>JADIIZ010000017.1:0-177255 GCA_027604345.1 Boothiomyces sp. JEL0866
TTAGCGTCCATCTTGATTACAGTTGCTATTAGCGTCCATCTTGATTACAGTTGCTTTTTTAGGTCATATTTCTCATCACAATTAATCAGCAAAATCAAGCCTCTTTTCATTAAACTTTCTAAATCGCAAATGTTCCTGCTAAACAGTGCTGGCAATATACAGCAGAAACTAGTTAAATATTTGATTAAATCGACACTGGGGAAAATATTGCAGGACGTTAATTGGGATCAGCTTGACTATTCACTGGTTGATGGCGTCTGCACTTTGAATTGCGTTGCTCTCAATTCAAAGCTGTTCAATGAAGCGCTAAACAAGAAAGGACTATATTTCAAAAGTGGAATTATTCAGACGTTAAAAATACAAATACCCTGGAAATCATTTTACAAGGACAGCTGCTCCATGGTATTACAGGATATCACAATCTCGATTTGCCGAACAGGTAGTCTTTACTTTAATTAGATGTGGAATATGTCGCTGAACAACCGATACCAGTATTGTCTTCATCTTTTCACTTTGCGGGTGATTTCATTCGGTCTGAAATTGATACTGATCCAACCATTAGTAATGAACAAACAGGATTAAATGACTTGGCAGAGATTATAGAAAACATCATTGGAAAAGCAACAGTGTCTTTGGAAAATATTAAAATTCAGTACGACCCAAATCTGTTCAGTGATGGACCGAGCGGTAAATGTATAACATTATCTGCAAAGAAATTCGCTCTATGCGATCATATATCAATGGCTAGTGAAATCCCTGAAAAAATTAAAGTCAGCCAAGCAGACATTCTTTCTTTGGTAGTAAAGTACTTGAAATCTGAAAATATCGAAATCTCGTTCAACAATGGCGAATATACTGAAAAATTAGTCTCGCTGGATTCAACCTGGGTTAGATTGTTGTTTAGTCAACAATTGTCAGGATCACAGATTGATTCGTCGTCAAATGATGAAATGGCAGATTCAGTAATATTTAGTGATTTCAACATTTCCATTTTGTCAGATTCAGCAATTTCAATACTTAATCTAAATGTGTTGAACAAGCTAAGGGAATTTTTCAAAACTCCTCGTAACCATAATTTGATTATAGGAAGCAACCAGCAGAGTGTAGACGTACAAGACGCAGAATCAGACATATTGCAATTTTCAATAATACTTGAAAAGTTTTCATTGACTGTAATCCCAATTGAACAGCAACCATTGGCAAGTTACTATGAAACGGCAAGTGCACAAAGTCTAGCCAAATTTAACCATATTCAACTTGACCTTTCCAAAATTAAATTTTCGAGCATCAAATCTCAAGAGGAGGATTCATTGTCATTCTTTTTTGAAATCGAAGACTACTGTATCAAAGAATACAATTCGGCAGAGAACAGATACGAAGAATACTTTTCTAAATGGAATAACTCCAGCATTTTGAATAATTCAGAGCTGTACAAAAAGATTACAAATCAATCAAACTATGTTGATCAATCAGGTTCAATCAAAATATATTTTGATTTGTTCCACCAGGAAATATCTAATCTTTGGAGAATTGCCATTTCATTTCCCGCAACCCAGACCAAGTTAAACCTCAAGTTTTTAAGTTCGATACAAAGTTACACACCTAAAGTAGTTGTAGAAAGCGAAACGGAACCACAGGCAGATAAAGAGTCTTCCAAAGTACTTTTTAAATTAATGAAGGGAACAGTTATGCTAAATATTTCTCACTGGAGGTTAGTTGTAGATCTAGAAGTCGATGACTGCCATTGCCAGCATTATCCAGTAGTTGATATTTGCAATCCTACGATTAATCTGGACACCACTTTACAGCAAAAGGATAAAACTACAATCAATTTTATTCTGCCTGCCATCTTATTTGGAATAATTGAACCTGAAACTGGTTTATAATTTCTCATAGTAGGTCTAACAGAACATTTGCTTGGCCTCACAGATTTAAAGTGTGACTTGAATCAACAGTCGACAGAAGTAGTTGGACTGTATGAAGATTTGATACTAACAAAGCACAAATACCTTCGTGAACAGTATTCAGAAGATGCAATGAGCTCCAAGAGTTGGTCAGATGTAGATCCAGAGAGTTCTCCCGTCCGAACGACTTCAAATCCGCTGGGATTTGAAAACGTAGATATGTTGGATGGTTCAGTGATGAAATCGGTAAACTTCTACTTATCTAGAAAATATTGGTTGTTGCAGATGTTGGTCAAGTTCATGGAGACTTTTCGAAACCCTCACTAGATAAAATGCAGTCTATTCTAGATATGGTCCAAAAACTCAGTTTGAAAACACCTCCAGAGGTGAATGCAATATCACTTGCAGCTCTATTAACGATTCATGATGTTGAATTAACGTACGATGTTATTGGAGATCAATCATTTATCTATGAGTTCAGATTACATGATGTAGATGTAGTTACCTCTTTGGGGTCTGCAAACAACTCAAAGGTATATTCCTTGAATAATTGTAGAACCTACTTCTTTTGGAGCTGTATGGAAATATTTTTGAAGCAAGAACAACAAGTAATGGAAAGCATACAATGATAATTGATAAACTATTTACTATGGATGAGAAACCCATGTTCCATTTAATATTTTCTCAAAACGATGATATTGACATGGCACTCCGGAATATTACGACAACTGCGATATTCACCCATTTCTTCCTTCATTTACCATTTGATTTCAAGACAACAGACCCTAGCGATCCAAAATCAAACAGCAACGTGAACCAGTTTGATAGCTTTAACGATTTGATGGTGATTTTTTCAGATGTGCAAATTGCTCATGTTACTGAAATAGAGCCTGTGACGATCTATCGGGTAGATTTTTTCAAAGTAACATCAAATATTATAAGTGAATCGCCTACTAATGGAATATATTTGAGGCTATTCAACCTGCAAGTGCTTTTGGGGGTAATGCCGAGTATCAAAACCTATCTTGAAACATATTCAGCTATTGAGTCCAGCAAATCTATTCAGAGAAGTTCTTGGATTGATCATTTGAATGTATTTATATTTAATCTTAGGAAATAGGATTAGTTCAAATTATTTCGCTGGACAATATTAAATCGTATATCAGAACAAACAAATCTGGAGCGTTACCCGAGCTCGAATGTGAAATTTCCTTCAACCAACTAAATCTTGATTTCTGCTCTGATTCATTAAACTATTTCCTTGATTACTGCAAATCCTTTTCACCTTCATCTAATAGCGACGAAATGGAAAAGTCGACCACAACTACCATCACTAAACCGGACATTATCGATACATTTGATTCAATAGATGACAGTGCTTTTGTAACCGAAAAGAAGAAAGACGGCATAATGGAGGAAGATGAAGAGGTAGATTGGAACTTTGAAGAAATACCTGAAACTGATGAATTTGAAGGAACAGTTGTAGACAATATTAAAATATTGAATGAGCGCAAAGCTTTCAAGTTAATACCAAACTTCATACAACATATGGTGAAAGGCGAACGAGTTAGAGAAACAGAACCTCCACAAACAAAATTGACGATATCGGAAGGAAATATTTCCTGGAGACTGTATGCTGGAAGTCATTGGCAACATATTCCCCATTCAATAAGTCCAAGTTCAGAATATGATGCAATGATTTCTGATTCCGGCGCAGTTGGAAGAATAGACTATCAAGTTGAAATGCATTTTCTAAAACTGTACCTAAATATTGAATTATTCCCTATTGCATCGCAGTCTACCAAGCACATTCAAGTTCGAATTGGTGATATCGAAATAATTGACAATTTAAAAACCTCTCAATGGAAAAAGTTTTTGACGTACCAAGCACCTCTCGCTGGAGAATTGCCTCGAGAAACCGGCAGCGATATGATCATCTTTGATTGGAATGGTTATCGAACAGATGGCAATGAAGAATACCGAGTAAAGGTATTAGTTTTTTAAGTTCAGGCTAAAATATTACCCATTCAAATGTATATTGATCAAGATACTCTAATCTTTTTGGAAAACTTTTTCTCGGTACAATCTAGTAATTCCGAGTCACCTGAATCTGGAAGTACCAGATACGTTGACGAAACCTTTTTCCGTACTGATATATTAACATAGAATTATTTGAACTAGACCCTATTTCTATACAGATGGATTACAAACCAAAGCATGTGGATTATTCAAGTTTGAAGGGAGGAAAGTTGACAGAGATGATCAACTTTTTGCATATTGACGGGGCAAAGTTATACTTGACTCCTGTACGACTTTCAGGTATCTACGGATGGCAAAAATTGTTCAGTAGAATCTTGGATATATGGTTACCACACATTGTTGATACCCAGATCACGAATTTGGCGTCAGGTGTGTCAGGTATAAAGTCAATTGTCAATATTGGAACGGGGTTGGCTGATTTGGTACTTTTACCAATTGAACAATTCAAGCAAGATGGAAGAATCTTGCGAGGAATATCAAGAGGTGCAAGTTCATTCGTAAAGACCACCACAATCGAAACTGTTAAGATTGGTACAAAATTAGCCAGTGGAGCACAAAATATACTTGAAACAACTCAAAATTCATTCTTGCCATACCAAAATGACGAGCAAAAAGTATCAAAGTTGGCAGATCAACCAAAGGATTTAGCAGAAGGCTTGAAGATGGGACTGCAAAGCTTGAACCAGGGAGTTGCAGGAGCAAAAAGGTTGTTCCAGCCCACTTCTCAAGAATCAGTAACATTATATCTTACTATAGACTCTACCGCCAGGTGTGGTTCCTGCTGCAATGTTGCAACCAGTTATTGGATTAACAGAAGCGCTTGCTAAAACTCTAGTTGGGTTGTCAAATACGTTGGATAAGACCCAATCAAAAAGAATGAATGACAAGTATAAAAGGAAATAAAGCTGTATTAATTATTTATTCTTCGTCTTCAGAATCAGACTCGATATTTACAAATTTTAACCCTACACTTTGGAAATCCTTCATTGGCACAGAGTTCAAAGCCTGTGGTTTCAGGTCGCTTGCTGTTTTCACATTCAGTTCAAATTCCACGTCATCATCCGATTCATATTCCTCGTTATATGTTTGTTTGAGATTGTTTGTCATTTTTACTGAAAATGAAAGTTTTAATTACTGGCGGGACAGGAGGAATAGGAAATGAAGCTGCAGTGCAGTTGTTAAACAAAGGCCATCAAGTAATAATATCTGCGAGGTCAAAGGAAAAAGGGGAGACGGCGATAGCTAATATCAAAGGTAGAACTGGAAAAGATTGCAAGTATGTAGTGATGGATAATTCAGACTTTGATTCTATTCGAAATTGCGTGGATTTATTCGGAGATGTAATTGACGTCTTGATACTAAATGCTGGTGCCAGTTTTAATACTCGAACAGATTCGAAATATTCCAGAGTTGAATTAACTTTGGTGAATAATCACTTTGGGCACTTTCTATTGACTCTTTTACTCCTCAAGAAGAACTCGATTGCCCCAAATGGAAGGATAGTTGTGGTTAGCTCTTCTTTACACGGCACGTCTAATGGAGGAGGCGGAAAACCAGTAAACTTTGACTGGGATAACCTAGACGGAAAAAAGGAATACGAGGGTATGCTTTTCTACAAGAACTCAAAGCTTGCTAATGTAATTCTATTCTAAGAATAGGTTTGGTTCACTTACGCGTTAGCACGTCGTCTAACAAACGGAATAACTGTGAATGCATTGTGTCCCGGATTTATTCCGCAAACAGGTTTGAAAAGAGATAGTGGATTTATATTGAGCTTGATGATGGATTATGTTTTCCCGTTACTTCCGTTTACCAAGCCTTTAAGTCATGGTGTTGAAATGTACTTGAAACTAGCATTGGACCCTTCATTGGAAAGGGTGAATGGAAAGTATTTTGCAAATTTGGAAGAATCCAAGTCGAGCAATCTGTCGTATGACCAAGATCAACAAGAGAAGCTGTGGAAGTTTAGTTGCGAACTTACTGGCGTTGATTTATAAGTAAATATTTTGTAGCATGCTTTATTGAAAATATCTAAGGATGTTTAGCTAATGCAAAACCAACTTGGTTGTTTGCTTTGTCATAAACAGTATAGTAAGCTCTGGTGAGGATATCTCCGAAAATATTTGGGACACCATTACCTGCACCTTGAGTAATACCAGAAACACAAGTGCCATCTCCATTTGAAAGTACATAATACTTTGCAGGGACAGAGAGGGTGAATTTTGAGAATGCAAACGTAATTGGTTTTCCAGTTGATGCAATTCCACAGTCAATTGGATAAACACCATTTGAAGAATCGTAGGCATTTGCGCCGATCCCCTTGTTGATTGCGTTAGCTTGGGAGGTTCCCAAAACTATAAGGGTGGTGCCAGTGTCTGAAATTGATGATCCACCAATTGTACCAGTTTGAGAGCCAGCAGTGAATTTCAATTTACTAGAATCAAATTGCCAATAAGTTTGTGCGTTTAATGGTACGTAGTTGATTGTTCCAGTAAATTTAGATGAATCAACTCCGCCAAGAGTGATTTCTCCATCGTCTTTGTCTGCTGCGTCAGAAAGATAGAATGCAAATTTGTTTTGACTTCCAGAATAGCCAAGAGCGTCAAAGAAGTTTGCAGACTGTCCTAGTGTGGATGAAATTTGCGAGATGGAATCGAATCCTAGACCCAAAAGACCATCTGCAACACCAGCAAATCCAGTTTCACTAGTGGACGCACCAAATGGCAAGTTTGAGGCAGTTGCGCCAGCCAAGGAAATCGGGCCAGTGTATATTTCACCAGAAACAGATCCAGATCCGTATGATGTTGACCAAGTTTGACCAGAGTCAGACAAGGTCGAGTCTGATACATCAACTTTGTTTCCGTTGCATGAGCTATCGCTTGATTGGCAGTTTGCACCTCTAAGCCAAACATCACTTGAACCAGTGTCCAAGTCTACTGTGAATGATTGTCCGTTTCCTACGGTAATTGCTGCAGAGTAGAATTCATTCTGTGCATTTACAAGAGGTTCTTGACCAGTAGTAGCAAATCTATTGAGAGTAGCTCTCAAAACACTTGCATGTCTTTGGACTCCGCTTGCGACAGCTTTTTTTGAAACTTTGACGGTGATAGGTTGATTGACTGGGCTAGCAGATACTGCTGCTAAAGCGAATACCAAAGTTGAGTATACCATTTTATTGTATGACTTTGGTTTGTTTTAGAGCGTTTATATATCCATCAGGCTTGGAAGCACCATACGTTAAACCACGCACTTTTGCGGCTAGTAACAGACTTCATGTGTTGTTCTTTCCTATTACCAACTTTGGTGACTGAACCAAAACCGGGTCATGTTGGAAATTTGCAACACTTTTCTAAAGATTTAGCAGCTTCAGATATTCACATCGACTACGTACATGATTTAATGCCGCACCGTTAAAGTAGCTCGATCTTAATCGTTGAACGAGGAAACGGCCAATATTTTCAGTAATGCAGCCCAATCACACGCTTTTGCATGCGGTTCATCAAGGTCGGTATCGGAATGAAAATAGTATCCGTAATTCACCCGAAGGAAGATTAAGATCAGATTCTTTATTTTAAACCAATTTTGATAACACTAACCCAACAGCAATTCCAATGCCAACATAACCAACGGAGTAGGGTGGAATTTTGGCGAATTCAGCGCTTAGAGTGCGACACTCTTCCAAAAATTTTGTAAACACTGGCGATTGATTGAGTGCTGCCTGAAGATCTGCGGAAAAACCAACCAATGATTGTGCCGAAAACTTGACAAACTCCATTAATTGGACAAATGATCGAACTGCTTCATCTTCCAAATCTTTACCATATAGTGTATAAAACAGATTCCAGTAATACACGGAGTTCATATAAATATAGCCAACAGCGTATTCAGCGAATTCACGTAATTGATGAATAGACAATAGTACTTCACGAGTCATTACATCAGAATAAGGCAAATTCTTATAGAATTCAATTCCATTTTTGTAAGAGACACGAGCAAATTTGAAAATTGCCGATTCAGCGTTATCAATCAGTGTCAGAGTTATTTTTCCAAAGGTTGTAAAATACCCAACCACTTTTCCTCTGTTTCTTCCAAAGTTATCCAACAGAGAAAGTGGTTTGTTGTTCACCAGATCGCTGTGTGCAGAATAAAAGGCGTATAAGAAAGCCAAGGTTAACCCAGATACGGCAACCAATTTGAGAATCGTACCCACGAACCAGTCCGATTGGTCATCTGCAAGCCTTGATACGACTTTATCAACAAAACCATCTTCAGTCGCTTCAGAATCCAATTCAGCTTCTTTGAGATCCTTTTCAAAGTCAAAAGTTTCCTCTGCAATTTCAGGATAAAGATTTCGCTTTACAGCTTCTACTTCTTGTTCAACATCTGAACCGATAGTTCCATCACTGTAGTCATCAAACGATTTCGCCATTTCCTTTACACTTTTTTTCATTGGGGATTCATTCATTAAACGTGGCTTTAAACCAGGTAGTTCCGGCTTGATCAAAAATCTTTCTTGTTTTGGAGCCTCAACTTGCGACGTAATATTTGATCGTGTAGGTGAGAGGCGTATGTTGTTAACATCACCAAGTAACTTTGATTTTCGTTGTGATGGGGTTGGCGGTCGCTTAAATTGAAGATCAGGACGATTTGTTTTGATGAATTCAACGTCGTACTTTGGTTTCTTGGTGTTTAATTCGCAGGTTTCAAACTTGCGCTTGATTTCTTTGTAAACGAATACTTCTTGATCTTCGTCGTCCTTGTTCACCACTTGATTCGGAGCTAAATCAAAAGATTCAGAATTTACCACCACTGGTTTACTTTCCTTTACCTTCACTGGTGTTGACTCTTTCATTAGTTCCTTCTTCAAAGGAGATTCATCCGCTTCTGCATTAGATAGGGACTTACTTGGAACCGGAATTTTGCTTTTTGGGAGTACCAATGTGATTCTAATATTAATATAAATTACCCTTCGTTGCTTGGCACAATGTTTTCCATTTCTTCCTTGATTGCACTCATTCGCGGCAAAAGAGATTCTGTCCAGAGGTCCAAGTAAAATTGTTTTCTTTGCTTCACCGGGGGCAGTTCAATAGAGTGGAAAGATAATATTGAACATAGATGGCTGATGGTCAGTTTTGAAGGATCATACGAGGGATCTAGATATACTGCTGGTTCAGGTTTCACGGTCATTCGCGAAAAAAAGAGAAATTAATTTCATTCTCATGATTATTCACGGTGGTCAGATCGCTAGTATAACTTGAAGGACTCAGAATTGTTGAAATGGAAGGCGTACTTTATTTGTTGAAAGATAGCAGCGGCGGTCTACTTTTTCATTATGGGCCTTTTGAATCTGCGACTTCACATTTATGTGTTTGTCCTACTGATAGGCTTCTTGATGGCAGATCTGATCTTTGACATTGATATATTACTTGGAAACAAAGCGGAAGAAATCATTGCTCGCAACCATGCTTATTTCAAAACTACCATGGTTCACTTCATCCCAGTCACAGTAATACCATTGTTATTAGCTGTCGCTTTCATTTATTTTGGGATTCACATTTACAAAAAGAGATCTGCAAGGGCAATTGGATGTTTGTTACTGTTTTTGGCGGGATTAGGAGTATATTCGGTCGTTGAGCAAGCTGTTGAAAAGGAGCTTCCATTCTTGGAAACGGGAAGCCCAAGAGTAACAGAATTAGTCGTTACAGCCGCTTACTGCCATCTGGGCCTCACTATTTTGCTCTTGGTTGGAGTATATCTCTTGCATTCCGATCTTGAATCTCATACTAAGATCAAGAAGGATTAAATAAATCAATTTCATTCCGTTCAGTTGGTATTTCAGAGCCTCGCTCTACTATGAAATTTTTCATTTCGCTGGAAAAAACAAAAATTCATCACAATCATGTTTAGAAGAATCGCTCCAGTTAAATCAATCCGCCATTATTCTTCAAGAAGGATTGAAGAATATGCTCGCGAAATTAGAAGAGCCAACCTTGCGCAAAAGCAGGAAAACAAACAGCCATTATTGGATCGTATTTCTCAACAATTATTATTTACAGAGCTTATTAGAACAATGTGGGTAGTCGGAGAGCAAATGTTCAAGCCAGCTTATACAATTATGTACCCATTCGAAAAGGGTCCATTATCACCTCGTTTCCGTGGCGAGCATGCGCTTAGGAGATACCCAACAGGTTATCGAAATTAACCCTAGGTGAAGAGCGTTGCATTGCTTGTAAATTATGCGAAGCTATTTGTCCTGCGCAAGCAATTACTATCGAAGCTGAACCAAGAAATGATGGAAGCAGAAGAACAACTCGTTACGATATCGATATGACAAAATGTATTTACTGTGGATTCTGTCAAGAAGCATGCCCAGTTGATGCTATTGTTGAAGGACCAAACTTTGAGTACGCTACAGAAACCCACGAGGAATTATTATACAACAAGGAAAAGCTATTGGCAAACGGGGATAAGTGGGAGGTAAGCACTGATTAATATTAGGCTGAAATTGCTCGCAACCTGAAGACTGATCACTTGTATCGTTAAAATAAATTTTTTGAGGTGAATATTCTTGCCCGTCTTCATTTACTGCACCGTCATTGCATTGTATATGACGAAGCATTCCAATTCAATTTTAGTGGGTGTCTGCCCTGTCAAAACTTTGGGATAATAATAGTGATGATATTTTAACTGCATATGGGTTCATCAATGCAATCCAATTTTGACTGCTGGCAAGCAGGATGAAAATAGGTTTTAAATTGTATATTAGTGATCGAAAGAGATTCGCTACTTGCTGTAGTTGCCACGAATAACTTCCAAATAGAGAAAGCACAGCTCCTTCGTCTTTTCAAATGAATATTAGGCAAATATGTCACCGCCTAGCGGTTACTCTTATTCTTTTTTAATTTCAAAAGGAAAGGCCCAATCACTGCCTGTTACTGAGAAACCGAAAGGGCAATCCAAATACGGAAATATTCATTGATTGAATAAGAATTGAAAATGTTAGAAAGAAAACAATTTGGTGAATATTAATGGAAATCTAGAGAGTGTCTCGGAATTAATTTGCGAGATTGACATTGACATAATTTCATACCACTTCTTATTTTTGTGGGTATCGCTAAATTCAGCCTAACGGTGAATGGGGACACTATAGAACTATCCAAAAGTATAAATAGCCTCAGCAGAATCCAAATCTAAAATGAAATTCAGTCTTTTGGCTTTAGCTGCTGTATCTGTCTCTGCTGCTCCACAATTCACGCAACCAGGTGAAGTATTTATCAACTGCACTACAAGATGTTTTAGACAATTTCCATTTGGAAACCTTGGTGCTCAAAGAAACAAGTGTATTTCTTCTTGTGTCGGCTGTACCCAAACTTGCCATCAACAATTTAGATTTGGTAACGAGGGTGCTCAATTGACAAAATGTCTTACCCAAACTTGCCAAGTTGAACCTGGTCAAGAAGAACCAGGACAGTTCCAAGGATTTGGAAACAACTAAATAAACACTTTATTTTAGTGCCCAAGTTGTATTTGATGGTATTTGATAGTTCGCATGTATGGAATGTAAATCTAGCTTTTCATGGTGGCTGATTTGGTTATCAAAATCCTTCTTTCTAGATTCTTGGATTAACGAAAAGATTTTCGACATTTCTAAACCACCTGGCCCTTTGATTGTTCCATCAGCATTGCCATGAGCATCATACGCTACATTCCTCTTTGCAACGATTCCATCTTTCTGTAAATGTTCTAGATGTATCCGTATTGTCCCAGCAAGTACTAATAGATCAGCATCTTTTGTTATTCCTTGATGCTGGCTGTACTTTTCTAACAGTGTTTTTGTAGTCAAAGAGCTGTTTTGGGCAAGCAAGCTAATAATCAATTTATCAATATTATCAATATCCTTCAAGGAATTTTCAAGCAGCTGGTACGCATTAATCGAAATTTCCCCGTGTCCTTGTAAACACAACTTTGGAACAAGCGCAGATTGTCTCGAAAGTGACTTTTTGAATTGGATCAGGCTATTATAGAGGTATTTAGTTTCATTGTTGGCTACTCTAGCTGCTATCGAATCTCCACTGAATAGACACTCCTCCTCATGTAAATAGTATGAAGCATGATCATCCGAGTGACCTGGAGTTGATATAGCTTTGATTGAAATTCCATCTGATTTAAAAACTTGCCCTTCTTTTACTATCTGCAATTGCGGATACTTTTTGTGTTTCTTTAATCCAAAGACACTGTATTCATTCAAATTAAATCCGCTAAAGTGACCTTGATGCTGATGAGTGATTAATACAGATTTGATTACTGCTTTTTCGGTTGCTAGTGTCTGTTGAAGTAGTGGGATGAACATCTGATGACCAGTACCAGTATCAATCAGAATCCTTTCTCTCCCGTTACCAACCAAGTACGCATGTGATTCTTGAGTTGAGTAGGGACCGAATGGTAATGATGTAAGTTGAATTATTCTCGACGTGAGTTTCTTGGCCAGATTCATGATTTGATAGAGAAAAAATGATATATTATTGAAATAAAAGAGAAACTTTTTCAGGCGGTTTTAAATGTATCCCATGAATACCTACTTTACTTGCAGCTTCAACATTCTGCAGTGAATCGTCAATAAAAAGGGTTTCTTCCGGATCTAGTCCATTCTCCTTTAGAATCTGTTGATAAGAATCTAAATCAGGTTTGCGATGTCCAAAGGTATGCGAATAGTAAACTTTTTCAAAGACATTTTGCAGTACCTTTCTCTTTGACAGGGAATTTATAAAGAAATCATGATGAATGACATTGGTATTTGAGAATAAAAATATTCTGTACGGCAATTTTTCACAGTACTCTAATTGATCAATGAACCAGTCTCCAAGCATTGCATTCCATGCATCTCGTATTTGCACGTCAGTTATATCCAATTGACACTCTGCTCTAAATCTGTCATAAAATTCTTGCGGTTGTATTTCGCCAATTTCAAGCTCTTTGAATAGTGAATTGGAAGAATCTTGGGTAAATAGAGAATTGAAATCCGTTACCCCCAAACTCTCGAACTCATGCTTCGTTTTGGAATAATTAACGTCTATGAATACACCCCCCAAATCAAATATAATATTTCTTGTGTTTTCTGGAATCATTTGAAATCAAATTTTGAAAAATTTAGCAGGGTTTTTAGAACTAAGTGACCATACCCAAATTCAATTAAAACAGGGATAATATTTATTCGGCTTTTCTTTTACAACCACCGGGAAGTAGATACGAAAATCTTTTTCGGTTCTCTAGCAGGTACTTTGGTAACTCGATCGCTGAGGTCTGCTTGGGCAACTTGCCCCACTTTTGAAACATATCTTTATAAGTATTACTCTCTGGTAACATGTCGAATATATCTGATCCGTCACAAATTACTTTTTGAATTCGCTCTGGGTCAAGGATATAGTCATAGTGCACTCTATCTGAATGAGAATATCCAGTCATCTTGAATTCAAAGTCTTTGATTGTGCTAAAACAAAATGAACAGTGCCAACCCGCATCAGCTAGCATAAAATCAGATTTCCTTGAATGTGAATAGCCAGTAACGGGGGTGTATTTCACCGCTTTACCTCTCCAACTATTCATATCCAGCATGAATTCAAATGAATAGATATAATTGCGTAGTTGAAGGTGAATTATATCTGGTATTCCATCGCATCTCTTGAATAACTGCACTGTATTTGCCGAAGGTATCTCGTCCACATCCAACATTAGCACCCAATCATCTACTTTAACGCCAGCACTAACAATCAACTCGTTCATTGATACCCTGTGAAACTCTTCCATTTTAAAGGGATCCTCACCAGGTTTAAGTGGTGGGGCTTCTATCGCTTTGTAAACTATTTTATCTATGGCAAAATTGAACCGCTCTTTGTTTAATTCAAAGTGTAATGGCTTAGGCAACCCTGTAAATGTTGAGTTGGATTCAATAATGATGAATTTCTCCACAACTGGGTACAGTTCATGCAATCGTATCTATGTAAATCATGAAATACTTCGAGCAAATCCAATTCGACACTAAATAATATCGCATCATAGACTTTGGCATCGGATTTCCGTTCTTTCCAGTTGTGTAATTCGCACAATTCTACTCCTGGAGCATAGTAGTGGGTGATCATATTGAACGGCTTTTCCGGTTTCTCCCACAAGGGCCTAGTAAAGTAAGTCAAGTGAAGCATATAGTGCTTTGCTGTGTTCCTGGGTATACATAACAGTAATGTAATAGCGATAACGATAAAAATTAGCAATGGCGCTTTCTGTCTTCGTATGCACCTCGAGTTGATTCGCATTTTAAAAATAAAAAATATGATGGTATATCGATTAGATTTTAATTTACTAAACTGTAGTGGAACAATGAAAAATCTTTCCACCTTATACCACCTTAAAAATCTCACTTATGGATCCAATTCAGACTATTTTCAACGCTTTTTGCCATTTTGGAACAGCTAGAAACGCTTCTACAGATAACCTACACAAGACGGGTTCAATGACAACATTGAATTCTGGCCCAATGATGGATGGATCTCAATTCGCAAAGTTTTGCAAGGATTGCAATATCACAAAGCTTAAAGTCACTACTACAGATGTAGACATTATTTTCAACAAGGTAAGTTTCGCTAACAAAGGTGAAAGCGAAAACAGCGCGAAAGATTGACGAAAAGCAATTCAAAGACGCATTGGTATTGCTATCACAAATCAATTATCCAGGCCAGAGCAATGGGTTTGAACTATTACTATCAGATGTGGTACAATCGGGTGGTACTCCTAAATTAGTCGCTACTGCAACGACACCTGTCAACAAGGGAATCGTTTCAAAATTAACAGATACCTCACTGTATACAGGTATTTATTAAATGAAAATAGGTACCCATAAAAACAAGTTCAATGAGCATGGTAAAGGGCTGGGACTTGCTGGGAGAGATCGGGAGGTTAAAGAACTGTCTCAAATAACAAATCGCAAAGACGCTGATGTTAGAGGAGTCCAGAAATAAGAATTGACAAATAAATTACCTTTTTTTTAATTTTAGAGCTACTGAGTATCTCCGTGTCCGATTTGAGTAGTGAAAGTCGCAGAACAGGGCATTTTGAGGCTTTCTATACAACCAATTCTCCGCTAATACTCTATTACTTATGAGATTACATATAGCATAGGTCATCGCTGCACTTTGGCACAGAGTATAAATTGGGCAGAGCCAAGCCAGGATTTTCCCCAGTTTTTACATGAAACCAACAGACTCTTCCCTTAAAGCTGGATACAGCATTGGATTAAAACTGGATGAAACCAATTGGACGCTATGGAAGTTTAGAATGCTCTCAATGCTCAAGGCTGAAGATTTGTGGGACGCTTCAAAGTTAACTGTTGTAAACGACCCTCAAGCAAAGGAAGCAATTTTGCTGAATGTGGGTGATAAATTCATTCCTATGGTTAATGAATTGCCAATCCCGCAAATCTGGTCTTTTCTCGTCGACTATTTCAAGGAAGGAACACCTACCTTGAATTCTAGTGCTCCCGTTTCCACTCCACCTGCTCAACCTACAATTGCAAATGTCTCTTCACCAGCTACTGTTGAGCAAGAACCTGTAAAGCAAAAGTTGAACATTCCAATCTGTGTTAATGCTGTATCAAATTTGGTGACATTTAAAACTGGGAGCTCAATGAAATCTTCTTTGAACGAATTCAGTGCAATAATCAACACCATCAAATCAGTAGCTGGGCCTACTATTTCTGTTGATGATTTTGCTGCACTTTACCTTTTAGCTAGCCTGCCAAAAGAATACGACGCCATTAAAAAGAATACTGACGACTTGAATTTGGAATCTATTGGCCAACTTGTATTACAGCAAGAGAAACAGATCCCAAATGTTGTAAAGGAAGATGAATCATTTACTGTCCATCGTTCGCTACAAAGAGCGCTGTCACCAACAGGAAATAGAACTACTCTTCCACGGACACAAGCAAAACAAACCCCAAAGAGAACCTTGATTCGCCAGTCAACTTCCCCCGGAGCTAGCCCAAAAGCTAATCTGTCATTGGTTTCAAAGCATCAAACCGCTACTCTTTATCAAGTTTTCCAGTCTTTTTGCCAATTCGGAAGTGGTAAGATTGATCCTAATGCCACTTTGATGATGGACGGGACTAAATTCGCTAAATTATGCAAGGACTGTGGAATCGTTTCCAGATCTTTGACTACTATTGATGTCGACATTGTATTCAACAGAGTCAAGGCAAAAACAGCTCGTAAAATTGACAAGAAACAATTCATTGAAGGATTGCTATTACTCGCAGAAATCAAGTACGAAGAATATGGAGATGAAGCATTTGAACAATTGTATCAGGATATAGTTGAAGCTGGAACCATTCCTAAACTTGACCCTAACGTTTCCTTCACTGTCAATACTGATATTATTCAAAGATTAACTGATCATACACTTTATACAGGTTATTTCTTTTAATGTAGGAACCCACAAGAATAGATTTGATGAAAGTGGTAATGGACTTGGGAAGGCTGGAAGAGTACAAGAAGACGCTGATCCCAAATCTCTTTCAGAAATCTTGCGGTAACAGTGTTGAGATGACTTGTATTTCGTTAATAAAGTCCCCTAGCTAAATTTAAAAAGATATATATTAATAGGTAGGAAATGTGTTGTCAATTTTGGCTGCCCATTCATCTAGTCCTCCAACAATATCAAAACAGTTTTCAATTCCGTTTTCCTTTAATAAATTCACTGCTAGTTGTGAATCATTACCTCTTCGACACAAAACGTAAACTGGATTAGTAAAAATTACCTGGATGCTCGTTTGGATTTTCTTTTTTGATTATTTCAATCTCCTTGTGGAGACTCGCGTATGGAATATGAATTGAATTTTCTAGTGAGCAAATATCAAACTGAACCTTTTCTCGAACATCTAATAGAATATGATTCTTATTGCTTTCGACTATGTGCCTATATTCTTGAACAGTGATGCGATCTTTATCGTCTAGTATCTTTAAATTTGGAGTTTTGTCATGTGCACCAGCTCCACAAAATTGTACATAGTCAATTAATTCTGTAATTGTCGGTTGATCACCGCATACTGCACAGTTTGGATTCCTAGGCCTGATTTTGATTTGTCTAAACGATCCAGTAATACCATCAAACAAAAGCATTTTTTGTACATATGAAGATTCCATACCGGTAATTATTTTTAAGACTTCTAGAGCTTGAATGGAACCCATTATACCAGTAATTACGCCAAGCACACCACCATCATTGCAATTTGTTACTGTTTCTGCGGGTGGAGGGGTTGGGAAAATACATCGATAACAAGGACCTCCGTTGTAGTTGTACACTGTTAACTGGCCATCCATTCGAAGGGCTCCGGCAGATACAAGTGGTTTTTTGAGAAACACACAAGCGTCATTCAGCAGATATCTGGTGGCAACATTGTCAGTTGCATCAACCACGACATCATAATCTCTGATAATATCCGTTGCATTCGATTTATCAATTAACAAGTTGTATGTCTCTACTTTTGTGTTTGAATTCAAGTTTTGAATTGTTGATTTTGCAGATTCTACCTTTGGTGTTCCAACATTCTTTTCGGAATGAACTATCTGTCTTTGTAGATTACTAGTTTCAAGATTGTCATAGTCTATAACCCCTAGTTTGCCTACTCCTGCAGCTGCAAGGTACAGCAAAACTGGTGATCCAAGGCCACCAGCACCGACAACAAGGACTGAAGATTTTAATATCTTTTCTTGGCCAGCAGTTCCAATGCAAGGTAGCAATAGCTGCCTGGAATATCTGGAAATTTCATCATTTGTCAAGGTTGTTTTTTCTTTTTTCTGCATGGGAAAGAATTCGCATGATAAATTCATATTGCTGTTCTCATTCATATAGAATTCAAAGGAGCACTGCTCGGGAAATTTTGTATGCCAAGAATTATTCGAGAGTTAGAACCTTCATACAAAGCGCCGTTGTTGACTCTAATCTAATTACTTGATTCAATAACAGTGCGACATTTACGTGGCTCTCATCCACACACTTTCTTTAACTGGCAAACAACAGTAGTATACTTAATGGCACTGCTATCCAAGCTGGTATCTGCTGCGATATTTCATCCAGTTGTAAGAATCCAACTAACGTGAAAATAGTGCCATTTAGATGGCAGTTTGAATTAAAAGTGATTTTCTGTTGCAGAGTTTCTAGTGGTTCATCTATATTCAGAATATTAAACAGCGCAGCTCGACAGTGCTCTGCCAGAGTAGTAGTATTTGGCCATGTAATTAATTTCATTCTTGTTTGGAGATTGAATCAGGTTGATGTTGACTTTGGACTTTTTTGAAAAACAACCTGTAATATCTTCCCTGCAAGATAGTTTTCAACCCCTATGCAGAACTCGCTTTCTTACTCTTTATACGGTGTAGTAGATCAACAGTCTAATCTTGAGTCAAACTTAATGCCAGTGCGTCATTTCTGCGGCTCCTTTTCAGCCATTTTCAAATACACATTTAGAACAGTTAAACAGTTCCAGCGTTCTAGCATAGCGCGGAAAATTAGATTTATAATTTTGCTATATATTGAGAACTCGACTGACGCTTCTGTCAGCAGTCTCCATGAGATGTTTACAAACAGTACTTTGAGTGGCGCATTTCTTTCTCTATAAAAAGGAGGGCGAAAAAGCCGCACTAAAAATGCTCTTTTTACAGTTACTTTTTAACAGTGTGTTTTCAGCATGTCCTACAAACGCAACTGACGCAACCTGTGCATCATTTATGCTCCCAGATGCAAATGCAACAAGCTTATCCTCACAACTTTGTACAGAAATGCCAAGAATGGTTGGGTGCTCACTTTCAGCAAACTGTCAAGCAGCTGCTAACACGGCTTCATACTGCTCGCCATTTTCTCTCTATACTTCACTATGTACGGATATGCCTGGTATGTCTGAATGTAAAGACTTTGCAAGTCAGTGTGGTACTTCAACATCCACAGCAGTAAACAAACAATGCACCTCTTCAACACCGCTCTCTGGACTTCCTACTACTTCAGATGCAGTAAAGCTAGTTTATGATATTTGCAAACAAATGAATATGGATGGATGTCAAAATTGCCAAATTAAATCTGAAAATGATGGATATGTTGACTGCGATATTATGTCTACCTATGTACAATTGTGTCAGACTATGCCGACTATGACTCAATGTTCATCCTATAACGCCATGTGTAAAGCTGCACCTTCATTGTCATGGTGTACTGCTGGATCTTCAGGCAATATGCCACCAATGATGCAAATGTTTTTCCATGGTGGTATTACAGACTATATTTTGTTTCAAAATTGGGTTCCAAGAAATAATGGAGACTATGCGATTGCTTGGATTATCACCTTTATCGCTGCAATGCTGCATGAAGCCCTTCATGTTGGGTTGGCACTTTTGGAAAGAGTGTGGGCAAATGACGTCGCAACTAAATCTAATGCTCCAGTTTGGTCCCACATTGCAGGAGCATCGGCTGGCTTTAAAGGCTTCAAGGTTGCATTTATTCGTGGCTTCATTAGATTTGTTTCTATCTCACTAAGCTATATACTGATGTTGGTGGTAATGACGTTCAATGTTGGATTATTCTTTGCTGTTGTGGTTGGCTATGGGGCTGGAACTTTTGTATTTGCTCCAATGTACAAACTCTCCGTGACGAGATTCAATGAAGACTTTGACACTGAAGAAATTACCAAAGTGGACTGCCATTAACTTAATTGAATAAATCTGTTTGCGTATGAATTATAACGAGCGATCGATTTCAATCATAAATATGTTGAAATACCAATTCTTATCAGCTAAGCAACTTGGCTTGCACTTTGAATAGATCAATCATTGCGAGCCAATGTCGGAGCCAATTTAAGCAAATATCCTACCTGCACTGTTTTGACTGTCTGGTTGATGCTGCACTGTCTCCAAGCAAAAATGCATTGATCCATAATGCAGGATTTGTACTAAGTAGGCATTCTGAATCAAAGAGAATAAGTTGCTATTTGGTAACAATGCAATATGAGCCATGTCCTTATTTAGTAATTTTTTCCCTTTGTAAATGAGGCTTTACGATAGTTCTTTGGATTTGCAAATTCGTCAGCCTTCGGTAGTGGGCCGCTTGAAGTGCTTTATGAAGTCATGGTGATCAAAGATCAAGGCATGGCGCAAAAAAAATTAAAAGATTAATATACACTGTTATCATTCCCGGTTTGCAATTATCGGAACAGGTTAAACTGCGGCCACTTTGTTTTCTTCCCTTATCTCCATCCCCAGCTGCTTTTCCAATTTAATGATCTAAAGGAATGCAAGCGTGAGCCACCCGCTTAAAAAGGCAAATTTAATTACAAGCCAATTTTTGGAGAGAGAGAGACCATGCTCTGAAAAATTACAAGGATGCTCTTCTCTATAAAAGTGAATTATTCCGCCCCTCAATCTGGAATTGACTATTATTCTACACTTTTTTTCATTTGTATCGCGCTCAACGTGTGGGGACCCCTTGAAAAGCGCGCGATGTGTAACATGAGGTCTGAATCATTCATGCAAGCTGGAGATGAACCGCTATCAAGCAGAAACTTGGTTCAGGAAATGCGGAAATTTTTTCTCTCAAGGTTTTGTTTTGAGATCAATACGGCTGTATTGAATATTTCAATTTAATTAAATTTTTCCTTCTGATTTGCTCATTGTGTAACCATAGCTGAGGAAATAATGCGCCACTTTTTACAAGCCCCACTTTGATGGGTCTAAAAATCCAGAGGCTGATGGTAGTTACTATCACCCAAGGATAGCATGGTGCTGTCTGGACGTAATTCTCCCTCTATTCCCCCCTTCTCCCTTCCGTTTCGCGGAGCTGCTTTGGTTATTATCTAGTCCAGTTACTTATTAGTCTTCCTAAAATGTCCAAATAGACCTTTTTCCATGCAGGTTCTCTTGAAAAAATAGATTTAACCCCCCAAAAAAGTGCCACCCAAACAAATCGGTTAAAAAGACAAAGAAACTTTTACGAGTCATTTTCCAATGAACCAAGACAGTATAGATCAGTCGCACAAGGAACTACATAATGATGGTAGACCTGAGCGCAAGTTTCCTTGCCCATGGTCCGGCTGTGGAAAGCATTTTATGCGCAAGACTGATGTAACAAGGCACCTTCGCATTCACTTGAATGATCGACCTTTCAAGTGTGTCTGGCCAGACTGCGGAAAGGCTTTCATGCAAAGATCTGCTGTAAAGATTCACTACCGGTAACGGCTAACCTAATCATTAGAACTCACACTGGGGAGAAGCCAAACCTCTGTCCGTTTGAAGGATGTACAAAAGCATTCAATGATGTAATAATTAGCTAACGGACAGACTTCCTCATTAGCTCGCCATCGTCGTACTCATCACTTTGCTTTTCCTTTCCCATGTTCTTTCCGCCCTTGCCAAGAACATTTTGCGACCAGGAAATTGTTGAATGAGCACGAAAGGACTGTACATAACTCACAAACAACTAATCAAGGATTCAAACCTGTAACTAATGTACAAACTAATGAATATTCTGAATTTAAAAGGGCTGACCTTCCTACTCCACAAATTACTCCTGAAAGCACTCCCCGTCATTCTCCTCCACAAGACTTGACCGGTGCTTTCAGATCATACATCCCGCCCTACAATAACAATTACAACTCTCGTCAAAACTATTATCCTGTCAAGGTTGAAGCTGAAAGCTTTGAAATGAAGCAGCAAGAATACTCAAACTCTCCAATGAACTTGGGCTCGATTTACGAAGGCAGGGAGAGTGATCAAATCGGTTCCTCTCACAGGACTCTTTCGCAAGACTCTACTGCCTTGTATTCTGGATTACTTCCAGACCACAGCTATCGAAACAACTCTCGATCTCCTGAAGAAAACCACAACCAAATGCTTTTACCAACTGGAAAGGAAAACATTCCTCACTCTGAAAACGAAAACTTGAACATAAATGACTTGAGTCATTTGCTTATCGGGCCAGATCAAAGCCAAACCTATCAAATGTCCAATTCGTTGTCAAATAGTATGTCAAACGAATTCCAACTCAACAACTTGCGTCAAAACGATATGAATATACCCTACAACCGAGTTTATAATCAAGAAGCATTTGCAAAAGTCCCTGCAAGAACTAGGCCACAACCACCAAGAATTAATACTGAATTTAATGTTTATCACTCGCAGCCTCACACTGCTCAACCTCAGTTTTTGGATTATTCTTCCAAACCTGATGATAGGAGATTCAGTGCGTCCTTAGTCTCTCCTTTGTATCCACCTCGCAGTGCTGACCCTTCTATTAACAACTTGTCCATGGATTTTTCTAAATTTGGAACTCAGACTATGCAATATAATCAACAAAATGGGCAAATTTCTCCTCCACAGTCTGCGTTCCAACAAGGAAATGTATCTCCTCCTCACTTTAACCAGGCTTTTGACAACAGTCATCGTTAAGCCATCACCTGTATTTTAATTTCCTTTTTTACCATAATATATGGAGTTCTAATTAATTTCAAGTTATTGTCTCTTGCTAGCGTTGTTTCATGAGCAATATGCAAAATTAGCCTAAATCCATCTGTTGAGTCTGTGAGTTGGTTGCTAACTCCCTTTTTCAGCTGGTTACACGATTGCTGTTCTGTGGTATGACCATGCTACATACAGACCGTCCACAACCGCATCACAAGGCCAGCAGAAGGGCGCTTAAGGCATCTACAGTTTTGTTAGGACAAAAAGCAAAATCTAGTAATTCTACTGTTAAAACATTTTATTGTAGCTGTATGCAATTCTATTCTTAAACATTGGTAGAAATTGGACCAAACTAAAGTTAGTACAAACTCTTACCTGAACATCGCTGTATTGAACCCAAGAATTTTGGTTTGCGTTGACAGAGTCTTTGTAAGTGCCAGCAGGACAGCTACCGCGGAGTGATCCTGGCTTGGTTGAACCTTCAGGGTACACAGAGTCTAACCATTCCATGTTGAAAGCAGTGTCGCCCCAAACAGACATTACTAGTACCATAGGAGTTTCAAGCAAATCACCCATCTTCTTCAACCCACCTAGAGCTTGGAATACGTTTGGTTCACCAAACTCTGCTTTTCTTGCATTAGCACTTGCATCGGTAATATTGTAACCTTTGATAATAACTCCGTTTTGTTTAAAGATTCTATTGATTTGAACCAAGTCGCCATGATCGGTGCCATCACTGGTAATAAATTGAGTAATGACTGTCATTGGTTTGGTAGTGTCAATTGTCTTTCCTGCGCCATAGTAGCTGGTATCGCCAACCCTGTATGGATTGTAATCAGCACCATCTTTATCGCACTGTCCATTTGGTCTGTTGGCACCGTTCCCGCAATCGACATCATCTTTGCAAACATTAACACCTGAATATTTGCAGGCGTGAGGAGTCATTGCGTGGCAAATACTATTTGCTTCCCAAATATCCATTTCTGGAGAACAAACTTGAATAGGAGTCTTTCCAACATTGGGAATTCCATTGATGTACTTGATATCTGTAGGACATTGAGCGTCTCCATATCCAGTTCCAAAAGCAGGTCCGGCAGCAGCAGGGTTAGAATTGCTGAGTTGCATTTGAACAAAGTAAAGAGCGCCATTGATACCACAGCCGAGAGTTGAAGTGTCAACAGTAAATGAGAATTCACGGTTTTTCAACAAAAAACCTTGATAAGAGTTGCTAGTTGGGTCCAACAAGTACAATCTCGATCCAATGTTACTTCCAGTAACAAGTCCTAGTTTGGCTTGATTTCCTTGAACAGATACACCATAAGTTCCTGACCACTGAGATTGACTTACTCCTTCCAATACGCAATTACTTGCACAAGTTGCTGCATCTGGGCAAAGAGATTGGCTCCAACCGTTATCGTAGCAATTGGTATAGCCAGTCTTGGTGTGGATCCATCTCCAATTTGCATCGATTGTCAGTGAAGTCGCAACCTTTTGTCCGTTTACCGTGATTGGAAAAGGTGGCAGATAGTTTGGAGTAACTGATCCAGGTCCAATTGGTTGTCCACTAGGTAATGGTGGTGGTGGTGGATAAATGGTGCTAGATGGAGAAGTAACTGCAGTAGTAGATGTTACCACAATAGTACTTGCAACGACATTTGTAATTGTGCAGGTTGGGTTAACTGGTTCGGTAGGATTTTGAGTTGGTTGAGGAGCGCGAGTCGTAGGTGGAGGATTACTTCCAGCGATACATTGAGAATAGTATTGATTTTGGGCAGAACAATATGAGCCAGTAGCACAACAAGTTGGGCCATTCCAGCCTTGTCCTCCACTATATTAAGTAGAAAATTACCATTGCCCATAGAGGGCCGCACAATCAGCAGCGACAAGTTGAGTAAGGGCAGCGTAAAGAATCTTTGTATACATCTTGATGATCTTGCTGAAAGGCTATAATCTATTTATACTTTTGCAGTGTCAATGACATTTTTTTCAGCTACAACCATCACGCGACTTAAAGAAAATGCGCGTGAAGGAAAGTGACAAGTGGTGGAGTTGACAAGTAAAATAAGTAAAGAACCTCAGGTGTTGTGATCAATTTGGTATGCGCTATCTATTACTGATCTTTTGTTACTGTCCAGTGGGGGTTTTCAGTAAGAATGAATTTGTTTGTCACTCTAGTGCAGAGTGTCCAGCACTGCGGTATACAATAGCAAAGATAAGCCCGACCTGCTCTGGGTGTATACCGCTAGATTGCTCAGTTGACCAAACAAAACTGTCTTAGCATTTTAATTAATTTAGTATGAATTAGCCAGAACGATTAATTTGTCCGAAATTCGCCTAAATTCACATAGTGAAAGGCATTATCAGCAAAGTTAGGAGGAATACAATGACCAGTATTATAAAACTCGAAAAATTCAATAATCTTTGTATATTAGACATTCAACAACTATTCTTCTACTGTTTCCAAAGCTACCATTTCCATCTTAGTCTTCAAGTCAGCTGGTAGCAAAAGGGAGCTGCGTGATTTAGTCAAGCTTTCAGTTCTCCATTTTTCATAAAATTCTTCTCTAGTGGACAATCTCAAATCTTCCAAGTGTGTTCCGAGGAGAGCAGATTTCAATGCGTCAAAATCACAGTGCTTTGGGTTTTCTACTTCAATGGTTCCCCAAAGGTATTCCCTTCCCAACACTTTTTTCCCATCAACAATGATCCCCATGGCTCTCTTTGATCCTGCTTCGCTGTACAATTCTTCAGAGTTTACCATACAGAAAGGAATCATGGATTGTAAATAAATTTCGTCCTCTTCTAAATCTTCTTCTGGGAAGGAATAAATAGGGAGACTGCCCAAGTCATTACGAATGTATCCTTTAATTAGCTCCAAATCTCTGACGGTAATCAAATCCTAAAGTTAGAGTCAATCTTACGGATTTTGCCAAGCAAGGAATGATATTCACTTTTTCAGTCAAGTGTTCAAGCACTACTTTATCCATAATGGTTAATCCTCTGGATGCTAGAATAACATCAGGATTAAGTAAATACAAACAAGCATGTACTTGATAATCCGGAGATTTTGGATTACGACGAACCTTGGATTCTTGTTCAAGAGTTGCTTGGAATTGCTGCTCAATATACCCGACCAGCATGTCGGCATATTGGTTAGCTGCGTATTCTAATCCAGGAATGCTTGAAGGAGGTGCTCTATGAATACCGTTTGGAATATCAAGTCCAGGAGTATCAATAAATCGCAACAAAATTTTAGTGGAGTTGTAAGGGTCGTTGCATTCTATTCTGACAGGTGAAGGTGTTGGGACAGTTACATCAAGCGGAAACATTACAGTTGTTTCCTGGTTTTCGTCTTCAGGGATAACTTTCTGTACACTTAGAGTTTCAAATAGAGTGTATATAAAATCAGTCTTTCCAGTTCTAGAGTGTCCAGTGACCATCAGATTGAGAGGGACGCTATTGTTTTTTCTTCCCTTGAGAATTCTGCTCATTCAGATCGTTCGAAAAGGAAACGCAGAACTGGGCTTTTATACGGACGCCTCATGCTGTTTGTGGCAAGGGATTCGTTTTGAAAGACAAATGTTTCACGTTGAAACACCTCAATGCCTTTCAAGACACAAAAATGCTACGAATCAGCACCATAGCTCATGTTCGCTGGTCTCACAATTAGTTATCTCAAAAAATATTTTTGCGGTGCACTTTTGACCGTTGAGGCTGACACACCGAGATTGCATGTTAATCAAATTTCTATAAAAATATTTTATTCGTGCAAAGGACTCATTGGCCTTTCAGGTCTAGCTGGAAAGAACTTGTTTGCTTTCTTTGAATCGGTTCTAGTAGGCGACATTGGCCGAGATACACTTGTCTTTCTTTCAATATCAGCTTCTTCTCTTTCCCCAACCATATATCCTGGTCCGTATCCAAAGTTTCTTCCGTTTAACCCCATCATCAATGCAGTTGGTTTGACTTCTCTAGGATACTGCTCGAAAGTAGATCCAACTGCACTGCCGTTGTCATACTCTTCTCTTTCATGATTATCTTGATAGTCAAATGAACGCATTTCTTGATACTCAAAAGATTTCTTTTCTTGGTAGTCAAACGAACTTTTAACAGAGTCGATATGTTCGAGTTTTGTTGGATCCAATCTATCTTCTGCTGTCTTTGGCGCACTGAAAGATGTGAATTCAGAATACTGTTTCGCTGCGGCATTAGAGTACTGCGATTGGTTCACTACACTAGGCATTCGCTTTTCAGTATCCGTAGTGGAATAAGTAACTCCTGGCATACGTGTAGACGTCTTTTGTGCACTGATAATTTTCTTTGCTGAATGGTACGACAACGCCAAAAACGTCTTGAGTTCTAGTGCATACACAAATGATGGCATAACTACAGTTAGTTACTAATTACAAAAGGCAACATGACTGATGTAGTTGTCTTCAAATTTAACCCAGATTGCCAAAACAGTCAAAAACAATTGCGCAACCATAATAACTGTCAAACTAATGATTTCTTCTTTCACCATTCTGACCTTGTCAATTGCAGAGTCACTGTGAGACGCTGAAAGCAAAAATGAAATAAAGAAATAGGAACCTAGAGCAGAGAAAACTGCTTCAAACGCAGTCGCAACTGCCATCACCAAGGCAATGTCAGAATAGTATGGATGCTCGCTTGGGCTGGCATATTCCCCTACTCCAGTCTGGTAAGACACCATGATTCCCAAGAAATCCCCAAATCCTTTTAGCAAGATTACAAGTATGCCTAGTGCAATCATTCCATAATACAAGCCCTTTCTTTCAGAGTAAAAAATCTTTACTCTCATCAACAGTAATGAAGCAATAGCAATTGTAAGAAGAATGTTTGTAATGTAGCCTGCACAAAAGACATAGTCGAAATACCCGTTAGGAGTTAAGTATGGTGAAGTGAAAAAATCTACGATATGAAATTGAAGCCCCATGAACATTGTTAATAGAATGAATGACAAGAGGGATACTCTCCACACTGGGGTTTTCTTGTTTTCGACATTTACAATCATTATCCCGGCGCTGAACAGTGAATGAATGCCTATTCCAATTATAATAGCTGATGGTGTGGTATATGCAATGTATTCTCTTCCGTTGAAACTCATCAAGGAAAAAGCTTTGACCTTTCCACTTTGGTGTTCGCAGTTTGAGTGTGGCTGTTCTGTACTACCTCGGGTACTTTCACAGCATAGATTAATGGCAAACATTGAAGAGTATGTCGAGGCAGGACAAACACATTCGCAAAACTTGAAGTTATAAGTCTGCAGAAAGAGTATAATGGCTGCCTTGAAGAACTGCGTTATTGCAAACCAGGTTGCTCTGAAAAAAATCGGTCTTGTGCACTCTTGCGGCCTAGACAAAAAATCTCAATCATCATATATTTTTCTAATATCCGTAGATACGGCTTTCCCTTTGGTCAAAGGACACTTTGAATGTTCTTCAACGTATGCGTGAATGCAGGTGTAACAATAAACGATAGAGTTCAACATTGCAGGGTTAACGAAAGACCTTTTGCATATCCTACATTTCCCTAATTCCATCTCTTCATTTGTAATTCTTGGGGGAGGAGGAATAGGAAGAACCTGCTTTTTGGGATTACTTGTCTGCCACCATTCCAGGAATCGAAACATAAATATACCAGATGGAAGTACAAAGGAAAAGTAATTGAATAGCTTTAGCGATACATACTTTAAAATTAAATATAATCTTTGCATTCCGGCTGTTCTAGCCATACTCTGCTGAAATTCTTGTTTCCGCTCTGCATCCATTCTATCAATTTCTTGCTAATATTAATTGCAATTACATAATCTTGCATATTGATTCTCGCGGTCCCAAGTCCAGTTACAATTTGCCACGGAGAATGCATTTTGGATACTTGGTATACATACATTGTTTTAAGTATTAGCGACCAACTGTTGGTAGCTAGGTGCAAGTAAGGGTAAATATTTACGAATAGCTTTTGAAATCTGGTTTTTGGTTGCCTCTGCAGGAGCAATTGATTGTAATATTCATCCAGATATGTTTTGTACACTGGCGCAAAGACAAGTTCAACGAGAGAGAGTATCATCAGTGTCCTTCCAAGTTTCCCGTTCCGTTGACGCTTCAATCCATAAAAGTTTTCGGTGACTGATCCTCCGTATCGCTTTAAATAACTAAATTCAATGCACATCATTAATAAGCAATAGAGCAATTTTCTCCTCCTGTGCAGTGGTAGTAAAAAGTAGTATTGTTGGGTGAGTTGCGTAAGGATGTACTCGAATGATGGTAACAACAAAGAATTCATTTTTTCATTTGCAATTATTTCAAACACTGACGGATCATCCTGTCCTACTGCTGAAGTTCCGTCCAAGTGAGAAAGAAAGTCCATGTTGATTAGTTGAAAATTTTCCTTAATCACCTAGTGATAAAAGTAAGGAAACTGGATAAATAAAACAAACTTTATTGCCAGTGGTTATTTTTTAATGTCTTTGATTTTATCTAAATCTTTGAATGAGTACTGCTGGGATCCGCGCTCCTTTGGTTTAGGCTGGCTGAAGTGTGGTTTCTAGGTTAGCAAGTAAATACCCATCCAATCATGTATATAATCTGAAATGTAGCAGGAATGCGACCCTTCTCGCCGTACACAGATTCGTAGATTGCACTTGCGGCCATAAAAACATCCCTGCTGGTGTAATTAATTAGGTTCATCGCGTTTGATTCGCCCATAGCTTGCAAATCAGTAATTAATTCAAACATTGATGGATAATTAATAGTAATCTCATCCACATCTACTGTAGTAAGTTCAAATCCAGTTCTAGATAATAGTGAACCAATATCTTGATGCTGAACCATTGGAGAAATATGAGGACACAGCCCACCATATCTTTCTGTTTCGGCCAACTGTAAACTAGTTCTGAATGTTAACAACGATAACCTTAGTTCATATAATGTATCTCCACCAAGCATTGCTCCAATAAATACTCCATCAGGCTTTAACGAGTTATTGATTTGCACCAGTGTTCCAGGTAAATCTGATTAGTGCGTAGTTACCATTTACCCAATGCAGTGCCATTGATGATATCACTGCGTCAAATGTATTATTTTCAAACGGTAGCTTTTCCAAATCACCAACAATCTTTTCAGTTACAACTAGAATTAATCCATATTCCTCTTTGGTCATAATCAATGAATATAATCTACTTACCAGGATATTTAGTAGTGTCTCTATTCATCAATAATTCACATGAATCATATTGTACTAGCGTTTCTTGAACCATTTCCGTATCCAAATATTTGATTAAATGTCCCGCTCCGCATCCAAAGTCCAGCACAGTTTTAAAGTCTCTCTTAATATCCAGGATTCTATCCGCTACTCTATCCGCAACATTATCCTTCAAATAATCAACCGTCTGTGAAAGAGGATTCAAAGCAGACCGGTTTTTCTGCATTGTTTTCATTCGCGAATTGAATATTTTAGGTACTTGGGAGTAAAATCGCTTTGTGAGCATTTTGTAAAAATTTACTCTTGATCTTGAAATGATGGCAGAAAAGAAACCGACTGACCAGGAAATTGTACAAAGAGTAGGATAGTGCTAATGTAGTTTAATTCAATGAAACAAGAGTTATCAGCGATCGCTCAAAAAATTGGCGAGCTTGAACAAGAGAAAGATGAGCATACACTAGTTATTGATACGATTAAACCGCTTGATAGCGATCGTACTTGCTACCGCCTTGTTGGTGGTATTTTGGTAAAGAAGACTGTCAAGGAAGTGTTACCGTTTTTAGAGCAGAATCATGACGGAATCGCAACATTGATGAAGACTTTGGGTACCAACTACAAGAAAAAGGAGGATGAAATGAATGAATATCAGAAAAAGTATAATATTAAAATAAAGGCCTAAGTTTACTTTGGATCTTTATTCTGCCTTGCGATCCAGCTGACTGGATAGCTTTTGGTACCCAGAAGGTCTCCAACAGACATAATAAAAGAGACCAACAGTGATACTGGCAGCAAGGATGATATTGAGCCAACTTGAGGAAATGAACACAAAGAATGTCTTGATGTTGTAAAAGAATTTCCCGAGATACCCTTTAGTAGATTTTGGCTAGCATTAAAATATCATTACATTAGTAGCATTACTCTGGGCCTCTTCCAAAGCTTGATAGTATGAACTTTTGCTGACTGTGTAAAGAGCGCCTGATTTATGTGTGTCCCAATATAAATCATCATGAGGTTTAGTAACAACAAATCTTGGCAATTCATCAGCTGAAATGCCATATACTTGTTTAGTATACTCGCTAAATTTGATCCCGTCGATATATGTAAACTTCACCTTGGTTTTTGAGGGATTCTCGTCGTGCCAGCTTGTAGCCGCTTTTTTCAATTGCAAAATTGCTTCTTTCCCTTTATCAGATTCTGGATCCACAACAGTGATTACTAAATACTCGGCATTCATTATTAAATGCTCTTGCGAATCTGCATCTAAAACCGGTGCCATTGCAAATCGGTTTGACAAGACCCAATCAGAAACTTTTTTGGTGCTACTCAAGTCACCTACATTAAAATATATTCACCAGTGTATTCAACTTGGCTAATGCCACCGTCTTTTACAATAACCAATGAATTTCCTTTAACTTTAAGCTCTTTGAATGCTTTCTTGTCTGGACAAATAAAGAATGGAATCTTGGTTTTTACCTGCTTACTGACTTTAATTACATCTTCCACATCTTTGTCATTTTCGTAAACATAAAAGAGCGCAACTTCATTTGATTTAATCTTTTCCGGAATTGCAGATGCTTGAATAGGAACAAAGGAGGGTTCATTAACAAAAGACAGAGCAAATTCTTCCAAATATGGGAGCTGTCGGTTGCCGCGAAATCGTGCTCTAGTTTCTGGTTCTTTTGCAAAGAAAATTGTTGGATAACCATCAACTCCAAATTCCTTACAGGTTTCTACATTAGCAAAAAATACTTCCGTGTTGAGTACAATCAATTTTACCGACATTGACTCTGTTTTTCAATCTCGGTGCTAGTTCTTCCAATACTGGCATCAGATTTTTACAATGCTAATATAAATTTATAGTTACTCCACACTATGTTAATAAATTAGATACCCAAGGTGCGTAAAATATCAATAACCAGGGTTTCTTGTTGGTCATTGACTTGAACAAATCGTCTGACAAGAACATCAGTTCCCCTTTTGGATTAACCGAATTATCTGGCTTTGTCTGTTCATCAATAAATTCTTGTAATTTAGAAAATCCAGATTTAACCGCTTCATAAGATTTTGCAATTGATTTCAAATTATCCAATTCACGGTCGATTTCACCTTTCGATTCTCCATTTTCAATCTTTTCAATAAAAGGATCTCGTTAACAATAAATTACATCCATCGATTTTCTCACACAAAGTAGTGTCAATTGTACATTCTACTTTGGCGATATTGATGCTGAACTGGTTCTCCTTTACAAATTCCTGCAAATTTAACCATTCCGGAGTTAATTTTTGGCAATGCTGAGTGAATAATAAAGTACCCCACACCATTTTGCTCCATAGAACACCAACCAGTTTCCGCTTGCTACAGATGATTTGAAATTGGATGTAGTTAGTTTAAATAGCTTCGGATCAGCTTCTTCGTAAGCTTTCCTGACTGCTTCACTTGTCGACGCAATGGCAAATGAAATCAGTGCGACAAAAGTCCAAACTTGCATTTGCTTTTCGAGATTGGGGAAATTTCAGCAAGTTTGAAAAAGAGTCAGAGGTTAACCAAGAGGATATTACTGAATGATATCTCAAGTTTAAGCTTTCATTCTGTATTCTAGAAGAGTCTTTGTTGCCGATCCTGATTACCATACGATTGGGTTAACCTAAGCGCATTAATTTACCATATCCTTGCACTGATTGATGCTGGTTTATCGACATTTTTTAATATTAGAAATTTAATATTTCCATAATTTAATGCTACTGGACTCTCCGATAAAATTAAAAAAATGACTATAAAAAGAAATGGGGATATTACAGAGTAATGAAATTCTTTGCATTATTACTAGCGTTTGTAGCTGCCGCACCAAGTCCTTCTTTGGCGGTAGATTGTGGTGAACCTACACCTACACCAACCAAGGCACCTAGTTCTGCTTTGTCTAACGGCGTTTCCGGATTGGCTTTAGCCGTAGTACTTGCACTTGTTTAGGTTTTTATGTTAATAAATTTGTGATTTCATCATACTCCTTACCACTCTTATAAACTGTTGATAGAATGACAATGGCGGTATATCCAGGTTTGCCGCCATACACACTGCGGGGAAGACTGCCATTTCATACTACAGGTAAAAGGAAACCCCAAAAATCTGTAATATCGAAAAAATAGTTTGTAGAGTAACAAACGGCGATACAATCCAGAAAGCAAACTTAATTTGCACAAAAACTTGGGAAATACAATGCTTAAATACCAACTCTTTTAATTTTTTAATGATCAAGGATACGCAAGTTACCAGAAACGACCTTGTCGTGTAAAATGGCCCCGGAAGGAATATCAATTCTGCTTCCGAAATTAGCAACAATAATAACGGTTCCGCTTAGCACTACATCATGACCGAATGTAACATCTCCAGTAACAGTTAAATGATCAAGTTCCAAGATGTGCGGTGGTCCTTGGAAACGAGTAAGGAAATTGTTCACCTAAAATTAAACTGATGTGTACCTTCTTGAAGTGATCGCCAAGTTTAACTAGTGGGACACTTCCAAAGAGACGTTTAGGATTCAATGCTAATTCACCGTGGTTTAATTTATACAAATCAGATGTAATCAAGAACAAGTCTGAAGTTGATTTAACAGGCAAGAAACGACTACGCGGGACATTGATACCATGACTTCCTTTAAAGTGCTTGATAGCTGCACCAACAGCAGTTTCTAATTGTACGACCTTTTCACCAGTATCATCCGTCTTGTGGTTTACAATTATTTCCATTGACAATTCTTGGTTTTCTACTACACGCTTAATTGCTTTCAAGTTGATCCACAAGTTGTTTGTGTTGAAAATCTTGAATTTCTTGATAGACTTGAAGTCTTCCAACTGGAATTAATAATAGTTACATGTTCATTCGGTACTTGAGCAATTTCTAATAATCTGACAGAGTTTTCGTATTCAATCAAGGTGCCACCCTTAATATCAGCCTTTGTCTTGTCGGTAACTTCCATAATAAATTCTGCACCGCTCCTAACTAGATGGTTCAAAATGTTTTCATCTACAGTAGCGCCCAGATTATCGATATTAGATACAAACAAGTATTCTTTGCCTTGTTCAAGCAGGGCATCCAAAGTTCCAGAGTTGGCCAACGATTCAAACAAATCACCGTGACCTGAAATTACAGCTTAACTACCTGGTGGGTACCAATCGCTAGGTCGTCCTACATGATCTTTAGCCATTGGCAAATGTGTATCTTTTTGGATTCTAGGGAATCTTGACTGGTTAAAAGTCATGATTTTCAATTCTTGAGCAGTGTATTTTTGGATCAATCTCTTGGTTTCAATATCGGTATTGAAAGAGTTCATAAGAATAAGTGGGACATCAACATCGTTTTCGCTGTTCAAATACTACGAGTTAATAATGCGTTACTTCAATTTGGCGAACAGTCATATCCAAGAAAGTCATACCATCTCTAACTTCAATGGCAGATTTTGGTCCAACACAACCCATAGTAGTTCCAAGACCACCATTCAACTTTAAAACGGCCAACTTGGAGAGCGCTTCCTTGCTATTCACCTTTTCCAAGGTGTTGTAAGGGATAATGGTTTCGGATGAGGGAGATTTAACTTCTTTCCAGTTCCTAAAATTAACATAAACTCACAATTTCTGGTTTTTACTACGTTCTGCCATGTAACGACAAAACAATTCGTGAAATCTACCCATTTCAGATGCAAATGCCTTTTGGTAAGATGGATCGTCGATATGCGAAACCATTTTGTTTAGTTCAGCTCGCATAGTCTACTGTTAACCAATTAATTACAGCCGCTGTAGAAGCAGAGGTAGATTCTTGAAATCCCTAAGTTTAAAATTAAATTACGAGAAGAGAGAATGATCTCATGTGGTCAAGATGTCCTTGGCGGATATCCATTGGAGTTTGAGAAGCTGCAGATTCTGGATCGTTGAACATTTGGTAAATGAAAAGCAAGATACTGCAACCAAGTTTTTATCAGCTAGAGTGTGGCGTAGTAATGTCGCACAAAAGAATTGAAACTTTTGAATTATGAGTAATATTTCGATGCTTATTGGGAAATTGTGTTTCGGAAACTAGCACCGCATTGCGAAAGTTAACATAGATTTAATCTTCCGAATGCTGTGCTGGTAGGAGATTTCACGAAGCTCATTGACCTTTGTGCAATTCTCTTTTCCTTTTTAAGCTAAATTAAAGACCTAAAGAGCTGCTAAACCGATTGAAAGATGATGGTTGAGGATGAGTAATCTATGTTTGTCAAATATTTTATGGTTGTGGTTCAACGGTATGATACCGTCGAGCGGGGAAATGATACTAATTTTGTTCTTATCGCCATGCGCCTTGACTTGTCGAGAATTTCGAAGATCAAAGAGAGACCCAGTTCTATTCATTAAACTAATTACCAAGGCAGTGTTGTAAATACCAAAGTCGCTGATTGCCAAAAACCAGTTTAGCGCCTAAGTCAAGATACCAAATCATTGAATACCTGTCATTTATTGCTTATCTGTGGTTTGGTCGTAAGAGTTTGCGAAACAAAAATGTTAGTGGATCTAGAAACGTCAAAACCATCTTTATCAGACACTAATAGTATTTATTTTAGAATGGAGAAATATTCTTAGCATTAATTCCAAGTGCCTCACAAACCTCAACATACTTTTTCAAATCCTACAGTTAGTTTCGTTTACTTTTCTTTTGAGATACTTTAGGATACTACGCTGTTTAGAAATCCACGCTTCAAGTTTTCTCTTGCTGCTGGTATCCTTCTTGTGCTTTTCCATGTGTTTCCTCATTGCTTCAATTTTGACATTCATTACCGCGGCTATATTAATATAACAGTACCTTGAACTTCACTGGACCCAGTGTCATTTGCCTTTCTTTGGAATAGCTCCGTCATACGAAGTTTGTTGAACTTTCTGACGGATTTAGAATCGGCGTTTTCTATTGACAAAATACGTCTCAACATTTCAGATCTTTCTTGGGTGTGGCCAGTTAATGAAGCGGAATATAGCGCTTTTGGTGCTTCTTTAAATAAGAATTTTGCTTCAGATGGTGCAAGTCCGTAATTGTAGAATGGTCCTTGAACAGTCTTGAGTTCAATTTCAGTATCTTCGATTTTGATTATAACTGGTTCAGGTACAGCGCCTTTTGGTAAATCCATTATAGTAGCAAATGTAGTTTCTTCCTTTTTATTATCCAGTATCTGGACTGCTTCTCTAATAGATTTCTTTGTGGTTACAACTTCCACGGTTTGTGAGGCTTTTACTTGTCTCAATTCCTTGATAGACTCCTGCAAGTTTCCCGGAACTATTTGGTGTGGTTTAGAAAATCCTTCTTCCACTAGCAAACCTTTAATTTGAGGGACCGGAGGAATTGGTTTTGGAGGTTGCGACTGTCTGGATGGTGCGTATTTTTCAGTAATTGGTGACTGTCTCTTGTCTCTTCCGATAATTCTATATTTATCACCAAGTTTTTCCTTTAGCTGTGCAATCTTTCTCTGATTTTTTCTGTATGCTGAACGAGAGATTCTTGTAGGAAGAGCCGGAAATCTGGCAAATAGAGGAGTGCTAGTGTGCAATTCAATTGTTAGGAAAATTATTACTTGAAAACTGCAGTAACTTGAACATTTTTTTTGATTGAGAAAATATTTTTTCAACCACTCAGTATAAATGATCAACCAAATACCAACTGAAATTTAAACTTACTTTAATCTTGCTTTGCATTAATCACAACCGCATGGGTTAGCGGGTTGATTCATAACCGTTTGTATTTAGTCTCTACAACTGTGTCTCGAGCGATCCACAAACGATTTGAACTCATTATGAATACCGTCATGGTAATAATTCCTTGTATCCAGTTCTATTTGAAATTATTCTTTCCTAAAAAGATGAAAACCGAGATATTCAACAAGGATAAAAAAGAAATTTTGGAAATCCTATCTACCATTGATGTGATAATAAAAAAGACTGGGAAGAAAGACTTGGATCATTACAACAAGTGGTTCAACGCATATCCAAGCACGTTGAATAAAAAGAATGAAAAGGTAATGAGCAAAGAAGAATTGATTACGATTGTGCATTGGAAGCTTCTTAATGGAACTTTCAGGCCTGGATTTATCAAACGGGTAGAAAAGAATACGCAAGAAATGATTGCTGAATGTTCAAAAGCAGCATTTCAGATAATAGAGACCTCCGCCAATGCAGATCCAAAAGACTCTGTAGAAGCGTCGACATTGTTTGGAGAGTCCGATATTGTATCTTTAGACATTGATGTTGTAAAGCGAGCAATCAATGAGCTCACAAAACTTCATGGTATAGGTGTGGCTACCGCAACAGGTAAATATTGCTTACCCAAGCGGTGCTGTCTTGCGTCTATGATTTCATACCATTCATGTCTGATCAAGCTTTATACGCAACAGTAGCTAAACAGAAATACCGATATACGTTTCCAGAATATCAAGCGCTGTATAATACAATAGTGGAAGAAGCCCGACATATAGGTGTAACTCCTAGAGAACTTGAACGCGCGATTTGGTGCAATGATGTTGGAAATAAGCAAAAAGAAAAGATTGAAAAGAAATACAAGAGGAAACCAGAAACTCTTGAATCTGCAAATAAAAAAAAGTAACAATTTTTGAGCATAATTTTTCCCAAATCATGAGTCAAGCGTTTTATGCAACACCGCAAGCCCAGACGGAATCTCAGTACCAGTCAACAAAAGGTATTCCATTTGCACTTTACTGTTCATTCTTTATTCTCTCATCGCCATTAATCTCCTTGTTTGGGTCGACAAAAACAAGCAAGATCAAATATCTCATCAATGCCTTCATATTTGGCTATATATCATTCGGAGTCATTGTGTATTTAGAAGGATCATCTCTGAAATATCAGGATTATCAAGTACCACTTAATGCACTAGCTATGGCTGTAGGATTGGTCTCTGCTAGGTTTATTGATGAAATAATCATTCTATCTACATCAATAGGCAACTATTTTTAACATAGGCTTCTTTACAGTGTGTTATTTTTTACAGTGGAATTTTAGCGCATCATTGGCAGATTCTTTACGGTTGTCGATATTAATCATTCTTTCTGGATTGTCTTACGGATTCAGATATCTCCCGCACGAGTTTTTGAGAATTGTATCCACCAGTTTATTTGGTTCCTTCACATTTTTCACTTCCATAGACATGTTTGTAGATAGCGGGTTCAACCGATTAGACTATATCTTCAGTTCGCACCTACCACTGGTCTATGTCACTGCTAGGTAGATTTAGTTTTATTTAGACATCTCGTTAACACTGGATTTATTGTATTTTTTGTAATATCGTGTGGCATCCAATATAAGCACTTGATGAACAAGAATCCCATCGAAGAGCTGTTTGATAAAGCAAATAAAAAGTTTGAATGACCACATCTGGAAATATTTACTCTGTTTTTGAAATATCAATACTTGGCACGTGATTTTCTGTGACTTTCTTCGTCACATTAAGATTGAAAAACTTTCCAACAGAAAAATGGGATGCGATGGAGGCTCAATACCAAAGCGAGAAGAGTTAGTAAAGACTAGACAAGAAGCAGAAAAGCCAAATCAAACATCTCAAATGCGAGCTGCTTGGGAGCTCTGTGCTCTGTCCAAACAGCCATTGAGACAACCAATTGTGGGATGTCTACTAGGGAAACTGTACAATAAAATCACTATTCTGGAAATCTTGACGAACAAAGGAGATTATGGAGATGCAGATATTATTTGTCCTCATATCACAAAGCCAAAAGATTTTAAACAATTAAACTTGACCTTGAATCCAGAGAAAGGAAGACAAACTTCATCCCTAGTCACCAATGTATCAGATACTGCCGATCATGCACAATTTATTTGCCCAATAACCAAAAAGGAAATGAATGGAAGATCTAGGTTTGTATTTTTGTGGAGCTGTGGTTGTGTCGTTTCAGAGTCAGCGTTGAAAACCATTAATTCTACGACTTGTTTAGTATGTAATCAACCTTTCAAACCTGAAGATATTATATTGATCAACCCTACAAGTGAAGCGGATTTGAAAACTGCCCAGGATCGTTTAGCTTCCCGACCTACTAAGAAGAGAAAAAGAAAGAATCCTGAATTGTTGGCTGGTTCAGGATCGGATGAAGAAAAGAAGAAGCGCAAATCGGAGGCCAATATTAATATGAACCTGCCCGATCTGAAAGAAGTTCACGAAGCAGCCAAGAAGATGAATAAGAATGTAAAATTATTCAGCGATGGGAAAGAAAAAGAAAAGGGAGGAAATTACCTGACTAAAGGGACCTTTAATCGTTATGCTGCTTGCTAATAAATTCTTTGCCTCTTGTAATTTTTTTTACCATAACCTCGAGATGGACGATCAACAGATAATCACTCACGATGCAGGAGTTATTGTAAAGAAGTCTTCATTTATGACTGAAATATCGAAATTTAAATCTGTATCAGGAACCCGCAACAAAAAGTTTGACTCCTCCAACCATGAAAATCCTCGACCATACCAAACAGAATTATTCGTAAAAGCTAAAGAATCCAATATATTAGCCATTCTAGATACCGGATCCGGGAAAACCATGATTGCGTTGCTATTACTGCGACATATGGCTTCATTGGAACCAGAGAGTGGACCAAAGAAATGTTCGATTTTCCTAGTACCAACCATACCCCTTGTTAGTCAACAGGCTAATTATATCGAGGAAAATTCTCCCCTGAAAGTAAAACAGTTTCACGGTGGGACAACATCTTCATTGTGGGATAAGCAATATTGGGCGAATGAGATTCAGGAATACGATGTATTGGTGATCACTCCTGCAATTTTTCTCTATACTCTGGATAAAGCGCATATTCGATTAACTCAAGTAATACGATTCTTAGATAGATAAATCTATTGGTGTTTGATGAATGTCATCATGCCAGAGCCTCCCACCCTTACAACTTGATCATGAAATTGCATTACAAAACAACGTTGAAAGAATCTCGCCCAAAAATCTTTGGAATGGTAAGTGGATTGTAATGTAGACTGCCTCGCCCTGTGTTGCAAAAGAAAGCACAGCAGATGCTATTCGCCAATTAGAAGCTAATTTGAATGCAAATGCTATCTCAGCAGATAATTATTCCCAGCTTGCAAATTATGTAACTCGTCCAATGGAAAGGATAGTGTATTATGGAGAAGGTGACTTTTTTGAACCACCAAAACTATATCTGAAACTAAATGAAAGATATCAGGATTTAATGGTTCTTTTACAAAGAGAAATTGCAGATTGCATTGCATTTAGTGATACTCTAGGACCTTGGGCTGCAGATCGTGCTCTTGAATTCGCAATAGTAGATTTGACTTATAGCTTGCAACGGCAAATCACCATAAAAAAGAGACAAGTTACTGAGGCGAAAATGCCGGCTGCAGAAGAGGTTGATGTGGATGTTTCAAATCAGGATACCATAAAAAATGACGAGAATAACGTCGAGCTGCAGAAACTAGAGGAGGGGGAAATTATGGACGACCAAGGTGACAGCGATTTGAATTTTCAAACATTTGGACAAGAAATGTCTATGCTTGAAAATCTTTCGATCGAGCATCTCGAATTATACCATAATTACTGCATAGAACTAGCCCAGGATGAAAAGTGGGGAGTAAATGCAGATCCGCCAAGGGATGATCAGATAGGAGGAAAGGTTGTAAAGTTAGTTGAGCTATTATTGGAATATAAGGATGAACCCGAATATTTTTGCGGAATTGTATTTTGCCAGCAGAGGGTAATGGCGAGGGTGTTACAACTCCTTATCCAGCACCACCCCAAGCTAGATTTCGTCCGCTCATCCTACTTGTTGGGGCATGGAGGAGGAAGATCCAATTTATACAAGCGTTCTTCATCAATGTCAGTGACGGTACAAAAAGATATTGTGAGTAAGTTTAGAAATGGTTTGCTGAATTTACTCATCTCAACCAATGTATTGAAAATATAACTGTAGGTTGCAGAAGAAGGGCTAGATATAAAACCTTGTAATTGTGTAATTAGGTATTCGTGTTTAACTTTAGGTTTGATATGATGGAAATGAATTTGATCAATTATATACAATCACGTGGAAGGGCTAGAAGAAAGACTTCACAGTTTATTATAATGGCCAGCGAAGGCGATGAATCAGCGGAATCAATACTACAATGTACGCTGCAATTAAACTAGATTTGAAATTAACAGAAGACGGAATGCGCAGTGCGCTAAAACCAGAAATTCGCACTGAAGAGTTGGCCAAATTCGATGAAACCCAAGATGAAGCTATTTTCAAGATACCTAACACCGGCGCGTCCATTACGTTGTATAATTCGCTCCAATTATTATACCAATATTGTGCCATTCTTCCTAGGGACAAATATTACGATCCTCAGCCAAGTAATATCTCATTAATCAAGTGTTCTTGTTTGCAGAGGGAGCTAATGGGTTCATTTGTGAAGTTCGTATGCCAATAAGCATCAGAAAGGACTGTTCCAGGCTTAGAGGGGCTATTTGTAATAGCAGAAAGGATGCAAAGCGAGATGTGTGCTTTCGTATGATTAAACTATTACATTCTGTTGGAGAGCTGAATGACTACTTGCAGCCTATGAAAGTAACAGAAATCGATGAAACTACTGGATTAGCAAAACATAATACAGAAAAACGACGAATTGGCCCAAAAAGAAAGATTAGGAGTTTTGAAGCGGGAATAGCATCATTCTTTCAAGGTGTTTGGACTTCCACCCAGATTTTCTATTTGAATTTGGTTCACATGGCAGTCAAAGATTCACCGGATGTGCGTACTCTTGCTGTTGGTTTCCTATCATTTCGACCTTTATCAGAAGACTGTTTGGATTTTTCCATGAAAGTCAATTCTAATGACAACGATTTTAAAGTTTACACCTTGGAGGAACCCGTTACTCTCTCTCAGTCACAAATTACAGATTTCCAAAAATATCACTATCAGTATTTCAAGACAGTATTGCGTTCTGAATTTGAAGAGACTGAGGAGTGGGGACCTTTGTGTGTACCGCTCAAAAGTGAAGTGTTATCCAATAATCTCTACACTGAAGAACCAATTAACCTGGTTGATTGGAAAGCTATAGAATATTTCAAGCTAATAGTATCTGAAAGTCACTTCATAAATGTGGCAGAAGATACCGAATTTGATGATATCAAAGATATTGTTATATATGATAGATATCGCTACAAAAGGCATTACATCTTGACGGATATAAGAAATGATTTAACTCCAATGTCAAATGTACAATTGGATCAAAATGGTAAGGAAGGGACGATTTTGAACATTTATAAACAAAATTTTGGCTGTCAAGAAGAAATCGATCCAAATCAGGTATTACTAATGGCAAAGCCATTAGGTTATCCATACCAATCCAAGAAGAGATCGCCTAAATTTTATGAAGTTCATTTAATACCACAATTTGCAGCTGTTAGTCCTATTAAAACAACACATATCAAAGAGGCACTGTATTACCCATTGTTTTTCCGTTACCTAAATCACCGCCTAATGATGTATGATTTGATGCATGGTACTCCAGTCGCTTCAACTAATTTACTCTTGACTACTTCAATTGACCTATTACAAAAAGCCTTTACCTGTCCATCCGCTAATTTATCTTATAACTATGAGCGTTTGGAGTTTTTAGGGGACTCGTTCTTGAAGGTGCACTTAACTCTACATTTATTTGTTCTCAACCCTAACAGACATGAAGGATACCTATCTCAAGCGCGTGTACAACTTGAAAACAACAACAATCTCAGATCAACTGCAAACTCCCACAAACTAGAAACATACATTCTTTCGTTCCCATTTTCTCGCCAACATTGGATACCACCTAGGCAGAAGGGAAATATGAACCAATTGCTTAGTGATAAAACTGTTGCCGATGTATTCGAGGCTACAATTGGAGCATGTTTTGTTGATTCTGGAGTGAGCTCTGCTGCCGCATGTATCAAATCGTTCTTGGGGGATGCTTTCTATGGCAACTGGTCTGGATATAAATTAAAGTGGAGCTCTTATGGGGCTAGTTCTATGAAATTTGATCCAAGTATGATTAAATCTTGCAAAGCAGTTGAACAGAAAATAGGGTACAAGTTCAAAAATATTTCCTTACTTGCGGAAGCATTAACACACTCTAGTGCAATTGTTGGACAAGCAAGTTATGAAAGATTAGAGTTTTTGGGAGACTCGATTCTCGGATTTGTAGTTACAGATTTCTTGGTTAATTTGGACCTCAAAATGCAACCTGGAGCGTTATCAGACCTTCGAACAGAGCTAGTTAATAATCAGTTCCTTGGGGTGGTTGCTTGCGCGTTGGAACTTTCGAAATATATGAACTATCTCAATGTAGAGCTATCCTCCGCTATTACATATTGGTGTAATCTCTTTGAAGAAGAACTCGAAATGCATGAAAATGTCCAAAAAATTGGCCAATCTTCAGATAGCATTCTCTTTTGGAATAGATTGCCATCTTCGCCAAAAACATTAGGTGATTTATATGAAAGTTTACTAGGAGCTGTATTTGTAGATTCGGGGTTCGATTATCAAGTTGTACAGGGAATTGTCATTCGTACTATCTTTGATAGATGGTGGTACCGGTTTGAACTTCTTCTTGAAGATTCCACTGGTTTACAGGCGAAACATCCATTACGCCAGTTGCAAGAGTTAATAGTCAGTTTAAAGTGTGGCAAGTTATTTATGGAGTAATTTTTTCTAACCTCAGGCTCTCTAATTTATCGGATGGTACCAGCGAGTGTGAATTTAAACTTCATAATATCCAGATTGCTGTTTCTATTGCTGAAAGTAAAAAAGACGCCAAGAAAAATGCAGCATATATAGCAGTAAACTATATAAATGAGCATATGGGTGCAGATGGAAAACTGGATGTTTGTGATTGTGCAGTTGATCTCGAAGAGGAAAAGCTTAGAAGGGAAATCGCCGAGGAGTTAATTTACGTTGAAATGTGGGATAAAGTTGAGGGAGAAAATACCAATGATAATGAACTGGAAGCTGAAGTGTTACGGCAACTCTCTGGTGTAACTTTGGACTATTCGTTGTAATTTAACAAACTTCAAAACAATAATCGCTATTTAATTTATTAATCTTTCTACAATATTGTACATTTCTTCTCCTTTTTCTTTGCATTCTTTGCATCCAATGTATTTGTAAAAGCGTTAGTAATCTCTGGGAATATTTTTCCAGTAATAATTGCGCCTTCTGGTGGTTCAGAGGCTGTAGGCTGCTGCTGTGGCATTGTTGAAACTATTAAAGACCCTTTGTCATTGATACCATTTTCCTTAATTGTGGTTTCGATCGCCTCGACAACTTCTGTGCATTTTCCAATTAGTTTATATGTTGAGAAAAGACCTAATGATAAACTGTTATTGATACCTTGCCCTTTAAGCACTAATGTGGGGCCCGCTTCGTACGAGCAGATTTGTTTGGTTTGGTGGTAGAAAACGTCCGATACTAGTACTGTGTCTGCGGAGACTTCCAGTTTGTGTGCTGCGTTTACCATTGCTTGGAATTGGTCTTTTAAGGTAGCTGTATCTTGACCAAGTTCAATTGGAGTGAAATCACAATGAATCCCAATTTGCGCCTAAGTTAGATAGCATTTACTTTGACATTACGCCTCTTGTTCTGGTTATATACATCCAAGGAAAAGAACAATTCATGTGCAAAAGTCGCTACATCATTTGGCTTACCGGTATCTGGACCATAATTTGCTAGTAAGTCTATTATTAACGTCATATTACAAAACTATAGTTAATGTTTGGTATTACTTGGCTGGATATTCGCTTTGGCCTTTTCAGCGTAAACTTTTCAGCTAGGACATCCAAAATCTGAGAAAAATCATTCAAGATATCAAAACATTCGAGTGGAAGAATATCTATGACTGGTTTACGATTCGTGATGTGAGGTGGCTCGATGTTTGGTTTTGACGACGCGCCCATCAAAGTCTCAACTTCTAGTTGCTTCGCTAGTAACTGAGCATGTGCCTGACCCTTTGGTGCAATGTTAGATGTGGAGCTGTTATACATTTCATTTGAGATTTGCTGTTCTTTCTCGGATTTTTGATTCAATGAATTTCCAACAAGATCAAAGCCCTTAATAACTGTGAATACTGGTTCAATTACCAGCAATACTGGGGCCAAACCCTGATGACTTCCAAAAGGTAGTGAAAACTTTTTTAGTGCTGCAGCCATTATTTTATGAACCGCACTAGCTTGGATGAGAGAATCTCTAATTTCCAATGACTCTACAATGTTTGAGAAAATTGGCATAGCTTTCTCAATAAATTTCAAATCCTAATATTAATGCAACAAACCTCTTGGTTTACTGTTCTAAACGGCCCTTCAAAAAACACAGCAAGAATGCCGGTCGGTCCACCTTGAGTCCATACTACTTCACTAGCTACCCGATTGATTTTTTTCGTCAAATAATGGTCCACATCTTTTGTTACAGCACCTACTTTCAACTCTAAAACAAGCGGTTGGTTAATTGGCTCCTTCTTCAAAGTCATTACAGCCAACTCGTGAAACATTTGCTCTCCAATTGGAAGGTTAGTTGCATTCACTGTTCCAGAGTTACAATATGCCTGCAATATGCAATCAAACCCCTTTGAATCAGGTGTGAGCTTCAAAAGGAGCACTGAAGAGGCTTTCAGAGCGTTTTTTATTATCCCCAAGCACTACATCAGAATAATCATACCTTTTCAATATATCTAACTTCCATTTCTCGCTCACTCTTAATGTTCATATTTTTTATCTCTGTGAGCCTGTTCAAGGCATCCAGTTTCATTTCTTTTGATTGCAATAGGTTTTGCTGTGCAATAGTGTCAAGTTCACAAGATGCCCATTCCGCCATCTCGTGTAGTATGTTCATATCGATCACACTAATATGGGAACTTGGTGGACCTTGGATACTTAATGCGCCTATTCTATATTTTCCACTATATTAAAGAAACTTACCCAATGACAATTGGAACACCTGCATAGAATTCTAATCCGGGCTTAATCCTCATGTGGGTGCATCTCGGATCTGATTTGGCATCCAGAATTGTAATGCCCCTTCCAGATTCATCCTGAACCACCCACGAACAAAACGATTCATATCTCGCTTCCTCTTTGATTGGATTAGCGACTGCCGTAGTGTACGATGCTGATTTCCAGATTACTTTATCCGTATCCACCAAGCTTAGAACACAACAGGTTCTCCCTAAAAGTTTCGCGGTCATTTGAGTAATTTTGTTTAATCTTGGATCTAATATTAATCGTGCATTTTTACTGTCAGAAGCATCAACGATCCCTAACGCATACATTGCAGACAATCGTAATTGTTCAGATTCACTAGTAGTAATACCGCTTCCTTCCGAAGTGTGAGTTGGTGCGCTTATTATTTGAGTTGGGACGCTCTGAACATGCACATACGTTTGCACAACTTGTGGTGGGATTGGCGGGACAGCTTGGGCGATTTGTTGCTGTGTAAACTGTGGGGTGTTACTTTGTTGCTGTGCAGGCAAAATCGGATTAGTTTGCTGAACGGTTATTTGTTGTAGCTGCGGTAGCTGAATTGGAACAGGCTGGGCAGAAACATTATGAATTGGTGAATTAGATATTATACTTTGAGTCTGCTGTGGTAACTGACTATAAACTGCTTGACCTTGTTGCTGAGTAAATAGCTGTGAAGGAAAGCTAGTGGGTAAATTACCCTGCACAGGAGGCTGTGATTGTATACTGCCTGTTATGTTCGTTGGCGGGTTTGAACTAGCGACAGGAGATGAAACGGTGCCTTGATTTGTTATCTGGGATTTAAGTTCAATACCACCTTGCTGCACTACTGGAGATGCCAATGCAACCTGAGGATTCTGTTGAACTGGGGTGGTTGAGGTTTGAGAAAGAGCCGGATTAGTAGAAATAAATGTCGGAGAGCTGGGTTGAATTGCTGGCTGAACTGGTGGAGGCGTTTGATTGCTTTCACCTTGTAAGCTAGACCCAGAAATTTTTTGTGTTCCTCTATCAACACTATCTTCCTTATCTTGAGCCGCCTTCTCGTTATATTTTGATGTTTTATCGTCCAACTTGGAATCATCACTGCTATCAGATTGTTTCTTTGGTTTATTAGCCTTTCCTTGTTTTGGAGGCATCGGAGCTAAAGGTGGCAACGCAGATTCCATTTCGTTTCCTTGCTTTTGCTCATAGTCAACTGGGTTGTAATATGCGTAGCCGTATGGGGCATTCATAATCGTTTGGCCAGTTATTAATGGTTGATTTCCCATCATTTGTTGCATAGGCATCCACTGTCGAGTTGGCTGGATCATAAAATCCTGCAAGTATTGAGGCTGGGAAGTCATAAAATTTGTATTTTGATACATAAAATCTTGCGGTGGCCGGAAACCATAAATAACTTGATTTGGTCCGCCAGATTTTGGCCTCTTGGATTCCTATATTAGAAATAGATAACTTGTCCGTAATCCCCTTTAGACGAAGATGGTTGCTGCTCGTTAAACTCATCATCGCTGTCTTCTCGTTTAGCTCTTGCCCTAGACTTTGGTGGTGTAACAGTGTATGGGGCCACTCGATATTTAGGTTTTTCTGATTCATGCAGGGATTGATCACTTTGTTTCAGCAAATCTTCCATGTCTTGGTTGAGGTTAAAATCAGCAAGCCTATCTGCTTCACTTTTCCCTCGATTTCTAGCTTTCTTCTTCTCTACTTTTTCTACATGGTTATCATCTCTGCTCTCCCGTATATTTACACGGTGTTTTGGAACAAAAGAATGTCCCTCTCCTTCTTTATAATTTGCAGGTCCTCTCAGTCCTTTTTTAGATGGGGCAACTTCAGAATTTTGGGTCTGCGCATCGATACTGTCTTTCTTGTTTGTATCCACATTCTGTTTACTTTCATCCTTGTCGAATACCGTTAGTTTTGGAATTGTGCTTCCATCGTTCATAGATTTAATACTATCAATAGGACTAATTTTTGGTGCGAGCCCTTCAGGATTCCTCCCACCCAATTTTGGTGTGGATGATTCTTCTCTATACGGTTCGTACGTGTATGTTTTTTGTTCTGGTCTTTTCGATAATTGCTCTGTATGCTGCTCACTCTCATTTGCATTATTTAAATTTCCAATATTATATTCTTTGCTCGAATTGTCTTCAGGTGGATTAGATACAAGTAACGCTGCTTGCAAGTTGTCCAGAAGTTTTGTATTTCTTGGTATATTCACATCCGCTTCGTGATTCTCAAGTTCTGCCGACTGCTCTTCCTGTAATATACTCGAATCTCTTTGAGCAACACTATCCATGCTGCCAAAGGTCATTAGTGTTATGAACTTTTTTCAAATGACGTCTTTGCAGAAGTCAACAATGTCAAAATTATCAAGTGCTCAAAGTTTCACTAGTCAATATTATGAATATATTATGTCTATTATAAATAATCTATGCCCAGCGGTCATCAGGAAGGCGCTCCATTCCACCACTGGGGTTTAATTGTGAATACAGTTGCCTGAATTTTCCTTTTGGATTCGTTGATAGAAAATCTTTAGCATGCCGCTTTATTTTTGTATTATTTGTGTAAGGATTAATTCGAGGCTGCGAAGAAGCAATTTCCTGAGGTGCTTTCCGACTCTTCTTTGAGGGCTCTGGTTTTGTTTGCGTTTTTGAACTATTATTATTGGTTAAGTATGGCTTTTCAACTGGTTTTTTTGAAATTTTGTGTTTGGAAGGAGGAATTTTTACTGGAGGTTCGACAACTACAGGATCCTGACTGTAGTAATTGAAGGTGTTGCCATATTCGCTATAACTTGAATAATCATAGTCTGTGTAAGGATAATAGTATGGATAGCTGTAATCTATTGGCTGATAATATTGCACCGGCACGATCGGCGCAACTGGAGCAGGGAGCCACTGTTGGCTCCACATTTGAGTTTGATTATACGATGAAGGGTCATTAATTTGGGTAGATTTGGAAGTGTATTCAGAATTTTTCGAAACTTCATCCGGGTTTTTTGTTTCAGGAGCAAACCTGATTGTTTGACCACTCTTTGGTCTAATGGAGGAATCCTGAGTTAGTTATATTATACTTTGTCTAAATTTTGTTTGAGCTTTTCAAATTTTTTGAACAGAGTAGGGTCAATATGAAACGTTTTTGATTGACTAAAGGCAGCGCCATAGCCAGATATGTTGGATGAAGATGATACTGAAACAGCGCTTCCTGGACGCGTAATAATTTCTCTAGGAGGTGCATCTTTCTTTTTAAGAATTGACCTTAATCCCCTTGAGACATTAGATGGTGCGGTTTTTGCCCTTTCTTGAGGAGTAAAGTCCTCTGGTATGCTAAAATTAATATTACGTACGATGTTAATTCAGGAGAGTTGCTATTAAAGCTGTTTTGTCGCATTGGTCCGGAAACAGTTTCAAAACTCTTTAATCCTAATACTTGATTCTTCTTGATATCCATAATATCCTTTTCTATTCGCTTGATATGAGTAATCACAATATTTTCCAGCTGATTGTCATTTTCTTTTGCAGTAATGTTCGTTGTAGCATCAGTTTCTACTGTCTTTCTGCTTCTCGCAGATTTCGCCCTGCTAATTCTAGATTGTTTATCTATCCTCTCATCTTTAATTTCTTGATCGACAACCGGTATATTTTCTTGTGGAAGTTTCACTGGGATTACTGTTAACGGTTCAGGTTGCATATAATGGACTGCAATTTCCCTAGAAGGTGGAACATCTGCTATCCTGACCGTGCGTTCCTTTGCGGATGAAGATTTTCGCTTTCCTATATATAATTTGGGAGCTATTGAGATGATATCTAAATCTACATTATTTGGCGGCTTCCCCGGAAGTATAATGTCGGAATTGGACGGCTGATTTTCTTCGAATTTCTGAGTCTCCTTTTTTGGTATCCGTGTATGTATGTCATCATTTAATACGGTAGAGCATTTGAGTTTTGATAATGTATCCTCCTCACTGGTTGGAGAATTAAGTCCCAGTCGCGTAAAAAAATGCGAGTCTTCAATAAAATCATATCTTGTATTACTCACTGCGCTTTCTTCTGTAGTTGGTCTTGTATCGGTTGATATCTGCACATTGTTCATTGTTTTTTCAGGAAGTGTTTGACATCCTACTTGTCAATGACGCAATCTACCTGTATCTGACAGCTTAACTGAGATCGCCTATTGTTAAAAATTAGTACTGCTTGTACTTCTTTCACCGTTATTGGAACAGTCTGCACATATTTTGAATGCTTGGTCTTCTTTGGCACACTTGTAATTTCTGTCTTTAGCCGAAATTTAGTTTCTGTCGCTGCATCAGATAAGGAAGGCCGAAAAGGTGCATTATACTCTGAAATGTTTTTAACCAGCATCTCATTTTGTTTTTCAACACTTTCATTCATGAGATCGTTAATTGATTTCGAGACTTCCTCTAAAAGCACAGTATTCGTCTGTATAGCAATCGATTTGTCATTTCTTATTCCAGCGGCTGATCCATATGGAGGGATCTTTGCCCTTTGTGATATCTTGTTGTTCAAATTGGTGTTAAAAAGAATGTGATCACGGTAGATCGCTCCATAAGTATTTTGCCTAATTTGATCTGTGGATATATTTAAATTTGTCTTGGATCTATTTCTCTGAATTAATTTTTTGTTGTCGCGGTCCAAGAACTGGATATCTAGGGATTTCCTGATTGTCCGGATCTGCTGTAATTCACTCTGTAACTCCATTAGCAACCTCTTGCGAAGATTTTCATATTGATCCATTTCAAAATGTGCCAAATTTCATAAACAAATAAAAAATAAATGATTTATTTACTAGATTATTTACAGTTCTGTATACAGCGGGTATTTAATAATTCATAGTTACCCAGCTATGCGATAGGATTTCTGGTAGAGTCGCTCGTTTCTTTACATCTTTTTCGAGCATACGACTCAGCAGTGCCAAACACGGTTCAGACAATGCTTTGTTTGGTTTAGAGAACGGTTTCGATAGAGCCTGTTCAGCTGAAGAGAATGGCACTGCGCCTGTTAAAATAATATACAAGCAGCAACCAAGTGCCCAGATCTCTGCTTCAGGTCCTACATACTCCCTCTGCATCAGTATTTCAGGAGAAGCATACTGCTTAGTTCCCAAGAACGTATTGAACTTTTTTCTTCCACTTCTGTCAAAAAACTGGGTAGATCCGAAATCAATTAATTTGACATGGAATTGATCATCGATCAAGATGTTTTCATCTTTGATATCACGATGGACTAGCCCTGCATTATGTAAATGTGCGATTGCTCTGACTATTTGTTTGAATATGTATCTCGCAGCAGGCTCCGTGAACGATTCGTATTTCTCGATACATTCAAATAGATCCATCGCCGTTCGCCGCCTGTTTTGCCCAAACTCTGCGATTTCCACATCTGATAAATCTTCGGACCATGAGGTTCCATGAATTTCCGTTATACAATAGCACAAGAGAGTGTCTTCAAAGTAATCAACAAACTCAATGATGTTTTCATGTTTTATCTTTGGTTAACTAATGAATACGTTTTTGATAACAGCAACTTCGATAGGACATCTTCCTAGATCACGATCATTTATCCAACTGGTAGCAGGCACTTTGCTTTTGAAGATAAATTTACAAGCAACATGAAGTCCATCCGCTAATCTCATCGCTGAAAATACGAATCCGAATCCACCATACCCAAGTTCTTCTCCTAGAACATAGTTATCTGTGAATTTGGATGGTAAAGTATACTGCGACAGATATCTTGTTGGATTGAACACCAGACCAGTTGTATTTGTCGGACTGACTGGACTGGGATATGCCTGTTCAACTCTTATATTAGATGTTCTAATAGGAATTGGTCTGGACATTGCTTGATCTAATACAAGTGTGCAGTGTTTAGATTTTATATTTAGAGTGCGCATGGACATTTTCGCGCCTAGTGTCACGCTAAAATCACACGTTCATTGCAGTGTTGTTTGTATGTTCCAAAGCGAGGAAAAACTCGAAAAAATAAAAAATTTGCTGAAGGTGGCCTGATGCAAGGGCTAGTTCGAAAAGGCACTGGCACTCTTTATTTGATGCAAATTACGCTAGTTTTGTGGGAAATTCTTACATGAAATTAATATATATTATCATGAGATCTCGCGATGATTACCTTTCATGCACCGCGTACAAGCGTCAGATCTGCTAGAAGTGGCTTGGGGCAGGGAAGGGAAAATGATTTCCGCCCAGAGTGTAGCCTTCAAACAATCACAGCAATGGTGGAAATCATCAGAGTCCCAGAGTTCAAACTAAAAGAAGCAGTTGAAAAACAAAAGGCGGCATCGAAATTGTTTGTATTGTTTTATGCATCAGAAGATGAACATGGAGTTTCTTGGTGCCCAGATGTAAGGAACGTTTAACGTAGTGTGTTAAAGCTATGCCTCTGATTCGCCAAACACTACAAGCTAAAGTTCCAAATTCAACATTATTGGAAGCTGCCGCTGGAGATCGCCCAACCTACCGTACAATGGAAAACCATCCTTATAAAACGGATCCCGTTCTGCAACTAAAATATGTTCCAACGCTACTCGAATACCTTAATGTATAATTATTTAACCGTAGGGTGAGCCAATTCCTGGAAGAAAGCTGGAGGATTCTGACTGCCATGACCAAGCCAAACTCAATCAATTCATTCAATAAATACTCAAGTAACAATACTCAGATATCTAATACGTTTCCTCATTCGATTCGGAATTAGCATGGAATTTAATCATCACGGTAATTGTTACTTTCAAAGATAAAGAATTTGAAGTCTAAAGAATCAGACATCGAGAAGCTCTTCTGGATGGATGACACTTTAATCAAATCAAACTGTTCAATTAAAATTAAAAATTTAATCTCAGAAAAATATCGGCGAATTTTGCAACCAATCAGGTGGCTTACAGTTTAACCGCGTCAAGAATATTAGAAAGCTTGTCAACTTCACTTACTGCATTCTCTACTTTTGCTTGGGTGTCAGATTGGAGCAAATTATCTGTTGGAGTATCCACGTCTTTTTTGGTATCAACATCGAGATTGTCAACAGATTTTATGAGTTTGTCAAGTTCGGCAAATCCATCAAATCCAAGTGCCTTTGCCAGTTCGCGACATCCATCATCACAAGTTCCTTGATAAAATGCATCTCTTCTGTATTTTTGAACATCTCCAACAAAGTCAAACCCCTGAGATTGCATCCTTTTGTCGCCACACTGTTCCATATTGATCAGCAGTCTGGGGACTTTTCTACCTACAAAGTTGATCAACTCACAGAATGGCGCTACTTTGAGGCTTGTTCCCATAACAATCAAGGCGTCACAGCGATCGAAATCTACAGCTTGTAAATTGTAAAACTTGTTTGGCAGTTGTTCACCAAAGAAGACAATATCTGGTTTGATCAATCCCTCACAATGACAAGTAGGGTTTTTGCTTTCAAAAACCTGTTGCTTGAATTCATCAATGGTATATTTTTTCCCGCAACCAGGAACAGGTGTGAATCTAGCTAATCTTTGATATTCTGCAATAGCTTCTGGATCTTCGTCAGATGAGTCATCATAAAGATCTGCGCCGTTTTCTGTTTCCTGTTTGTTACCCTGTTCATCTTTTACTTGATCTGTTTCTTTGAGTGGTTGATCAAAAGGAGACACAGATCGCCCAACGCAAGTAGCTTGATGAAATGAACCATGAGCCTCAACGATCAAGTCACCTGGTATTCCTGCAATTCTTTCTAGCATATCAATGTTTTGCGTATAATTACGAAGCAGCATTTGCCTGTCAGCCAAAGCCTTAATAAACTGGTGCCCAGGAGTAGGTTGGAAAGTTCCAGGAAATAATTCTCTAGATAATTCAAAGAATGGCTCTGGTTTCGCCTTAAAGTAGCGGATATCAAAGATTGCTTCAGGAAATGGCAACTTGTATCTCTAATTAGCAAATATTACTTTTGCAAGTTATCATATAAGCCCGTCCCAGGAGTGCGGAAATCCGGTATCCCTATATTAGTATCGAATACCTGCTGAAGTGGAAATTCCGGCACCGGTCATGACAATGATATTTTTGCATTTGTTCTTTTTGATATACTCCGCAAATGAGGCCAGCGACGAATCCTTGATAATGTTGAGTGAATCATCTTCCATCTTTTCATCCAATGGAGTCTTGAATAATCGTTCAGTTGGTGGTTTCCTTCCTGACATTTTGAAAATTAGCGAAAAGAAATTTGAAAACATTATTCGAGTCATCCAATATCAATGCAATGAAAATCTCGCTTTTTCAATCTGAGTTGGAAAGGTTAAAGTTTGTTTTCGACTGAAAAAAATGATCACTATTTGTAGCGAGTATATTTACTTGAAGTGCAAAATGTTTTTTTGTAATTTACCATAGACAGACAGAGCTGGAACTGGATGAAGCGCAACTGAAGAATATTATTATTATGGCGGTCAAAGCGAATCATGGATTGCATGGAGCTGCACAAACGATTGACTTGCTGCATTTCGAAGGAGACTTGTTCTATTTGAGGACCAACAAGGAGTAATCATCTTTAAATGTAGGGCGGGAATGATAGTTGCGAGCTCACTACCTTTTATCAATTCATATGCCGGGAATTCAGCAGTAGTGCGGGTTCTGGGGCAATCAGATTCACTAGCATTAATCCCATAGACGAATATATTATTTGCACAGTTTCAGGTACGCTTATGTATCCTTTATTACAAATTCAATAGAGATAATAACTTGCTACAAACCTTCTTGTAATTCCATACACCACCAGATATTCTTTTGAAATGAATTCCGTTTAAATTGAGTCGAGGAACCTTGCAAATTTCAACTTGGAATCCAACCATCTGCGGTTTGTATTTACGGTCTCGATAGTGTTCTTTTTCAAACATATTTGCGTCTACTTCACATTCAAATATACATCTGTTTTCTGAAGTATAGACAACGTTATGCTCACCAAGAATCATACCAAGTTGTATTAATATTTCCGCGGCGGATTTTTGCGTTGTTGTAGAATAATTAAGAAACCACCCTGACACTGCTCGCAACTCCTCCTTAAACTTTTCGGCCGTGGTTTTTGGAGCAGTGTGGGTTGGCATCACTGGGTCAGAAGATTGACGTTTTTGCCCTTCAAATCTATTATCTAATGATATATTTTGCATATTTGAAATTATTTTATCAGTTCTTTCGCTGTATGAAACTGTTCGATGTGCTGGTATTCTTTTTGAAAGGTCGTTTCGAGCATATCCTTGATTTGACGATTCGACTGAATCTCTGCTTGCCTTCAAATCAGTGTTGGATGAGTGCGCCAAAGTTGTATTTGAATCATTTACACTACTCTTGCGTTGTTGAGAAAGTTTACGGAGGGCGCGCAATTTTGCCTGTTCTCGGACCACCATTTCTGAAAGTAAAAAGTAAGTTGATCTAATTGCGTTTGGCTGTGATGGATCATGAAAAGGAGAGAAGGCCTCGTAAATTTCAGGCTTTGTATATCCAAAAATCTCCAATCTACTAACTATATCAGCACTTAAAGAATTAGGGTCTGTAATAACTGGTCTTTTTGGGATATAATTTGGTGGTGGGGAGCTGTATCCTTCGTTAACCCAAGGATGCTGAAGAACCTCTGGCAAAGTAGCTCTTTTCTTTGGGTCAACAGTAATCAAACGGTCAATTAAATGACGAGCCTCTGCAATTAAATAAAGTTACTAGAATGGATATAATCTGGGATTTTATAGCTGCCACTGGCGATTTTCTTGTACAGTTCCTTCATATTATCGTCATCAAAAGGAAGGTGACCGCAAAGTAAAGCGAATAGAATTACGCCTAAATTAACTATATCTTACCCAAACTCCACATGTCTACTTCTGGGCCCTCATATTTCTTTCCCAGTATCATTTCTGGAGCAGCGTAAAATGGCGACCTAAATTAATACTCTTTGCTTACCCACAGAATGTGTCCAATAGCCCATTGGTAGAAAAATTATTCCCAAATCCAAAATCTATAATCTTGATGTTCTTTTTCTCGTCTAGCAGTAAATTCTCTGGTTTCAAGTCTCGATGAATAATGGCATTCTACGTTAGTAATCGTTCACTTTATGACAGTAATCTACCGCTGAAAGTACCATTCTAAAGAAGCTTCTTGCTTCCTTTTCTTTTACACGCTTATTGGCAACAATATAATCAAACAATTCACCTCCGACTGCATACTCCATGATAATATAAATAAAATCTTGGGTTTCTACTACGTCTATTACTTTAACAATGTGCGGGTGGTGTAATAATTTCAAAAATCTGATTTCTCGTTGTAATCTTGCAACTTGCTTTGGCGATTGGATTTGGCATTTTTCAATTAATTTAATGGCCACCTAATGCATTATATAATGGATACTTTTTCATCTGTTTCAATGTGTTTAGCAAGTCTGACTTTGCCGTACGTGCCTTGGCCAATTACTTTATCTAATCTATAGTCACCAATTTGTGCCGGAGGTTCAATTTCAGCAAGTTTAGTTGATTGTCGAGACATTATTGAAATATTTTGAATAGTGTGTGAATTATCGGAAAATTCTTCTTAGTAATACGTCAGGTCTATTTGGCGTTTTGAAGCTCAGTGCTAGACAATGAATGTGACGTATCAAACGGCGCTTGTCTTTTTATAGTGTATAATTCTCAATATATACGTTGATCTGGAAATGAATGCAGGCTCAGAGTGAGTGGAAATTTACCCTTCCTATAAAAATGAATTTCGCATAAAGAGAACATCTAACCAAATATTTATATTAAAAATGAATATACAGTCAATAGTATGGAGAAATTGACCGTTGATTTGATTGAATTGCTCTTGGTAGTGGTTGCAGTTGCAGTTGGGGCAATCGTGGTGGTTGTAGTTACATCTGGAACGGTAAACTTGGACATTAGCTGCAAGAATTGAAGAGGGTGTTGGTCAACTCCAGAGGAAGTTGTAAGATCACCCCCAGGAGTGTTTTGATCTCGCTGGAGACCCCAGTATGAGATCTGCGAAATGTACGGTACGCCATTGGCAAAATCTAATAGCTCTTTGGCGTTATCCAAAGTGAATACAAGGTTAGGAGAATCGTTTGTTCCGATCATTGGTGTGATACCTAACCGAACCTTGACGCCCAACTTGTCTATTGTTTCTGCTGCAGCTTTAGTAGCAGCGATGCAGTACTTGCCCATATTTGTTTGTCCATCAGACACGCTTGTTCCAAAGTCCCTAAGGTTAAAAAACACTTACATTGTCATCAAATTTACGACATCAAATGGTACTTTCATTGAAGCTGCAGAGGTCATTAAACGTAAACCGTCGCCAATCAATCCTTCAAGGGACACTTGCAAAGTTAAAATCAGCCGAAGGTCTGGGTTGTTCTTTTTCAATTGAATAATCGCATTATATCTTTTGGATACAGTACCATCAGACAAATCACCAGCCTCCAGATCGAAATCTATACCAACAGGCTTGTAGAAATCAATGACACTTTGATACGCTTTTACAAGATCGTCTTGATTTTGAACTACGCTGGCAAATTCCATATGCGATCCTTGCGCGACACCTCCAAAAGAAATAACTACATCGCCGCCAGCGTCTCTAATTCCTTGGATAAATCCAGCGGTATTGGCCATTGGTGTGGTTCCGAGGTTAATGTTACCCTGTGGATCCATATTTACAAAGGCCAAGATCACATGCTCTACAGTGCTGTTCTTGATTGCATCTGCAACAAAAGTGGTAGAATTATCGATTACGCCAACGCCAGCATATGGAATAAACAGCTTATTGGTTGGGTAACGTCTGGTAGATGAGCTACCAAATTTAGAGTTGTAGTTGGCAGGACCAGGATAATAGTCATCATTGTTATAGTTATTGTACTTTGAGTAGTCCAAATCAGAGTAATCTTCATAATACTGGTTTTCAGAGTCAAGGATAAAGCTAGCTTGATGCGATGATGCCTTTGAGGACTGGTGCACTCTGTAGTCGTTTTCAGGAAGATATGCAGCGTAATCAACTTGTACGCGGGAAGCAACAGCTACGCATGATAAAATGTAAGGTATGAACATAATATTTCTAAAGTTTTTTTGCTCGTTTTAAATGTGGATGGGTGAGGGCAGTGTGGTTGTGGGAAATGAAAAAATCAAAATTTCGCTGCATAAATGAATGAAACAAAAGCGAATGGAACCACAGTCCAGATGCAAACCGAAAGCCGCAAGAGAAATTAATCGTAATATGAAGATATCTCTTGGAATTTGTGAATCAATATTCAGCCCAGGCTGAACTGGTGCGTCTAAAAGTGTGGCGGTGCCTCCATATTTGCGTAACCAACACTCAGCTTCAAGATAGTTATTTAGATGGGACCCGCAATTAACCAATATTATACATCACTCCAGTTACAGGTCTTGCATCTTTATAAGGGTTGCGATAATAAAGTGGTACCTGGAACTCAAAGGGACCATCCCCTAATTTTCCGTCCAATCTCCAATGATTTGATAGCTAATAGGCCGACAAGATAATATTACACATCTTTGGTGATACAGAGCACAGGATTTCAATATTTTACATGGAAACCTCTATTCAAATTTTCACAAAAAAGGTGTGACCGTCAATCGTCCCCAATCAATCTCCCCATAACCACTCTAAAAAGGACCATTTTTTTTGTATTTTGAATTACTTTCTCCGCGAAGCTATGATTATACCATATGGTGTTAATAATGTTGATGCCGCAAAGTCATTGGAGACCAGTCACAGTCTTTACAAACGCTCAGGAGGCAGTTCTTCCAATACGCTGATTGCAGTAGTGTTCGCAGTGTTCTTCTTCATTTTAATGGTCATTGTCGCATACTACTATGTCACTAAATTTAGGAAAAAGACACTTGAAGAAGCTAATGCAAATGCTAGCGACTCACAAGTAAAAACACCAGCTGTTATTGTCGCAGTTGATGGTGCACTAATTGAACAGCAGTCGGATAATAAACCAAACCGGAATGAAGAGCCGACTGTAGATGCAATACAAGTCACTCCGGTTGATCCAAACAAATATATGGAAACCGTTGTCAGAAATTTCAAACAAAAGCAAGAGAAAATCAGCGAAAGTAGTGACCCTAATGCAAGTAAATCGACTGTATTTACAGTCGAAAAGACGGATGCTATCAACAATATTTTGGATGGGTATGAAGTCGCGTCCACAGTTACTGGTACTGACATTTCAAAATCTGAAGAAATCAGTCAAAATGTACCTCAAGGAAATTCAACCTCTGAAAAACATTCTACCGATGCTCTTGACAGCGCAAACGCGGACGCTCTTACCATAAAGAACAGCTCAGAAACAGTCAGAAATTTGGACCAAGAAAAAACAATCACAAGAAAATCCGTGCCCAAGGATGGTAGTTATATTTTGGACGATGCTAATAAAGCATCCAGAGAAGCTCTAAATGCCTTAATTACTGCCCTAGCGCCGCCAATTGCCGATCGTCCCAGAGACTCGACTGATATTCCTGCTCCACGAGATAATATCAAAAGAATGACTAGTAATTCTGATATGAGTACTACTTCATCTCAAGGTAGTCCAAAAAGTAGGATAAGAAGATATTCTATCAATCAGTTTGATAGCAAGAAACCAATTTTAACTTATACGAATCCTAGAAAGAAAATTGACTTGTCGCCGTCAATCAAAGACGACGACGATGATGAATCAATTTTATCATATATTCCACATATGGACGGATACAAACCTAGCCCGCCTACTCCTTCTGGAGCTAATTTTATGAACACTTTGACTCGCAAATTATCAACTGAAGGTCCAAGTTTGACTTTTGACGAAATGCTGGAAGAAATTATCGAAACAGAGAAAGCAATCAGTATTAAAAGTAGGGCGTCTTCGCATCACGAATAAACATTATCTTGCATAGTTTATTAAAAGATTCTCTTTCCTGCAACATACATTCTGTCAAAATTTCTATCATCACCCAAGTATATAAATTTTTCAAAGATGCTCAAGTGATCATCATGTTGAAAATGATCCACAAGGTTGCTTTGAACATTTTCACTGTTAAAGAAGGGTTTTCCCATTGCACTACTGATATCAACAACTAGGGCGTCAAATTCTTTACCAACTTCAAAGTTACCAATACGAGAATCCAGGTCCATTACTTTTGCTCCACCAAGGGTTGCAAGGTAAAACACATTGGCAAAATTTAGTGCTTCATACCTTTCTTCATCACCCGCATGAGAATCAATGTGAATGACTTTACTGGATATCAGTGCCTGTCGCATTGCATCCATGATTGACGGCGAGTAACCTCCAGCAACATCTGTCCCAAGACCTACATTAGCAACAATCACCTATTTTTTCAAAACCTTCTTTAATTAATCGGCGAACATTAAGTACTCCTGAATGGAGGCAAAAGTTTGAATTCGGACAATGGGATATTCCAACTCCTTTTTCCTTGAACAGTTGTCGTTCTTCAGCTGACAAATGTACGCAATGGGCCATCACAGTCTTGGATGTCATTAAACTATATTTGTCATAAACATGAGAGTATGATGCGCAATCTGGATGTAATTCCTTTACCCACGCTATTTCTCCAGCATTTTCACTGATATGAGATTGAATAGGCAGGCTGTATCTCTTGGCAATGTCTCCTAACGCTTCCATCAACTCTGAGGTGCAAGATGGAACAAATCGAGGAGTAATGCATGGTGTAATTAGTGGGGATGCTATTTTTTCAACCAGATGCTTGACAAAACTAAGTTAGCTATTAATTTACTTTTCTGTTTCTTGAATACTCTCTCTAGTGCCTTCTATGTAATATTCTGGTGAGTTTCTGTCCATATTCACCTTTCCAATAAAAGCTCTTTGTCCAAACTTGGCGCATGCTTCTGCTAAAGCTATACTGCCGTCTTTGTGAATGGTTGCGTAATAGCAAGCAGTGGTAGTCCCACTATATTAATAATCTTTAACCTTTTGAGGGATTTTCCAACTACCCTTGAATATACACTTGAAGCGTGATCAACAGACTTAAATTCAGCCTCCTTAGGAAATGTATAAGTTTCCAGCCACTTTAATAAAGTGAGATCATATCCTGTTCCTGTGAAAACGTATTGCGGCCCATGAATATGAGTATCAACTAAACCAGGAATTAAGAATTGTGATTCAGACAGAATCAACACCTATGTTATTTGTTTTTACTTCATCAAAAGTATATCCTTTGCTTTTCAGTGCCTGTATTTGTAATTCAATTGATTTGTTTCTATCTTCTCCAGCCTCAAATGGAAGGGTAAAGACGATAGATCCAGATTTATTGATCCCCATTGCGTTCATTGGAATAAATTGCAAATCAGTAATGGAAATTGAGTGCCATACCGCTCCAACAACCAACAAGCTGCAATTCATTTTGATAAAAAAAGCGGGAAAAAGCCGGCCACAACGGCTCCTGGAAATGCATGGGATCCCCGTACTTGCATATGATCATCAAAATAGTAGTACCGTAGTTTTTCATTTTGCCATTCTTTATTGTGGATCAAGTTTTGCATAATTTTTTGGGGTTTGCACATGGATCTCGGAATACACCACCATTAGCAATTTAACCTAATATTTCTCATTTGTATTTTCCCAGGCCGCAAGCGGTAGTCAAATTTATTACCTTGCGTAATACTTTCTTCCCCCTGCTTTTCAGCCTCTACTATTTTTGACCAAGAACAATAACGTACACAGCGAATCATAGAGATGGCTTTTATTGACAAGGTATTTATACGATATTCACCAATTGCAAAAATTCGGAATTCTTATTGGTCTTGGATTCAGGTTCATAACCGACACACATGTAGATTGTCATGTCTCTATCTTCTTCGTCCAAGTAATGGAGTTCTAATGGAACATATTTCTCCAATTCGGTTCGCCTATCAAAGTAAATATCGTTGGCGTCCAAATCCAAGTCAAAGACAGACTCTGAGCCGATTTCGATTCCAGTGATCTTTTCTTCTGGTATACTGACTCTATATTTGGTTCTCTTATATTCCCCTATCAAAAGGATAGAACCATCTGGACAAAGGTCAATAGTCCCTTCGTGATGATGAATAGGCAAAGGAGAGGATTTTCCAAAGTTGCTTGGTTTCAAGTTCAGGGATAATTCAGAGGATGTGCTCCACAGTGCAGTAGAATGGTACATTTTTGTTTTTCAAGAAAGCTTTGAGGCTAATAAATACGCCGATTTCAGTGCGGGTCCCACGTTCGTTTAAATGAAATTGTACCACTAATGATATGCATTGGCGTAATGTGATAGCGACAGTTGGGATTGAAGAAAATGAAAAATGGTCAAACATGAAGCATGTCAAGCTCATAAAGCGATTGGAAAATTGTTCTTGCCTTAACGTTGTGTTCCAGAAACCATTAGTCAATGTCACTAACGATGACTATGATGGACAATTTCAGAGACACTCCCTTTTTTGCAATCTCAACAAAAAAATTATGCACCAGATTCTCAACCAGTTATTGATCGCCGTCATATGTTTTACAGTTCAGATTGCATTTTTGAGCTTGACTGTTCCAGAGGTGTTTTCTTTGCGATGCAGAGTAATTGAAAGTGATTTAATGGCTCGGGATGATGAGGAGATTGCGTATTTTGGAATTGGCCAAGGAAAATATCAACTTGTGCTGGCCTTTAGGTTTTCTTCTATTCCTATGGGTAGGTTAGTGCCTTCAGTGTTTGCTAGTGTGTTAATAGCCCAATGCTTTCCAATTGGGATAAATTACATCACCAGCGGTAACTCCAGTTTGTACTAATCTCACGTATCACTTTGCATTTACATAATAAATTCTAATGACTGTAACGCTCTTGTTTAATTAGAGTAAGTTTCATAGCCAGAGAGGTGCTATTCGTAATCCATTCGTGCTTGCGTTCATTGTTACGATATTGTGAATTCAAAATTCTACTATTTGCGAGTGATTGATGTAATCCGTTAAAGTCTCTGTCAATCTGGAAAAATAATGAAACAAAAATTACTACGAACTCTCAAATACCTCTGGATCCTAACAATTTATGCCTGCTTTGTCTTGGGATTATCAATAGGAATTGAAACACAATTTGGGAAACCAAAAATCAGTTCTTCAAGTATTGGCAAAGTATCAGGAGAATTCGGATTTGGCTTGCTGAGAAATATTACATTAGAGAAGCACCCATACAACTCTCAAGCAAACCTTGAACTGCGCAGCTTTCTGCTAGAGCAAATTAACGATATTGTAGACGGCTCTCGATGCAACAGTCTGTTTCAGGTAATTCAATTTGATATTAGGTTTCGGAAACAGATAATGTCAAGATGTATCACAGAAGGTACAAAATATATTATGAATCTAATAATATATTTGTCAAGATCAATGGTAATAGGCCTGAAGCTTTATTGATCTCTGCGCATTTTGACTCTACAGAAAATTCACATGGTGCAACTGATGACGGCATTGCAGTAGCGTCAATTTTAACTGTCTTGAAGTCTCTTAGTTATTCGGTATGTGAAAACCGGCCGGAATACTCTATAGTTTTGATACTTAATAATGCCGAAGAACCAGGCTTACTTGGAGCATCTGCTTTCCTTTACCATCCGTGGTTTAAAGATATTAAGGCGTTTATTAATTTGGAAGGGACCGGTGTATCGCAAAACTTTCGCAGTTTGCTTTTTAGGACAAACAGCTTTCAACTAGTTTCCAAACTTGTGAAAACAGTTCCATATCCTCATGCTTCAATAACTGTCAATAATTTGATGGCCAATATTCACAGCGATACAGATTTTAGACCATACGTTGTTGGTGGCGGGCTGCAAGGGATCGATGTTGCATTCTACAGTTACAGATACTTGTACCATGCACCAAAGGATGATATTGAACACACCTCTGTGGAAAGTTTGCAACATATGGCAGATAATTTGTACTCGTCAATCCACACCATTACACATGACAAAGATCTCTTGAAAGACTTGACCATTCAACCCCCAAGTGATGACCTTTATGGCAACATCCCTGTCCCAAACTATTTATATTTCGATCAGCTAGGCGTTCTAGGTATAGTATTTACAAAAAATCAATTCCTTGGATTAGTTTCTGGATTATTCATTGCTATTGGTGCTGTACTTGTAGTAAAAACTGCAACATACCTGGTTTGGCTCGGACTGTCTGGGGTAAAGCGACAAGTGCTTTTGCCTGTATTTGGAACATTCTTGTTAATCATCCTTACATTTGTCTGCTTTATTATTCTCAATCTAGCACTGTCCTTCCTTCGCTCACTAGTAAATCCTGGCTTTACATATGCAAACCCTGAGGTGTCTTTGTTTTCAATTGTTATTCTTTGTTTAGCGGTAATTAGCTTTGTGGAATCTGCATGGCCAAAATTATCTAGAAGATTTGGCTTTACTTTAGCAAACTCCCAAAACCATTTCTACCAATCTCTTCCCACTCACGAACCAACTGAAAGTGAAATTGTACCAGAGGAAACCAATGCTCATCCTACTGAACCTACCATCGGTGCTTTGCCGGAAACTGTTCAAATTGAAACTGTCGATGAAGTTAATATTAATGTTGAAATCGCAGAAGAAAACCAGTCATCCGAAATTGACGAAGAAATGCCTGCAGAAATTAACGATATACTGCAGCCAATTAGAAAGATTGACTCTCAAAGTAAATCACTACAGTACGGGTTGCTTATGTTTTGGACTTTGATGTTGCTGCTAGCTTTATTCAATGCTGGTATATTTTACATCATGTTTTATTGGGCTTTCTTTTCCACACTAGCGGCTGGGTTGACCTTCTTTGTAGAAACGGTATATCACAAGCTAATTCGTCAACCAACAGTTCACGAACCTTGGCAAGTGCAGTATGTTAACATTTACCAAAACTATTTTTGGTTCATCCAACTGCTTGTGTCGACCACTGTACCACTTCTTTTGTTTGCAGATATTATCCAACAGGTGGTCATTAGTTTGCCGTCATTGGTAATGGAAGGATTGACTGATACTACAATTGATTTCTTGTTTTCAATGCTAGTGTGGGTCGCGACAGTCAATTTCATGCCGTTGATCTCCAAAACTTGTCGCAAGTACTCCTTCACATTTTTCTTTTCCATTTACTTGGCACTATTAGTATATCAGTGTCTCAGATTCCCGTACTCCCCTGACAGGCCGTTCAAGTATGGCTTGAGGGAAGTTTGGGATATTTCAAACTCGACGATAAAGGAAAAATCTAGTGTATTGCTAACGCTTGGATCCACAATAGCACCAGAGGAATGGACCACTTTAGTTTCTGGTGTCCCTGAAAATGTAAAATATGAAAAGAATACTGTTTCTTTTGATTCGGATTTTCTACCTTCATTCACGGACAAAGACTTGATTCAAATTGAAGAAAGCGAAACTTTGGAAGGCATTTACTTGAAGATAGAGGGCCAAATCATTGGTTCAAAAGGGTCCAGGGTGTGTCAAATTAGCTTTGGTGAAATTCCAGGGTATGTTGATGTTCAAGTCGACGGAGGCAGTCAGTGGATAGAGTACGGGAATGCCAATATCGTGACAATTGACACATCGAGACCTTTCACGATATACAAAAAGAGCTTTAACCACGGAGACCGTATTGCAATTCCGTTCAAGATCATGTCCACTAGAAAGTTCTCTATCCCGATGGATGTAAAATGTAATCATGAAGTTGGTGTCAGTGCCTACAGATCGTACTTGGATTCAATCGTTCCTTCTTGGAACTCTGAATCTCTGGGAAGCTCTTTTTCTATAAAGAAGTCTCATATTTTTGAATAAATTCATTCTGAATACTTTAAAAACAATTTAATAGCAAATTCTTGAAGTGACTCGAATCACGTGATTTCTTACTGAATTTTTTTTGTGGTGAAACTGTTCTCCAAAATGATTCACCCATTAAGAGGCCAAAAGCCAATGAAAGCACCTAATCCACCACCAGTTGAAGACGTATCAGATGATGAGGAACAAATTGAACAGTTGGAACAGTTGGAACCAGGAGCACAATTTGTTGACCCACAAGCACAAACTCTATCACCCTTAGCACAGCAGGCAATCGCAGCAAAAGACGCCCGCTTGCAGTGCAGAATGTATGAAAACAAACTACCAGAACAAGATTCTTGCGTAATGGTTAATGTGCGTCAAATTACAGATGTTGGTACTTATGTCCATTTGCTTGAATACAACAATATTGAAGGGATGATCTTGCTTTCTGAATTGACAAGACGAAGAATCAGATCGATCCAGAAACTGGTCAGAATTGGAAAGAATGAAGTCGCCGTTGTTATGCGTGTGGATAAAGAAAAGGGTATTTGACTGTTTATTCTAGGTTATATCGATTTGTCCAAGAGAAGAGCTACTGCAGAGGATATTGCTCAATGCGAGGAAAGATATTCAAAATCCAAGGCAGTTCATTCCATTATGCGTCACGTAGCAGATAAATTAAACATGGTGCTTGAAGAATTATATACTCTTTACGGATGGCCTTTGTACAAAAAATATGGACATGCCTACGACGCTTTTAAAACTGCGCTAGTAGATGATGGTAAAATCTTTGATGAAATGAATATGCCAGACCACATTCGGAAGGAATTAGTTTCCAATATTAGACGCCGTTTAACTCCGCAGCCTATCAAAATCCGTGCAGATATTGAATGCTCATGCTTTGGTTATGAAGGTATAGATGCTGTGAAAGCTGCATTAAAGGCTGGAGAAGAATGCTCTACTCCTGAAGTACCCATCAAGGTGATTAATAATTTATCCCAGATCCGTTTAGTTGCACCTCCCCTGTATGTCATGATCTCCAACTGTGTCGATAAAAACCTTGGTATTGAAGTTATGAACCAAAGTATCGCCAAAATTGAAGAAGTGGTAAAATCATTTACCGGTACTGTGACTGTCAAGATGATGGTACTTTGTATTAACATTAGCCTCGCGCTGTTTCGGAAAATGATGATGCCGATTTGCAGAAATTAATGGAAGAGAAGGAATTAGAGAACAAAGAAGTTTCTGGTGATGAAGACGAGGAGGAAGATGAAGATTTGGAATAAATGATATTCATAAACAACGCTTTAAAAAAATGCTTAAAAGTGCTCAATAGAATTGTTAATCAGCCATCGCTGGTATCTGTTCGCAAATTGATAGTGTGATACACTGAGCTGAGTCCTTTTATTTTCATTGTTTGAATCCACACGTCATTCTTGACTAAATTATAATCGCGTAGTAAAAATGGCCAAGGTAGATGCGGTTATGGGAGAAATACACGAGCTAGTAAATGCAAAATTGACTATTATAGGTAGTAGTAGGATCTGGTGGTGTCGGAAAGTCCTGTTTGACTGTAAGGTTTTTAAAAGACGAATTCACAAACGAGTATGACCCAACAATAGGTATGGAGCTATTACTTACTCTAAGAGGAAAATTACAGAAAAAATGTTACAGTGGATAGCTCACAATGTACAGCATATATTATCGATACAGCTGGACAGGTATTTATAGTTTTACAGCTTAGCATGAATACAAAGCCCTGCGTGATCAACATTTAAAAGACGGGAAAGGGTTTCTATTGGTATTCGCAATGAATGATAAAAGTTCTTTGGAGGAAGTAAAACAACTAAGAGAACAAATAATGAAATTAAAAGAAACTAGAAAAGTACCATTCGTAATCTGCGCAAACAAATGCGTAAGTAGTTTTCTTACATCAGGATCTTCCACCGGAAATGATTGAGGTGGATTTAGCAGCTGCTAAAGCGTTTTTCCAAGAATTCAAAATCCCGGTATTGGAAACATCAGCAAAGGTATTCTTGGCTTGATTTAGGAAAATATTAATGTCGCCGAGTCTTTCCAAGATTTAATCAGAGAGTGCAGAAGGTTAACGAAAACTACTGAAGGAAAAGGGAAAGCTCCAAAGAAGAAATCCGGTGGAAAGTGCTTAATTTTGTGAATTTATAAGAATTTGAATTGTCAAATTACAAATATAGTTTCAAATTATCTTTATTTTTAAAAAAGTTTTAAATGGCAGTCGCGTCTCATGATATCATGTTCTCCAACGAAGAAAATCCAGACGCTGCTTTGAATGCCGCTGATCAAACTACGAACCAGCAACACCAACAAATTCCTGGAGCCGCGCTGGGTAATGCTCAAACTCCAAATGACGGGGGAAGGGATGCAAGAATTGCAGTGCGTAAAGGAAGAATCGAAGCTAGCAGGATGGCAAAAGCCAACCCAGAAAACAAAAAGGATGGTTTTTAACGCATAATGATAGATAATACAGCTCGCAGAGCAAAAAAGGTAGAGATTGAGAGTAGAGAAGCAGGGAAAGCAAAAACGCAAACGATTCTAAGCAGAAAGAAAATAAATCAAACCAGAGTAAGTCATGCTAAGCTAGGAATATGGAAATGAAATAGTTACGAATATCCGCGTTGGTATAACTGCCAGGGAATCTATTAGGAGAAAAGAGGAAAATGCAAAGGCAGAGCAATGGGCCTTTAAAAACAAAGAGGAAAGCGAGCAATCGAAAGAAGCTTTTGAAAAGATTGAGCAACAATGGAGCAAGGTTGAAAAGCTCACTGGGCCATATGAACTAAATCAAGTAGCATTGAGTCTAAACTAGTTGTTACTGGATCAAAAGAAAGCTTGTACTGAATTACTGGATATAAAAAATAATTTGATTAATGACTACCTAGCTGAACTGAAATCCAAGGATGATGAATATGTCCGAGAGCTTAAAAGACAGGCGGAGGAAATCGACAAACTGTTGGATAGAATGGAAAGTCAATTTAAAGCCTATCAGATTGCCTTAATTGAAGAAGCGGAGCATATTGAAAGGGCATTTGTAGAAGAACGAGCTGAGATGATATCATCAAACTTGAAAGAAATTGAAAAGCTATTCGAGAGTAGGAGATTGAATGAGACGTAATTATTCGCTAAAGCAGGAAATTCATGAATGAAAGGGCAGAAAGAATTGAAGACTATGTCAAGCAGCTAGAATTACTTCGAGTTAACGATTCTGAAGAATACAATTTGGTTAAAATCAAACTAGAAACTGATGTACAAGTATTGGAGCAACAATTGCAGCAAGTAAATCGAAATTAAGTGTAGATGAGGGCGACCTACCAGTTGAACACTGAAAAACTGGAATATAATTACCAAGTTCTGAAAAAAAGAGAAGAAGAAAATGGAACTATTCTGGGTGCCCAAAAAAGAAAAATCAATCGATTAGCAGACCATCTAAACTCTCTCAAGATCAAGTCTGCCAAGCAAGAAAAAATGTTCCAACAAGAAAATACATCTTTGACTGACGACTACAAGCATCTAACAGAGCAATTTAAAGTATGGAAATTCTAAAGATTAGGAGTTGCAAAAAAAATTCAGGCACTTCCAATTGGCTGATAGTAAAAAGTACAAGGAAGTTTGGAAAATGAATGAGGAGGAGGCAAAGACGATTATGCGCAAAGTTTTACAAGTATTCTAGTGTTCATGTAGGCCGATAGAATCATCAATGAACAGCAATTAGGTCTGGAATGGACGCCTCCATCAGAAGATCTTTTTAGGAATGTTGACCCGCTATTTTTCCAAGATAACTCCAACACGGTTGAAAAGTCCATCAAAGAAGCAGAGGCAGCATTTGAAGACGGGATGCAAAATCAACAACAGTCTATTGTCGAAAAATTGGCCGATCCAGAGGAAAAAAAAGAATCTTTGGCGCTGAAATTCCAAGACCACAAAAGCAACTCGAAAACTATGAAGAAAGCTTTAGAATTGCTTTGCAATGAAGCTGGCTTTTTGGTGGAAGACAAGTTGCAAAAACTCTTGTCCCCTTTGCACAGAGATGAGCAATCATTGATGCGGTTGGATTCAATTTTCAAAGCCCTTGAAGTTGAGACTATCGAGGACATAGAACGGTTGACTTCGTATTTTGTAAAAGATAATAATGATGATGATACTGCTGACATCCAAAGATCTAGAACTCAATTGATAGTTGAAGACAGCGCAACTTTGATTCATCCAAATCAGGTTGTGGCAGCAATACGAAGGTTTTCTGACCAATCAAAGAAAGGAGGATCATCCTTACTAAAGAAAAAATTGCTACAAAACACTCTTGAAAAAGATTCCGAATTGATCGAAGAGCATGAAGGTGAGGAGGAAGTTGTGGAAGTAAAGCGTAAGTAATTGCTTACTTAGATGAAAATGAAAAGAAAGGGAAAACGCAGGCCGTTAAGAATAAAGGTCTGCAAAAAGAGTACTGGCAGAGAATGGCAAATGTTATTGATGAAAAAGCATATCGTACGTGGATGGTAAGATTGGTTAATATAGGCAGTTTATGCCGGGATGGAGAAATATAACACCCTGTTGACTCAAAGATGGCAAGTATCCCAAAAAATTGAAGTTACCACTAGGCAAAATGAGGAGCTGAAAGCATTGCTTAGGCAATACATGGCCTCTCGAATCAATGACGAGCTACAAATCCCACCTACCCAAATTATGCTTGCGCAGGCTGGTATGCTTTCTGAATAGTTTTATTGTCAATATAGTTATGGTAAGAAATTCAACTGGTTTTCAAACCTTATATAAGTATTTTATATAATATTTAAGCAGCAACTAGTCTCATGTGACGAACCCATTTCCTTCTTCTTGTAAATGAACCTAATATTCTGTTTGGCTTTGGATTACCCCAGCTTTGGTTGGTATATACCCATCCTTGTTCGTCAGTTTCAGTCCACTTTGTATCAAGTTCCCAATCTTCATCGATCCATTCAAATTTACCAGATTTTACAGCTGCCAGATCAGTGAAATCTTCAACGGCAGGAAGCTCGTAATTGTCTTTAGACGGTAATGTAATCGTTCCGGTTCCATCTGACCAAGCTTTTCTTTCATTCTGTAATAATGCAGATACCCAACCAACACCTGCCCACCACCTTTGATTTTCATAAAGAGAAATATCAATAATTGGGTCTTCACCTTTGGCTTTAGCTTCCATAATCAATTTTCTGGCATGGTCTAATCTTCTTCCCAACTTTTCAACAATAACAGGTGCTAAAGTTGAAGAAGCAGCTTTGAAGATGGCAGTGTTTGCAACAAATATCCCAAGACCAGCAAATAGTGCAATAAGATTAAGAGGGATAATCGACACAACGGCAATTGTACCAATTGCTGAAGCCACTGTAATTTTTAATACTTCTTGGGTTTGTTCTGGATTTGACCAATCAATTGCACGGTACAGATTGTAGCCTGCATCATAAGCATCTGAAACATGAGCCATAGTATTTTGAATATTTTGAAGAGCTTCTTTTAGTTCTTGTGCATTGGGAGATAACTTTGGAGCTGTACCAGTAATATGAGGTTTAGGAAGTGGATGCCCATTCATGATGTTATCTGCTCTGTAGTGATAGAATTTTACCATGAGGTATATTAACGCGAGTTGAGGGAGAATTGGAATAAGGATTGGATGCAAGCAAATAATAATGTAGCACAAAATAAAAATGAGAGTATGAGGTACGCTCTTCCAGGTTAGTAGGTTAATAACAGCTTGGTTTATCCAAATCAAAGGTCCTTGACGGGCAACAAATCTGTTGTTGTTTTTAAGGAATTGCCCAATACTCAAAGAGGGGTTGGCTTCTTCAAATACTTTTCCTAGCTTTCTTGCCTGAACTTGGGATTCGGCAAACAGTTCAGTAATCAAACTGCTTTCCTTCTTTACTGGAGATTGAGGTCGAGAAGGAATTGAGTTACTTCTCTTCATTTCAGTCTTTTCAGAAACACTGGAGCGACGGTCCAAAGAGCTTCTAGAACTGGTTGGTGATGAAGGTCTCAATCTTTCAATAGGATGGCAAGGAGTCATTACTAAATCTTTGCATTTCTTGTGGGTGTTGTAACCGCAGCCTAAATATCAGAGATATAATTACCGGTACACTTGCAACCTTGCTTGGCTAAACCCCAGATGAATTTGGAACACAAGTCACAATACGTGGGTTTAGAATATGAAGTCAAAACAAAGTTGTGTTGGTCCAATACAGTTTCGCTAGATTGAGTCATAGCCAATGAGAGTGAGAGTCTATTTGCTTCAAATGCGTTATCTAAATCGGACGATAATTTTTCCGTAACGTCAGAGGAGGCCATTAGAATATTTTTTGGGGAATATTTTTGTTTTTAAACCTTTTGGCACACGCCTGTGCCCCTTTCGTTAACAAAAAAGGGAATTCGTACCACAGTAAATTTCATATTAATTCCCCGCAAATGCCAATGTTGGCAATTCCTCTCCATCCCTAATGCATACACTTGGATGATATTCACAGGCTCGAGTCTTCACATTATTGTTCATGTTCCCTGTGTGTCAGTGAGTATCAAAGGCGTTTCGTATTTTTTCAATTGCTGAGTTTCTCTTGTCGTTTGATCAGAAAAAATTGTGGGATCCATAGTTTCAACAGTCTAAATTAAGCGAAACAAAACGCTTTGTTTTGCAAATTGCCCACTTAAATTCGTATCCTCTAGCTTAATTAAAACGATATTAGAGGCGGAATTATTTTCAGTGAAGCCCCAACATTAACAAACTTTGACAAATATCAAAATCTCGAGATAATCACATTCACATGCTAGTATGGGAATGGGTCGTTAGTGTAACATCCGCAGCTGGCCGAGAATTAGCTTAAAAGCCGTCAACTTTTGTTTTTAAACTTTTATTGGAAATTGAGAGTAATTGTGATTGGTAATGAGCAAAGTATTGTCAGTGAGCAACATCTGAGCAGCATCCGTGCTCACCAATCAATAGCTGTGCAATATTGGCATTGTATTCCACTGAGAGCAATTCATTTCTAAATTCCAATTGCTAGTGGAATTAGAATGCCAAGTGTCAAAGCACCTCATTAAAAGTATTGTTTAAAACACATTTCGTTTTATTGGTAAAAGAAAGGAACATCATCTAAATCAAACCGACATCTCTCAAGTTGTTACGAACAATAATATCATTTACGGCAGCCATGACAAACTTGATTTGGTTAGTATCTGTGGCACATGTGAAATGGGAATAGACTTGTTTCTCTTCACTTTGGTTTAGCGATGTGAATTTTGTAACCATAAACTGGGAAGCTGGCTCGAATTCATCTGGACCTTTTCGTTAACGCTATCATACCAGTGTATTCAGGGAAATATTTACTAACAGATGACTTTGGCAGTTTGATTTTGAACAAATCGACCTTATTTAAGAATAAAATAATAGAGGTTTGAACAAACCATCTGGAATTACAAATAGAATCAAACAATGTGAGAGCTTCTTGCATACGGTTCTAAATTAACAAGTCGCTTACAACAGTTTCATCTTCTACTAGCACTTGATCGTATTCTGAAATAGCGACCAAGAACACGATCGATGTGACGTTTTCGAAGCAGTGAATCCACTTTTTACGCTCAGAACGTTGACCACCAACATCAAACATTCTGTATGTCAATTCACCAACACGGAAAGTGGTTTCAGTAATACCAGTGGTTTTTACACGAGATCTCAAAACATCCTGCTCAGTTGGAGAATATCCTGGAACACCGATACGGTCTATAGCTTCAAAGTAACTACCATTAAATTGATTATTACTATTTGGCAGAGTCATTTAGCTGGTATTCACGCGATCTAGAATTAATTTCAGTTTACCTATCAAAACATGCCAAAACACCTTCGTCTTGCCACAAACTCTTAATAGCGGCTGTGACTTCAGCAGGTAAATCTTCAGCTTCAATTTGAGATGGTAATTCCATAATGACATTCTTGTGAGGTTCATTTTCGGCGCGTGCTAAAGGAATTCCCATGTTTTGCATTGCTTCTAATATTACACGCATGGATTGAACAACGTTGGAGAAAATGATTTCTTTGAATGCGTCCTTTTCAGCTTGTGAATAACCAGGACCGTGAATAAGAGTCATTTGTTTTAAAATCGTACTTTTTCCAGATTCACCGGCACCTATTGATTAGGATACGCATACCAAGCAACAACATCTTGATTTCCTTTGCTAGAGCAATCTTTTCATTCTTGATGTTCTTTTCGATTTCATCGTTTTTTTGTTTCTTCTCCTTATCTTCAGCACTCATTCCACAGCCCATTTTGATTAAATCTTTCTGTTAGCGAATTCGGGTTTCTTACTGTTTTAAATTTAGAAAATGAAGTAGGTTTTGAAGTGAAGAAAATGACGTCGAGGGTGTAGTATTGAAGCCTCGCAAATGATTGGCCGTTGATTGTGAGCGCCACATATATTGTTTGCGAGAATTACTGATAACTCCGCATTCAACAATGAGATTAGTCGGTAATTCTCAATGAATTAGCAATATAAAGACCTGGGAACCATCAGCATACGTGAATTTGGTGTGGTTGATTAAAAATCCCACGGCAGGATTTGACGCCTCGTGTTTTGTTACACTACTTTCCTCTAATGAACTTTTAAACAGCGGTTGATAAGGCTTTATCTCAGGCCTTGCTGCGCTGTATAAGTTTAATCCTCCTTGAATCGCACTCGCTTTCTTTACTAATAATTAATTTCAGAGGCACAAATCACACTCGTGGAAAAACCAAAATGCAATCAATCCATTCAGCCACGATCAATAGAGTGGGGTAGAGGTACTATGATTTCTGGTAATCTAATACCTTGCTGGCATTGTTTCATTTGTCTAAACTACGGCCGAGTGTATTGTCCATTCACTCAACTGTGTAACAAGTGGCATTTATTGCGGAACCTGAACTAAGAATATTGGCCTTCATCTCTTTTATGACGGAGCTGTATATGGGATTCGAATTATTGAGAGGCATGCGTGGGCCATTGGTGATCCGCTATCAGCTGAATTTCTGGATAGAGATAATAGATGAGCAATACCGGCACTTTACAAAGTAATATTCAATGCAACTTGATGTATTTTATTATTTAAATCTTTTCTTCATCGCTTCTTCTTATCTTGCCCTTATTTTTGTTCTTTTCGGTATTATAACGAGATGAATTGCGAACATCTCTGCGATATTTCTTCCACTTGTGCTTGTTCATCTTCTTTCTTCTGCGTTTCATTATACTAATTAAAAAGAATCCGCTTCGCCTTGGGCCAACCGTTGGCTCTTTAATTTTTAACTGTGACAAGAGTGTAGAAAGGTGTTCTTCTAAATCAATAGCAGTATCCGAAACGATTTGCGAACCGGGAGGAGAAAACGGAATGAATCCTCCAAACAGTTTGGCGTATTCATCCAAATACCATTCCTGCATACCTTCCTGGGGCGGTTCTACAATAATCGGTAGTTTTTTTGTAGGTTGAATCAATCCTAGTGCTAATGGTCTGTGCTGAGAAAAGAATTTTGCTTCCAGTACTGAGTCCAGAACTAACTCCTTTGGGCTTAATGAAGGTGCCGACTTTTTGATGAGGGAATTGATATCCCTGGATATTATCTTTGAAATCCCTCCTTTCATTCTGATTTCAATTGGATGATTATAGAAAATTTTTTTTAGACTGAAAAATTTAAAGGCTATTGAAATACCAATAGACTTGTATCTTTAAGATACAGAAAAAGAACTTGCGGCAAATCAATCAAGCAAAATACCACTGAAATTTTAAAGACAAATTCCCCGCCGGAATTTACAATTTAGGCTTTCGTGAGTTGAGGTATTTAGACTAGGAATTCAATATTCCAAATTGTCAATTGCTGATATGGCGAATCACTCACCATTTGAAACTTTTGAGTTGGGGAAAAAAACTTTTTGATCAGCATGTCAACATTAGCCTCAGTTTTACCAAAACCAAAGCAGAGTTTAAAAACATCGAAATGGGCTGTAGAACCTGAAGCTCCCGTGAAAGCAAAGAAGGCTGGACCACCGCCATATTTGAAAAGGCAGGATTACCTTCCGCAAGATATTAAAGACTTTGGCGACGGAGGAGCATTCCCTGAAATTCACATCATTCAATATCCACTTGGAATGGGAAAGATCAAAGATATCGGAAAAGAGTCAACTGAAGCACTTCCACTGCAAACGGACAAGGATGGAAATATCAAGTTTGATTTAGTATTGCGGCACGGAAGTCATGCTGGCAAAAAAGTAATTCATTCATCATATAATGATATGACTGAGCAGGATATTGGTGGCGTTGTTTTACAGCCAGACGAAGAAATAGTTCAAGAATCAACTGAAAAGACCAGGCTGGCGTTGGAAAAGGTTATAGATGGTAAGTATCAAGAATGGATTATTTAATTGATTTAAAATATCCATTGTCGCTGGATCTAATCTTAGGAAAGATCAAATCTGGAAAGCCAAAAACTTTCCAAGAAGAACGAAACGGCCCACAATATGTAAAATATGTACCAGCAGAACAGCATACTTCTTCTTCAGCAGTTGCAAAGTCGAGGATAGTTAAATTAGTAGAAGCTCCGGTAGATCCGATGGAGCCTCCAAAGTTCAAACACCGTAAAATACCTAGGAGTACTGGATCTCCTCCACCCCCAGTATTAAGATCGCCACCTAGGAAAGTTTCTGTTGAAGAACAAAAGAATTGGGTCATTCCACCATGTATTTCGAATTGGAAAAACGCAAAAGGTTATACAATTCCGCTGGATAAGCGTTTGGCTAACGATGGGCGTGGTTTGCAAGATATTACTGTGAATGAAAACTTTGCCAAGTTCTCCCAAGCTCTTTTCATTGCAGACAAACATGCTAGGGAAGAAGTAAAGTTGCGTAGTGAAATGCAAGCGAAACTTGCCCAAAAACAAAAGAAAGACAAAGAAGATGAACTTCGCCGGCTGGCACAGAAAGCTAGGGAAGAACATGCTGGATTTGTGTCTGCTGCAAGTAAACAGTAGTTTAACCTTAGTCGAAGAAGAAACCGAAGATGAAGAGGAATCTGAAGAAGAATTATCTCCTGAAGAAAGACAAAGGTTACGGGAACGTGATGAATTGCGTAGGGAGAAAGCCAAGGAACGTGAAAAGCAAAATAGGATGTCTCACATGGGAAAAGCTGCGTAAGTCTTAATTAATATTAGTAAAGAGCGAGACATTTCAGAAAAGATTGCTCTAGGCGTTGCCCAGCCAACTGCTTCTAAAGAAAGCATGTATGACCAGAGGCTGTTTAATCAGTCATCTGGAATGAATTCTGGATTTGAAGGAAGCGATTCTTATGCACTCTATGACAAACCGCTCTTTAATTCAGCTCAGTCCCAAAGTATATACCGTCCAAAAAAGCTTGACAATGAAATGGCTGATGGCATCGAAGCTGAAAAGATTAACAGTCTATTATCTAAACCACATAAAGGTTTCAGTGGAGCTGATGCTACTGAGGCAGTGCGTACTGGACCTGTTCAGTTTGAAAAAGAAGCTGATGTTTTCGGAACAGATGCATTCATGTCCAATGCAAAGAGAGGAAGGGACAGAGAAGACAATAACCCAAACAAAAAGACAAGAGGAGAATAAAATGTTTTTAAATGAATGTATTTGCTTACAACTCAGGGTTTTCTTCCTTGATTTCTTTACAAGCAGAAATTACAATATCCTGTTTTGGTTTATCTCCAGGGTTAGTTGCGGTGTTTTCAATCTTTTTGACAATATCCATACCTTCTGTAACTTCACCAAACACAACATGTCTTCCGTCTAACCAGCTAGTAACAACAGTTGTAATAAAGAACTGAGATCCATTTGTATCCTTACCAGCGTTAGCCATTGAAAGTAAACCTGGACGAGTGTGTCTCAACTTGAAGTTTTCATCCTTGAAGCGATCACCATAGATAGATTTACCACCAGTACCATCACCTCTGGTAAAGTCTCCACCTTGAATCATAAAGTTCTTGATTACACGATGGAACTTGCTTCCGGCATAACCAAACCCTTTTTCGCCGGTACATAAGGCACGGAAGCTAAGGTTATCAAAGAATTACTTTTCAGTAGTGATTGGAACAGTCTTTCCGTAAAGACCAATGGTAATGTCACCAAGAGATTCTCCTCCTTGTTCAATTGACATTACGAGAGTGTTGGTAATCTTTGGGCCTTTAGCATCGACAAGCAATGAAAGGAGAGTGAGGATGTATGCAAGAGGCAAGATCATTTTGCTTTTTGGAGAAAATTCTGAGCAAATGCCAGATACCATTCAGGATAAAATTCATACAAGGGGAAAAATGATGCTTATTCTGAACTGAGAAGCGACCTTATTTTACGTATTTGAGTGCTGATGCTGTTACCAACTTGGGCTGCCAATGGATGCAAACAAAATCGAAATCCATCAAAATAGCCCTAATTAAATGCATTCTACACTGTGATAGTATCGCACAAGCAGCTTTGGTAGCGACAAGTTTTTATTTAACAAGTTTGAATGAGATTTCGAGTATTTACCGTAGCTTTATTAATAGTTAGTTTTAAATATTGCGCCGTTAGCCCAGCAACTGTAAACATTTCCTTTAGTCACCTGCAAATCCACAATGCCAATTACTGGCTGGTCAAGACTATATGGCCAGGGACCAAAGGTTTTGCTGGACGGATTCTCCAAAGAACTGATGGATTTAATATCAAAGATCTACGATTAACTTTCTTCTACCTTAATTTCTCCTTTGGACGAGCCGCTGATTATATTGTGCTTTTCTTCATGGAACGCCAAACTTTTAACTGGGCTATCAAAGGCAACAAAGTCATTGAGAAGCATTCCACCTGATCGAATATCAATGACAAATATAGATCCCTTCTTTCCACCTGCTACAAGCAAGTTTTCTTGACTTGAAAATACCAGGGACATTATACCCGCCTCACCCACGGGGAATGCTGTTTTAATATTAGGTTACCTTTAACTCTAGCCTTGGCAGGGGGTAAGAGGGTGTCCCAAATCGAGACATTCATGCCATTAGTAGAAGTTCCCGCGGTGGCAACCACAGAGCTTGAATTAAGGAATGCAAAGTCGTTAATTGCTCCTTGGTGGCACTGTTTGAGTGAAATACACGGTTTGACAGCAGAAGGTTCGGCGTCAAACTTCCAAATAAACAAATCACCCCTACTATCGGAAGCACCAAACTTTGCACCATAAGGGTCAAAGTGACAATTTGTTAGTTTACCATCGCTTTGAGCAGTATATGTAAGCAATTCTGGAGCTTGTCCAAACTGATACAGTTTGACTGCAACTTCAGGGGTGCCTGACTCACCTACGCCTGCCAAAACTAGATTAACCATTAAAAATACAGTAATTCAGACTTTTGTGCGATTCCAAAGTAGTAGCTTGATTAATTGCCCGTCGTAATCTCTGATTGTTAGGTAGAGAGTACCAGCCCTTTGTCCACAAAATTGCTCACAGGCTTTGGTTTGAAAGACCTTTTAATCAATCTGTTGATTGAATCAAAACTTAAATCTTTTTTCAACGGCAGGTCTTCAGGTTCAAAGTTAGTCGCAACTTGGACAACTGGACCCTTTGGGGTATTCAAAGCTGGCAAATCTTCCTGCGACCTTAACACTTTAGGATCTTCGTTCTATGTTAGCATTTTTTACGCTAAAGTAATTCTCTGATATCCTAGTATCAATTTCGCAAATCGAAGTAGGAGTGGCATACACAATCTGGTGATGGTCTAGAGGGTTAATCGCAAACGAATTAATAATATTATCCGAATTTACAACTGTTTCAGACATAAATTCTGGTGCATTAACATCTTCAAAATATGCTCCAGAATCCCACTTTTTGATACTTTTAGTGTGGAAAATGGCATTTGCTGTTTTCTTGACATTACCCGTTCTGTTAAGCAAACTCCAAAGTTCTTGTATTTGCAATTCCATTATATAAGCCGGGATATTTTCTATAATTAAAATTAAGTACTGAAATTCATATCCAAGCGAATCCAGTTCATGGTGATTTCCAAATCCAGTTCATAGATATACGCAACTAAACCTCTTTCGATTCCTTGGCTCAAGAACCCAAAAGTTTCATCTACATGTGAATTTACATTCATAATTTCGGACAGGCGTTCAAGATACAGTTTGAAAGCAGTAGTTGCATGCGTTAAAACCATACTATAGATCAGTTTTTGAGCAGTTTTAGTTTCTGTGCAATCTTTAGTATAAAGGGCTATGCCGTACTCATCATACAGTTCAATGCTTTGATCTTCTGCCCGCATCGCATCGTCAGGATGTGCCTATATTACAAAAATAGTACTATTGGGTTATGATCTGCCAATGCATCTTTTATAACATGTATAATTGCCTTTGCGTCATTTTTCAGCAACCCTTCAAATAGTTGATCACACAACCCAATCATCCACCACAATCGATTCTTGTTATGAAACACTGTAGCAAGTAATATCTGAATCATGTATCCGGCGGCAACTGCTTGAGCCATCGCAACTTCTGACCACGCACAATTGAATTCCAAACACTTTGTATACCAACTAACACATGCGCTTAACAGCTGTCTGGACATGAATTCAATATGAGCATATCTCTCCATCGAGTATTCATGGAAATTTGACTCAAAGCACAAACTGCTAATGAAGTTGGCTTGGTTTGCAAACATTTCATTCGTAGATTGTGTATGTTGCTCAATTGAATCTGTAAAAGGCAATATTTCCTACGTTAGAATAACTGCACCACCCATGCCTCCAGCTCATAAATTTCTCCAAATCTATTTCGAAGAATGCCGCTTATTTCTTCGATATCTAAATCTGAGGTATTTGAAATATCTTGGAAGCCTTTCTTCAAGTAATCAGTATATTTTGAAAGAGTAGGGTCACTTTGTAACTCAATCTTGTAGTACGAAACCGTTTCAGTTGAATTATGCAGATCCTACATTAAAACTTGTATACATGCAATATACGCATAACCAAAAATCTTTTGAAAATTTCAAGAGCGTTCTTTCTTGCCAAAATACGCATATATTCTCTTTTACTGACAGTTGGAATTTCTACAGGGATGTCGGATGGTTTTGCAATTGGCTTTATATCAAGTTCCTCAGTTGGGATATCTTCCAAATCTTTTAATCCTGATTCGTAATCACTAAAATCTAATCCTCCAGATGGTTTTGTGTCCAATTCTCCCCAGTCAATACCTCCAGAGGCCGGCTTAGTCTCCAGCTCTCCCCAATCTAACCCGTTATTTGTTGGTTTGCTCTCAATTTCACCCCAGTCCAAGCCCGTCGTCTCTTTTTTAGCAACCGGTTCTCCCCAGTCTAATCCAGACGATATTTGTTGGTCTATTGATTTATCTACTTCTGTATTAGGTTCAACTTTAATTCCATCTTTTTCTAACTGCAATTCTGGAACAGAATCCAATTTGTTTTTGATAATCATTTCCAAAGCCAAGCCTGGACACCCTAATTTATCGTAAGACCTCGCGCAATTAACATACAAATCAATTTCTTCTAAAGGTGTTAATCTAGGAATTTTAGGCAAAATGAGAGTTTTGTAAACAGTTTGAAGCCTAGTATACAACAATAATAAAGCCGGATCAGCAGTCACAAAGCGGTTTTCGATTTCACATGGTTCCGCCAACAACGAAGGAAGAGGGCGTGTGAGTGAGAAGAAGGCATTTTCTCTATTATTGGCAATAGTCCACAACAGACAAGACAGCCATCGGTCATTTGCCTTGCAAGCATCTGGAATTAGTTGATTGATCAATATATCAGACAAAATTGGCCCACCTTCTCCTTCATAGATTCGGCAAATTGTGATTGCCAATTGCGGGTCTCCAAGTTGTTTAATACAAATATTAGCAGCATCTTTCAGTTTTCCAGCTAATAAAAAGAAAGCAGCGGCATATTCCAAGTTAGTTCAATTTGTACCATATCTTTGCTTTCCTAGTAGTGCAAAAGCATTCTTTTGAGCTGCAGTTTTCCATCGTTCTTCATCGAAATTGTTTGCCAAAAATTTCATCATTTGATTCTGTTCTGGATGACTGTTGGCCAACTTCCACAGACCTGTCAAGACATTCTTTTTCTTCAATGCCAAATAGTATAACGAGCAGGCAACTGGGTCATTTACACCATTTTCACCCCAAAACTGATTTCTTGCAATATTTTCAAATACAGTTTTCTAAAATTAAGCAAACAATTACAAGAGTATTATAGTTGGATATCCAATATCCCATTCCGAAATCCCTCGCATCTTTCCATTTCAGCTTCCCTCCAATGCACTGAGTCATGACATCCAAAATATAGTCTTGCGAATCACTGAAAAAGCCCCAGCAATAATCTCGTGTGGATAACAGGTGAGGAGTTTGACGATGATATTGGTAAATCGCCGCTATATAGTATCGAAGTCCATTTTCGTCAAGGGACCGACGATGTTGCTCTATTTGCTCAAAAGCTTTAACGAATGCGCTAACGTCAGAGTAATTCTCGATCCCGCTGTTTGGTAAATTCTCTACCAAATAGTCAACGTGCGATTTAGAAAAGGTGCCTAGTTCATTTAGCGCTGTTTCATCTGTAACGCCAAACAGATCCTCATATGCCATCTTATTGGAAACATCCTACAGTTAAACACAGCTACATTATCTTCACCTGTAAGTTTCCATAATGGAATTGGCAAATGATCCAATTTCTTGTTGGCTTCGATTGCAAGTTTTACAAATCGATGGAGAAGTGACAGATTATACTTTACAAGATCGTACTTTCCCCAAAACATATAGTGCGTCAGCAGGGCAGGATTATAATCTTCAAGCCTCCCAGAATGAAGAGAGGAAAGTTCCAAGATATTGACCGGTATTTCCTTTCCGTTCCTTTTCCAAGGTGAATATATTACAGTTTTCAAACTGGTAGCAACAAGCAATGCTCCGTGTTGCAACCAGGATACTGCTTGAATTACTTCTGCATCATCCACCACAAAATCTATAATGGATTTCCATTCTATTCCAGAGTCCACGTGACTGTTGGTGTATATATTCACTGAACGAGTATCAGCCACTGCCAGCAAGTGCTGTCCGTCATAACAAGAATGCCATGCCATATCAACGAATTTATTTCTTGGTTAGTGAAATTCTACTGGAGTACGATTTGATATTCAAAAATCATGTCTAATCCATCAATTTCATTGTCTAGGATGTCAATCGAATAATTTCCGTTGGATTCATGCGCTGCGATTAGATATATTTACCAATGGCGACTTTACCAAAAGCTGCGAGATTTAGTTCAATGATGTTGTTTTTTGTGGTTGAATCAATTGAAGAAATCTCAGTAATTTGGTAGTTGTCGGAGCTATCACTTTGGGACGGTGAAGGTGTCCGTTCAAAGTCATACAGGTTAATCTTGTACTCGTTCGTAATAATACCAAACTGTGATGGTTTTGATAGATTCACACTCCTGTTTTTGAAATCGAATAATCTGGTGGAAAACGCAAGCAGTGCTTGAGGAATTGAAAATTCTTTTTCAAGTTTAACCTCAATACTTTCGGAATCTGCGTTAAAATAAAGAACCTGAAATTTCCAATATCCAAATCATAACTTTTCCAGTATTTGAAATTGCGAGAAGATTGTACGCTGAATGTTCATTCTCCTGAACACTCAATAGCATGAAATTTTCAATTAAATCGTTCAAAATATCCTGTATATGATAGCCACTATTTTCAATAGAGATAATTTTAACAGAATTTTCAACGGCTGCAATCATCATCGGCTCTATAGTTAATAAAAGACTACTGTTAGGAAACCAGGATAAAGAATATGGAGCACTTTCAAACTGAACTTGAGATTGGAAAGTAAGCCCTAATGTAGATCTTAAGCCAATCTAAATGAAAAAGTAGTTACTCTTGGTAATCGCGAAGAATATATCGAAAGTTGGTTCTTATTGTCCAGTATTGCAAATAATGGAAGAGTTTGGTGCTTGACTATTTTTTGAATTTCGGTTTGAGGAGCCGACCAAGAAACTCTGAGATATAACCGGGGGGATGACCAGTTATGATTGAAAAAGTCATCCAAATTCATACTGTAGGCATTCATTACCTGATCCTCATTCCTGGTTAAAAATGTAATTTCTGGGGTATCATTGCAACTTTCAATTGGAATATTGTAAAATGAATGCACAGGGTTCATAAAAAATGGAAAATCCGAATCTTGTACAGTTCGTTCCGAAACCATTATTGTGTTGATCTTGGTAACTCTAGGAGGAATTGAGGCAAGCCCCTATATTATTTTAATTTACCTGTATTCCCCAAATCACCATTGTTCCATTCGGTCGTATTTCAAATAGCATGTCAGGAAATTCAGCTAGTGAATCCGCTAGGTTGCTTGGAGAAGAAATTAGCGTCTTTCGAAAAGATTTGATTTCTTTTTGAGTACGCAAGGCATCTCCAAGCGCCTTGCCAGTAAGCCAGTGCATGCAGGAAATAGAAAATTGATTTGACAACGCAGAACTTTGAGTGCTTGTGGTAGGATCTATCACACCACATAAATCAAAGTTGTAAAATCCATATCCATGATTATTCTGAGACCAAAACCGAACAATTTGATCGCTACATCTTGTCATTAAAGCGTTGTTGCATTGTCTAGAATCTGACGGATATCGCCATTCCACATCAATAATGTTCTTTGGGTGAGGAAGTATGATGAAATCATATGATGATTTATAAGCTAAATTAAATTGAGAAATACTTGAAGTTCGGTAGTACCATACAATAACAGAGTTATGGAGCTATATTACTAAACTTGTACCTTGCTGAATATCGTAAAAAACTTGCAACATGGGGAATATTGACATTTAGAAGGTGTAAATGGAAGTTCAGCAGTGAATTCAATAGAATAATCTGGTTTATAAAGTGTTAATTTTTCTCCAACTGCCAGCAAGTTTCCTGTATTAAGAATCAACTAACCATTTTCTGCCCAGTCTATCGAATTAATCTCCCATCCAGCTTGTGTTTGATCAACCTTCGACCACTTATTTTCGTGATAGGAATAAAATGTAATCCAATCTCCCACCGTATAAGCAATCTGCTGTTAGGTAGGTATTACTGTCTTTGTAATAGGGTGTATTGCTACACAATTTACTGTTCCGCTAGCTTGAATCTGCTGAAGTAGTTTGAAATCTCCACTCAAGACGTTCACAATTGCACCAGTCGCGTAGCACTACGTTAGATGTGAGCTACTAGGGTTGTTCCTTGATAGGTAGAAGACGATACTGTTGGGAAATAATTGTCAGAGAAATTTGGTTTTGCTCCAAACAAACCCTCCTTGTTCATTGTGATTTGTTTTTTAGCTTGAAAAAATCAACCACCGAATTCAACTATTGCATTATGAATAGACTGCCTCTCTTCAACCAAGCAATAACACTAATAGAAATCAAAGTAAAAACTCACTATATACTATCCTGGGAAAATTATAAATTCAAGTAGATCTGAACTAGCGGGATGTTTCTACTTGCGATTGAATGGTTTCCAACCCTTCGTTTCCTCTACTGTCTCAATTTAAAAAGACTAGTCATTCCAACGCCACTCGTACCCCTAATGGATCAACGTGAAAAAATTTCTTTAATCTCTCAAAGGTAAGACTAGATCACTTTCTTTCATTTCGAGTTAGCTTGCAATTCACAAAGAGCGAATGGCAGGTTAACATTTAGCTATCTTGAAATGCCACCTTTTAGAATGACTTTATTCCTTCGACAGATGTCCAACCCAAAAGTTTTCTTCGATGTTACTGCTGACGGTGCCGAACTTGGCCGCATTGTTATGGAGGTAATAGGAATATTAAAGATAGCTCCGCGCTGATGTAGTCCCAAAGACTGCTGAAAACTTCCGTGCTCTTTGCACTGGTGAAAAAGGATTCGGCTACCAAGGATCCTCCTTCCACAGAGTTATCCCTCAATTCATGTGCCAAGGCGGTGACTTCACTAACCACAACGGTACTGGTGGAAAATCTATCTACGGAAACAAGTTTGAAGATGAAAACTTCACTCTTAAGCACACTGGACCTGGTATTCTCTCCATGGCTAACGCTGGACCTGGGACTAACGGATCTCAATTCTTCTTGTGCACTGTCAAGACCGCATGGTACGTTTAATACTAATTTTAGGTTGGACGGTAAACACGTAGTTTTCGGATCTGTTGTTGAAGGTATGGATGTTGTCCAAAAGGTTGAGTCCTTTGGATCCCAATCTGGAAAGACTTCCAAGAAAATTGTTATCGCAAAATCTGGACAATTGTAATTTCATAATAAATTGCAGCTGTTTCAACATAAATTCTATTTTAGTTTAATGTTCCGTCTTTGAAGCTCTGTTTTATTGCCGGTTGAATTTGGCAACTGGGTTTGTCGCGATTGTTTTTCACTTTTGTTCGCACACAATCATCCCTTCCAAATGAGCGACGCAAAAAGTCCCTATTATGCCGAATCGCTAAAGGACTTTCAGAACGAACTGGATCAAAGAAATGCGCTTGCTTTAAAAGAACTGAACAAACAAATTGATGAACTCGCGAAAAAGCCAATAGATCAACTACCACCATATCTGGATTCTATAGAATATATTTCTCCGCCTCTTGGTATTCACGAAGAACTATCTTCCTTTCAAAAGGATCGTTCTGACATAAGTTGGGCCTTAAACCAAGATTTCAGCGAATTCCAAAAACTTTCAACTCAAAAAGACGACAGACACTTTGACAAATACTCTGAACATGATACTAACTCAATACTAGGTGCCGGCTTGTCTTCTTATATTGTTGCTGCAGGAGAAACTACTGGACGCGAAAAATCGCCGGTTCCTGTACTATCACGTCCTTTATCAGGTCTGTATATCCCAGACTCATTTCTTACGAACAATACTGAGCGTGAATTTGACAAAGATGAACATTTATTATCAATTTTGAAAAATGAAGTGGATGAACTTTCACCGTCTGCTCCACCTGCGCATTCATTTGGACGCGATGTCGGAGGGTTGCCTAGTCCAAAATCGCAGAAATTTGCACAATTTGATAATCCAACCTTGGAAAGCCCCGAAAAATCCTTTGGAGACTATTCTTCTAGTGCAAGAAAGTCTGATTTCCGTAGTAGTTTGAAAACTCAAGATATTAGAAAATCTGCTTCTGCTAAAGAGGAAAAGACACCAAAAACCGCAGAGAGTAAATCAACCTTGAATGAAACATTTGCAGAATATTTGAAATTTAGATATTCTGAAGGAAGACAAAGTCCAGAGATGAACGATTTATCAAAATCAAATGCTGATGAAAAAGTAGGAGAAAGAGCTACATCCAAAGACACTCGCAAGCCGTATGTTCCTCCTGCTCAGTATGAATCAGATCCCGTAGCGCAAACTTACAAGCTAATCAAAGATTTGGATTACAAACAACAACTATACCAGGATCTTGAATCTGAAATCGAATTTGATAAACCAAAGGAAGTTAAAATAGCAGGAGATGCTAGAACTTTGCCAGAACGGCCAGCGTCACCTGTCCAGGTCTCAAGTGCAGAAAAAGACTTTAAAAATACTTATGATTGGGATCCAATTCCCGATCAATACCAACCATTTAGTGTATCAAAGGATGATAATTCTAAAGGTATTTATTTGCTAAATTTTGCGATTATTAATGCCTTGAAAACGTTACAAGATAGAGTTGGGCGATTGGAAGGAGAAAAATCTGCTGCTCAACAAAAGATTGACTCGCTGGAAAAAGAGTTGTCCACAACTAGAAAACTGCTATTTCTCCAACAGGAGCAGCAGAAAAGAGATGGTAGGTTTTTACTTATTCAGTGTTTTCCAAATCGCAACCCGCACCTTCAATTGAAAATGAATTTTCAAATTATAAGCTTCGATCTTCAGTCCAAACTAACGAGAAGACTGGGGAAAAGACTTTGGAGGACATTGCTCAAGCCCGGCAGAAGGTGTACGATCTAAAGGAGCGAGTGGATCGAGTTAAAAATTTGGGAATGACTGCTAGCCTCTCTGAAGAAAGGGGTAAATACAATTTGGATTCCCATATTTCTTCAAATTTTGGTGATTTGAATGCAAATGCTGAAGAAAATTTTGAAAAGCATCTTAGAGAGACAGTAGAGTCTATCAAAGCAAAACAGGCGATAGATAACGATGTTCGAAATACTGAATTCCAGCAACAACTAGATAGTTTAAACCGCAAGTTTGATTCTTTATCAAGTGAACCACCTTACGAAGATGAACTAAAATTCAAAAGTAGCGTGGCAGAACCTGTTTCTCTTACTTCCCCATTAAAGCCGTCTGATTTGGATCGCACTGCCAATGAATTTTCCAAGGAAGCTGACAAGGCAGCCGCCGATTTTGCCAAAGAAGCAAAGAGATCAATCACGAAAGATTCGATTGAACGAAAACAAGCAGAATTGAAAAAGTTAAAAGAAGAGATAGAGCTGGAAAAGTCTGCTCGAGCAGAATACGAGCGAATTCCTAAGCAATCAGTAATTATTAATAACACTAGGTACCTGATGCTTCACAGCTTAAAGAGAAAATTTTGGAAAAATTAAAGTTGAACAGCGCATTAAAGGAACGAAAGCAAAGTAGTGAGCATAACCATTTACAGAGTGGCCCTTCATGGAAAAAGGTTGAAAGAAAGGGTAAACACACTTTTAGAGACCATACTTTATCCTCTTCCGCCCATATTCGGAAAAAAGGACCCTTGGAAGTTCCGGCAATTGTCGGAGAAGAAACTGGGGCAAGGGAAATGCCTTTTATAGTTGGAAAGGTTATCAAAGACTAACATCAGAATATTGGAAAATCATTTTCTGTTACCGCAAATTTGCAGAAAGTGTTTTCAATGTTAAAGTCTCATAACCCTGATTTGTGTTCAGTGTGTAGTAAACGGGCCCCATCAACTATTTCTTCTAGACAAAGAGAGCCCAGTGCTCACAAACCAGTTCATGTTTTGGATTCGCCCGAACTCCTATCTTCAAAGTCTCGAAGAAAATCAAGTTCAGAGGCTCCTGCCCCACCAAAACCAAAGTCGTCCGATATTTTAGGAATTCCTACTAGTGATCAAGAACTAAAAGATGAAATCAGTTCAACTCGGGAAGACAGCTTGTTGCATGTTTTAGGAATTTTGGAGCAAGAGTTTAAAGAATCTAAAAGGTAGAAATTCACTAACATAGCCAATACGATTCTTTAGTTAAACAATACGAGACAATTGCAGACTCAATGACTGAAAAAACAATATCCGAGAGCAGCGGGTCCAAGACATTAAAGGCAATTGGAGATGATTTGCGCCTCATTATTCAAAATATGGAGACAAAGGTAACTAGCATTAATTGTAGAGCGACCAAATAACCATTCTTCGAGATATTATTGCTAATTCTATGACTAGGGGACCAAAGAAAGTAATAGAAAAACCAAAAAAGAAGGTTCCTAAAAGATATACAATGGATACAATTACTTCCAAGACTAAAAAGGAAAGCACGTTAAGAAGACAGGCAGATCCTGTTTGGGCAGTGTCTCGAAATCGAGCTCGAAGTCATTCTCCCGGAAGAGCCATGGCATCACTAAGTCTATTGAAGAGCAGTTTTAAAGTTCAAGATACTTTGGGATTATCAGAAATATAGATCCATAAGCACATAGAACTAATATTATTTTAATAAATATTTCAGATATATTACATAATTAAGTACAGTCTCACTCTTTGTCTGAATCATCTTCTAATTCTCGCACTTTCTGGAACTGCTTCAATAAAAGGTCCTCAAGTGCTCTCCTTTCTTCTTTCGCTTTTTGTTTTTGGTCTTTCAGTTTCTAAAGTTAGTTTGATTTACCTTTTCCAGAATTGCGACTTGCTGGTTGCTATCCAGCTGTTGATTATAGATCGGCTTCTTTCTTGCTTTATCATTTTGAATACGGATGGAGGTTGTATCAGGGCTTACTGAGCGGTACAATGCAAGCGCTGGCTCATCTAACAGCAAACCTTTTGATCCATCGATCACCACATTCTTTTTAAATGGACCATTTTCGTGCTTCCATTCAACCACTTGCAATATTAATTGTAAGCATATTTCTTCTAATGATTCTACAAACTCTCGTATTGCCTGGATCTTTCCAAATGACTCGACAGATTGAAGATCAGAATATGTGATTTCCAAAATGCCATTCTCAGCACATATAGAAATCAATAGCTGGTTCTGAAGATTTTGGTCTTTCCACTGTAGCAGGCTGACAAGGATATTCAAACCTAAGGTTTCTATGTTACAGTTTGCAATGTTTAGAGGTTTTTTCGTTGGCTTTCTTTGTCGTATAATATCAACTGCCATTTCTTGCATGTTTGACAAGTCAATTGCTGGGGTATTGCTGTTTAGGTTATTTTCATTGATAAATTTCAGGAATTGCATTTCTCTTTCATTCAGCATTATTGCGTTTGCTCCATCTAGAATCACTGTCTTTTGAAGCTTCATTTCAGGATACTCGTCGTTCCACTTGATAATTTCCAAGATAGCTTCCAGGCAAATGTCTTCTATTGCTGTTTGTTCAGTTGAAATGAGGATATTTTTAAGGATATCATCCAGTATATTTGGAGAACAAGTAGAATATTCCGCAGATATTGTATCATTTGCGAATGTGAATGCAATTTGAAGGCATTCACCGTGAGCGCGATCTTTCCACTGGAGCAAAGTAAATAGAACTTCAAGACATTTGTCTTCTAGTTGAAGATTTGCTTTTTGAACTGAAGCCGTACTTCTTTCTGAACTAGCCAACATCTGCAAAGCTTTCTTTTGAAGTTTGAGAATGTCTACACTGGAACTCTTTTTTGAACGAATATCAAATTCTGTATCTCCGCTAGCTTGAGACTGATTGGAAGATCGAGATGATCTAGTTGCCCGGTCCAAGTACATTTTATAAAATGAATCTTCTCTTTCAGACAATGCAATACATTTTGAGCCATCAATGATTACTGATTGAATAAATGGTGTATCATAATCCAGTTTTTTCCACTTCAGTGCTTCCAAAATAACCTGAAGGCATATTTCTTCAGGATTGTTGACCCATTCCTTTAAATTTTTGTTTCTACGGACAACATCCAAAGCTCTTTCTGGAAAATCGCTGTAATCTACAGTAAACGTTCCTGATTTATCTATTTCCATTCTCAGTTTTATAGATTTGTGGTCATACTGATCCTTCCATTGTAGGATGCTTGTCAAAATATTCACAATGATATCATTAAAGGTGCATTCTTCTTTGACAACTGTTTCGGTAGATGGTTTCTTCTGCCTGATGTTGTCAATTACAATTTCTTGTAGCTCTGAATAGTTTGGTGGCAATAATTCCTGTCGGATTTTTTCGTTTGATATATTGGTCAACAGCGATTGGTATAATTCTGATTCCTTTTCGTTCAATACGATACTTATTTCACCTTCCATCACAATAGTCTTTACCAACGGTTGTCGGATTTCTTGATTTTTCCAATAAAGTACACTTAACAACATGCTCAAGCAATTATCCTCCAGTTTCTTGAAAGAAGGTAAAAATGCCAAACTTTGGCTGATAATTTTGTATTCTTCAGGCTGTAAATCTTCATAATTTACTGATAGGGTGTCCTCATCTAGTTTAATAATCATTTTCTGCGGTTTCAAGTCAGGATGGGTTTTCCATTGTAAAATGTTCACCAGCAAGTCCAAACAAGCAGCTTCGAATGTGTCATACGATCTAATAATCGGTGCTTTTGAAATAGATACAGTCTCTAACCTTTCGATTGCCTTTCTTTGCAAATCTTCAATTTTAATAGAGTAAGGGGTAGGAGCATCCAAATCCACCGGGGAAAATTCACTTTGTAGCCATGCATCATAAAAGTCTTCTGTTGGATTCACATGAGTTGTTTCCGAGCCAGAGCGACTTCTTGCTGGCGGTTCCAATACTTTTTCTTCATCCATTGAATCTTCCATCTGTGTCTTTAACAGTAATAATTCTGATTTGAGCTGCGCAACTTGAAATTCTAAGTTAACCAAAAAATACCCAACTGTTCTTTATCACTTTTCGCTATTGCCAATTCTCCTTGAAGCCAATTTGTATCTACAAACTGCTGACTGTCTCTAGGCGACTGTTTCTTTGCCTGTTCATTTTTTAATTTCAACATTGCTTCAAAGTAAAGCGATTTCCATACTTTGACTTCATCCGATTCACCTCCATCTGTATTTACTTTACTTTCTCTTCTAAACATGCTCGACCTTCTTTGGTTAAGCACAGTGTCGTCTTTATCACCTTGCCTCCGTAGTGGCATTCTGAAATCCAATCAAAGAAATTTTTTGAGGCACCTCCCAGTTTCGCCAAAGATTTTCCTCACACTGGTGGGCTTGAATGGCTTTTCTTGAATCGGAATCCTATTAGCAAATCAAATTGATAGTCCCATTTCCGTAAATTCCAAAAATTTGTGTCGTACAAGCACGTTAAAAAAAGTAAGTTACAAGTGTACATTAATTTATTATTCGTAGTCGAAATCGTGATCGTCCTCTAATTCTCTTACTCTTGATATCAGCAAGTCAACTAAAGCCCTTCTTGTTCGCCGTTCAGCTTTTGCTTTTTGACTCAAATCTTTCAGTTTCTAAAATAAGAGTAAAATTTACCTTTTCCAGCACAATGCTATTACCTTCAACAGCTATTGGTTGAGTAGTTTGAATTACTGGCACTTCTCTAACGATTTCACGGGCAGTAGGTATAGAAGGTTCAGTATTTTCCATTTGTTCAGCTTTTAGAATAGCAATTTCAGCCATCATCCAAGATTGAGCCAAATACATCTGATCGAGACTATAATCCGCTACTTCTTCAATCACTTCAGAAAATTCTCCTAGCGTTGCATTTTGTCCATCAATAATCATTGTCATTTTCAATGTAGACGGTGATGGATTAAACTTCCATTGCAGGACTTGAACAAGTATTTCAAGGCAGACATTTTCCAAGGAGTCTTGCTTTTCAGCGCCATCTAGTGAAGTAGATTGCTTTTGACGTAACAAATCAAGTGCCTTTTCACGAACAGTTTCAAAGTCGATTTTAATGTGATGCAGCTCTTCTTCAGTATTCCATTCTTGTGAATTAGTGATACCTAATCCAGCTTGATTGTAGCAGAGTGCAAGATATTCTTGTTGATATTGCACTGTCTTTTCTGCATACTCATTACTGATTATTCCAGCGGAAGCCTGTAACCAACTACCGACCAAATATTCTTGCTGTCTTTCAATTAAGGTGGCATTTAGTTCCACGTTACGGATTCCTAGGGAAGCTTGCAGCCAAGTAGATACAAGATATTCCTGTGCTTCCACTTGAGTTTTGTTAAGCGCCATATTGATCTCCCGAGAATCTTCAATGTCCATCTGAGGATCTAGCAGTGTAGATTCACTACCATCGAGCAAAATTGTCATCTTCAAAGGTGTTTCATCTTCTTGATACTTCCACTGCAAAATACCAACGAGCACTTCATAGCAAATATTTTCGAGTGAATTGGAAGTAAAGACTCTGTCTCTTGATGCAATTTTTTGTTTTAGATTTTGTACCGCCTTTGCTTTCAATTCTTGGAAATCAATTGATAAGTCAAGAGTTTCATCTTCATTATTGTAATCGTATGCATTTACAATAGCTGTTTCTGCTTGGTTATAAGAAAGAACCAAATATTCTTGGCTATACTGCTGTTCAATTTGTGCAAATTCTGCTTGTTTGATAAGTGAGGAAGCTTGGAGCCAGGCATTCATCATTTCAGATTGATTATGGTTCTGCTGCAGAGTTCTTTCAGCTTCTGACGAGATAGCAAGGGATGCTTGCAACCATGCTGCAATAAGATAATCTTGTGAATCTTTGTTAATCATTTCTTGAGATGGGAGAACATCACCTGATATTTCCCTAGTATCAACTTCTTTGTTGAATGCCAGCACAGATTCCTTTGAAATGACAAGCGAAACAACGAGAGGCTCAGCAGTTGGATTGAACTTCCAATGAAGTAGATTGACAAGTGTTTGGTAACAGGCATACTCGAAACTCAACTCCTCTCCTTGAACTTTTGAAAGGGCATCATTAGATTGCAAAGATTCCAATGCCTTTTCTTGAATTCGTTGATAATCAATTGACATAAATAGAGTATCATCATCCTGTTCTGCATTTTTAATACCACTTTCAGCTAAATTGTAGGCCTGCATAATATATTCTTGATCGTACTGTTGTCTTTGAGCTGCAAATTCTGCATTTTGAATTGCACTTGAGGCTTGTATCCAAGTACTGATCATATATTGCTGTTGGACTTTAATTTCCAAACTTAACGATTCGGCCGCCTGAATAGCAGCGGAAGCTTGAATCCAATCCGCCTTAATCTCCTGGTTTTTGGAGTAAATATAGTCTTTGTCGCTCTCAGAGCAGATAATACCGTTACTTGCTTGTAGCCACGCATTTGAAATGTCTTGTTGCCTCACTTTAGTTGACAATTCTGAGCTTTTGAAAGATTCTATAGAAATGCAACTTTGAATCCATGTTAATTCTAAATCTTTTTGATTTAGTTTTTTGGCAGTTTCATTGTAGTTTGCATTAGAAATACCAACGGTGCCTTGAAGCCAGGAAGACACTAAGTATTCTTGATTGTATTTGGCAGAATGATCAACTAGTTCCTTCTGTTGAATGGCGTGAGAAGCTTGGTACCAGGTAGTATTAAGATCATGCTGGAAACATTCGTCAGTATCGTTAAATACTGTGATTGATGAATCTGATCTAGTTCGCGCAACTGGCTGTACTTCACGCTGCTTTTCAATAATACTTTGTTCGCTAACTGCCGACTTTACAATTTCAATTCCTTCTAATATTAATTTGAATTACCTAGGGCTGCCTTTAATGCATTACTAATTCCAATTTCCGCTTGCAACCAAGAGCAAATCATATTTTGTTGATCATCAAAAGTGTTTACAGCATTATCTACATTTTTAATTCCAACTTCTGCTTGCAGCCAACATGATGTAACGTAGTCTTGAGAATCCAATTCAAGTCGATTTTGTTCATTCTTCAACTTTAGCATAGTTTCAAAGTACAAGTTCTTCCATACTTTAACTTCTTCCATAAGCGCTTCAACAGTGAATGCGTCTTCGATAGACCTGGTGCTGTAGCTGCTGGAACGTCCGCTCATCAAGCTAGAGCGTCGCTGAGAAATAATGCTTTCGTCTTCGTACGTCATGCTCATTCTTTTAATTGGCATCGACTCTGAAACTTTTTCAATTTTTGAAACAGTATTTATAAAATATTGCTGGGGCTTTATTTTCCGTCTCAGTATCAATGGGTTGGCTTGACAGTTTTGCACCCCCAATGAAAAAACTAAGGGGCGAGAAAAGTAGCCCATATTAAATCTCATTTATACACGACGGAAATGTATGCTTCAACCACAATACGTTTTGGTTTTGTATCATGCAGTCCTGATTAGCATGGTTGTCGGCCGGGTCTGTGTGGTTTAGCGGACAAATATTAAAATTACCAAAACAATTTATTATAGTTTCTTTGGGGTATATTTCTTTAAATTCTCCATAGAAATTGATTTCCTAGGTGATAGGTTCTCCATCGACAAGCTCTTTCTTGGGCTTTTCATAACAAATACAGATGTGTTAATGAATCGCATTGCAATTTCTTGATTCTGGATTAAAACTTTCTTACCAAGGTATGCAGAGTAAAATCTTTGTATCTGAATTCGTTTCCGTTTTGTTGGTACAGTTCAATGCTTATTTTTAGTTCCCCTTCCAGCTTTAATAGCGAAGGAAAACAAGTTTTGCGGAATTTCTCTTCCTCCAACAGTTGAAAGGATGGTTGAAAGAGTCTTTTAGGATCTGAGGCAGTGATTTCAAATTGTTTAATTCTGTTTAAAAGATCTGCGCGTTTGTGTACAAGATCAATGATCTTTTTTGTTGACTTGTACCGACTTTGCATAGCCTGCAACTCAGTTTCCAAGATTGTCACTGAATTAAGAGTATAGGGCGTAATTTGATTGACGATTCTCTCTTGATGTTCTTTTGGCGAGGAGCATTTTTCCCAGAGTTCTTCAGTTTCGTGAAGTAAACTACTTATTCGATCGCGCATTTTCATTTGCCACTGTGAATCCAATTCATCACGCAATTGCTTGTACTTTTGTTAATAATTCTTACTTGGCCCAAGTTCTCATAATCCACATTCAGTGCTTGATCAGCTATCCCCAATTCTTTCCAGTAAGACGTGATTTCATCAGTCAATTTTATAATTTCACTGGTGATACTTGAATATTCATTGTCAATATCCTTTGAAAGCTCAGATAGTTCATTCATGATCCGCTCCTGGGTCAAAATAGGGAAATCCACTTTGTATGGAGAAGTAATTACTCTTTTGAAATATTTCAATTGACCTAACCGAGCTTTTAGTCCTTCTGGAAGATAGTTCTTGATTTTCGAGTACCTATTCTTGGCTTCCGACACGACGGTTTGTAGCTGACTAATCCTCTTGTTCTACCGTAAAGGGCTATTTACCTGCTCTTCATTCAACTTGAAAATCGCTTTTTTCATTTCATTAATTCTGTCGATTGACAAGTCAATAGGTTCCACATTCAAGTCAAACAAATCTTTGTACAAGTCGCACTCCAATTCAATCTTGAATCTGGTATAATCGGATATTAAAGAGTTTGCTGCATTCCATCGTTCATAATAAATCTACATGAGGAAAAGTTACCGAAAGCAAGTACTCTTTCTGTTGAATCAACTGTTTAATCGTGTCCGGTTGTTGAAGCGGAAAGTGCAAACATGAAGCGAGGTGATTCACTACCCTTAATATTTCTTTTGATTCTCGTATATACAGCCGGTGATCCATTAAATGTTGTATTGACTGATCAGTGTCGTGCAGTAATTCAATCCACTTCTGTTCCGGTCCATAATCATTATCATAGTCTTGTAATTCTAGTTTGCGGCACTCTAACAGTACTTTAATAAAATTCTCTATTTCAGGTTTTGCTTTCTGCATGACAAAAAATGTCCATGTCCACTTGGATTTTACCATAGCAGTCGCAACCTATTATTCTATTTACAATAAGTTTAATTATTCATGGGAATCATAATGCGATTAGATCTCTGTAATTAGAAATGAGATTCGGAGACTTGAAAATCTTGTCAGTTTCAAATGATGCACATATTCCGGGATATTTCTGCAGCATCAATTCCAATGGAGTCAATTCTACACTACTTTTATTAAGGGTTATATTTTAACTGGTTGGATTTCTAAACTTTCACCGACAAAAATGTAATCATCCACGAATAACGCTTCTTCAAGATTCGTTTTAATATTCTTTATAGACTGAGCAACAGCTTTGGATAATGCAGACATTGGGGTTTTGATGAAAAGTAAAACAAAAATGTCTGAATTTATGGACAGTTTTTATAAGCCACTGACTGCAAAGCAATGTCAATAAAAGTCAAAGTCAATGAATGGTTTGAGTACGAATCGATAAGAAACCCCGTCAGGGAATGATACTACACGGGTCGATTGCACGGGTAGACGGTTCGATATGAATACGGCCTTTTCGGCTGATACGAATACATTATGATACAAAGGAGACCCCACTTGCAAGGAATCCCAGAAATCATGTCATCGTTGATACACTCTTGCTATCCGCTTCGAGTCAGTCCGCAACTTTGAGATTCACCGTTGTTGGATTTCTTTATTAAATTCGCCAACTTGTTTAAATTTATTCAAATAACAAATTGAATATCAGTAATACCAAAAGAACGGAAATAGGTTTCATCATAATGTAAGCCAGAAGCGATCACTAGACAATCCTTGAAATCAAAATTTGATAGATCCTTGGAGACAAATGATTTGATATTAGGGTTAATTGTAGCAATATTTTCAAGATACATGTTCTCTCTAGGAATCTGAAAATTAATCATTTCCAACTTGGCATCACACTCCATTTGCACACAATAGGACCCAAAAACCCCTTCAGTATTTCTGGAGAGATTAGTTCCATTAACCATTATTCCATCGACAAAAGATTGAACTTTGATTCGATCCCCCTTTTCTACCAGGATTTCAAATTCGTTGCGCGGTACAAAAGTATGGCTTGCTACAAGATTTTGTGTGAAATAAAAGTATTTGATCATATCCAAAAAGACGCTTGTTCGGTTTCCATTTGTGATGAGAATGATTTTTTCGATTCCAGCGTTGTGATTTTGATCCAGCAATTTCTTTATACATGAAAATACGTGATTTTTAATGATCAAGCTGGTTCTCACTTCTGGGAATAAATCTGTTGCTGATCCCACCGCAGTTTCGATATTATCCATGCTATCTTCTGTAATCAATCTCTCTTGAAGCGGATCTCTGTATTTTACAGACTGCAATAGTGTGGATCGAGCACAAAATCCATAATAGAAAATGTAAATCAATAGTAAGGTCGCTTGTTCAATACCTAGGAATAAAAGCAAATGTGATGGCAAGATATCAAGTGGAAACATTAAAAAATTGTCGCGGTTTTTATTTCATTTAACCTAGAAATAGACAAAATAACTGATGAGACGTAGCTCCAGATAGTGTAGATACTTTTTCACCCTCAAAATACGCGATGTATGATGGCAAAACTGTATCTGTTCGCGTTGTGTGATTTCGATTCCTTCATCAATGTCACCCTCATGCACATGATATGAGGAAATGAAGAATAATGATTGAATATTAGACTTGGATTTAAAAGGGATTTTTACTGTAGCCTGTACAGTAATGCTATGCAGTCACGGAAAAAACATTGTGCAAATGGGCAAGAGTAATATCACTGTGAATTACAGACAAACGATTCAACTAAAATTATAGCAAGTAATTTATTTAAAATTTGGTGTTGAATTCAATCTTTTCGGTGAGTAATCTAGTGACCAAATCTCTCTTTTCAAAGCACTTGTCTGTAGACCATCCCCTAGCAACAAACATCTCCTTCAGCTCTTTAATTGATTTCTGCATCAGTTGATCTTCGGTTTCTGTCACCTTGAGACTTTCGATTTTCGACTGAATCGCATCCTGGTATTTCTTGTTTTGTTCGATTGCACTATTAACAAGAATTTGTAATCTGTTTCGGTCTGCACCGCTGAATTGATCTACTCTTTGGCCATTGATATAGGAAATGAATGTTGGCATCGATGTAATTCCTTCTTGGGCAGCGACGGATTGAACTTGATCAACATCGACTTTGATGAATTTCGCTCCTTCTGTAGAGTTGGCAATTTGTTCAAATACAGGACTAATCATTTTACATGGACCACACCACACTGCAGTGAAGTCCACAATTACAACTTTGTTTTCCTTGAGAATATTGTAGTATTCTTCGTGAGATGCTACGCTGTGAACCATTGTTATTTTGAAAAATTGAAGATGGCAAAATGAATTTATACCTTGCAACGGATAAACGGAAAAATTCAGAAATCGATTTTTCCGCAATTCAGTTTTCCAGTGCAATAAGGTAGCTGCGCAATTGTGGTGGAGCAGGTGTGGAAAATTCGATATTCGTCCTCATCCGACTCGTGTTCGAATGAGTATACTGACTGATTTAGAAGCTGCGTCGAACGGCAAAAGATTTCAAGCTTACCACTCGAAATGCCATAAAGGTTCAAATCAATTCTTTTCTGTTTATGAGGCACTCGTGATAGCATTTTAATATAATTCTTTTTGGATTAACGGATGGACGGCAGTGAATTGTTTCATTTCACGTCGTTCATTAACCATCTACATTTAAATCCATTTAGAGGACAATTATTATGTTTTCTATGGTGCTATTTCCTCTTTAATTTAACTGCAATCATTTCATGTGAAAAACTTGCCAAATCCATTTTCAATGCCGTTGGGAGACGAAACTCCACAAGATCCTTCAATTGATTATATTGGCACCAAACTATTCAGTGCAGACTACCGTATCAATGTGGAACAAGTATTAAAGAATGCTCCCAGCGGTAACCTTTGAATAATACAGTTATACATACCATTGAGCAAACCGCGCAGGAACTGTTCCAGAAGCAGTCTAAGCAAAGTAAATCCTTCAAGAGCATCAAATACGAAGTAGAGCAACGCACAGATAAAATTATATCGGAAATGATTGCAGACATGTCGTCAGTAAATGTTACAAAGTAATATTGTATTAATTTGGAATGTTTTCAGTAACCATAAAGACTCTGCTTGCTAGATTGTATCATAGAGGAATACATGTTTCGGAGCCAGAGGTACGATCTTTGCGCCAGGTTGCCAAAGAAGCTTCTGATAACAACGTTTCACTGATCTTTGTGCCGTGCCACAAATCTCACGTAGATTATCTTGTTGTGAGGTATTTGATTTTAACCTAGTTATGTATTGTATAGGATGGGCATTGCTTTACCACACATTGCTGCTGGAGACAACTTGAATATGCCTGGGATAGGGTGGGTCCTTCGGCATAATGGCGCATTTTTTATTAGAAGGGAATGGGGCGGTGATAAGCTATACGTTGCTATCATGCAAGAATACGTCCAAGCAAGTTTTTGTTGACTGTAGTTTCTTTTACAAAACGGATTTAATATCGAGGCTTTTATTGAAGGAACAAGAAGTAGAACTGGAAAATTATTACAGCCCAAATTTGGTTTCTTGAAGTTGATTCTGGAATCTATTCTGGGCAATAAAGCCAAAGACGCAATACTGGTGCCGGTTAGTTTAGGATATGATAAAGTGATTGAAACGCCATCGTATGTAAATGAATTGCTTGGAACTCCGAAACAGAAAGAATCAATTGGCCAGTTACTCAGTAGTGTAAATTTGCTGCAGTTGAAATGGGGTAGGATTGGTAATTCTAGCTTGACCTAGACGTTCGATTTGGTAAGGCTTTTTCTATGAAAACATTCATCAATGGGATTGTTAACGCTGGAAAACCAAACTTTAGGAGTCTAACCCCGCAAGGACAGAGTGTATACATATTACAATCTCTCGGCTACCGAATATTGGCTGAAATCAACAAGATATTGGTTATAATGCCTACTTCTCTCGTTGGAACTGTACTGCTGACCCTTCGTGGCAGAGGTGTTGGAAAGACTGAACTTGTTCGTAAGGTTACTAAGCTTCAAAATGAAATCACAGCTAGAGGTGGTCAGGTTGCCGAATCTGGTTTATCTAGCAATGAAGTGATTGTGGATCGGTAATTTCGTAGTAATTGTAGGGCAATCAAAGTGCTAGGGGAACTCATTGGGAGAAGATACGAAATATTAGAGCCAGTATATTACCCAGTTAAGAGATTCGAATTGAGTTACTATCGCAACCAAGTTATCCATTTGTTTGTCCCTGAATCAATATTTTGTGTTGGAATGTATGCGACAATCAAAGTCGGGGGACCAATCAAATTGCAAAGGATACCAAGGAAATTGCTGTTATCCGACATTTCATTTTTGTCGCAACTGCTGAAATACGAATTTGTGTTTGGTTCAGGTGGTGTAGAGCAAAATACAGATGAGGTTTTAGCAAAGTTGTCGAAATCAAATGTTGCAGAATCAGGATTAGAGGAAGAAAATAACCCTAATAATGGAAATGCAAAAGGCGAGCAATGGATTACTCTGAGTGCGGAGGAGAGAAGAACTGGAAGAGAAAACTTTGGTATTGGTTTTTTAATGTAGATTTTTACTGTTTCCTATTATGGCCATTTGTGGAAACTTACTGGTTGACTGCCGTGTCTTTGTACACAATCCTACCTGACAGAAAAACGAATCCTAATGATATACATTGGGTTGATAAAAGAATATTTATGAAAAGAGCGCAAATATTTGGGAAAACTTTGTATTATGAAGGGGATATTTCTTATTTTGAATCTGTAAACAAGGAGACTATTGGAAATGCAATTGCCAGATTAAAAGAGTTGGGAGTGATACATTTGCACAAAGGTCCTGAGGCTCCTGTTGGTAATCATTTTGATCCTTCACCCCTATCTACAAACATCAATACCGTTTGGATTGCTTTGGCAAAAGATTGGTACAATTATTTAATATCAGGATACCCGCTGAAAGTTTACCAGAAGTTTCGAGTGTTGAAGATGAAGACTCTCGAAGAAAAAAGAGAAATGAGTGGGACGGTCCGATAGGAAACTTTTCTATTGTACCGCAAAAATCAATGTATGATAACTCAAAATCAATTTCACTATCCCATTCTGATTCTGAAGATGATTTATCCACAAAAACAAAGTATCAGTCTCATTCATCGACAACCGAAATTGAAAAGTTGAATTGGAAATCATCTGGAAAAGTAAAGCCATTGAATATCCCTAAAACAGAAGAAGACGATAATCATAATACATGGTATCAGTTGAGACCTAAAGGAAGACTGGTAAATTGCAATTAATCTTAGTGGGAATTCTGCGAGCATATCGGGAGATTTAGAAGAGAGGGAAAGAACAGAAGGGACACTTCAACCGTAGCCAACCGGGTGCTAAGATTGGCTCAATTAGCTTCGCAATGGGAAGGCGGAAAGAAGAAGGACAAGAAATCAAAGCAAAAAGCCAAGTTGTAAGCTTACTCTTTCCAATAAAACACATTCCATTTATTTCTTTATATTGAAATAACTTGGGTACTTTTTTGCTTGAGCTGCAAGCTGGTCTAGGACATAATCTCCCAACCAAATATAGTTTTCAACTCCTGAACGAACTGTTGAATTTTCAATCAATTCTGTCTTCAACTCTATTATTAACTATCCGCTTGCCTATTCCCTGTGAGCGTCTGAATCCTGCATATAGCGTGGTGTAAACGGTTGCGTTTAAAGCAAATGAAATTAATCGAACTGACATTTCGGATGAAACTTTGCTAGAAAAAATTCTTATCAATGGTTGAAAAGTCGCAGCAGGAGCTGATAGAGGAAGCCAACAGCCTATTGAAAAAGACAAAGATACTGTTGGAAAATGTGTTAGATTATCAGTCGAAATATATTCGGAAAGATGTTTCAGACGGATTCACGAAATACAAGAATGCCATAAAAGCTGAAATCAAATTCCTGGAGAAAATTAATTCGAATCCATCTGCCATTAAATCTTCGCATGTCACTTGCTCCAATTACTCTCATTTATCTGCGATTTTTGACTTGCTGTCTGTAGAGCATAATGTACAAGTGTTCAAAGCAGTCCACGTTAAATCAGAATTAGTAAAAGTAGTTCGAATAGATGTCGTAGCGGATAACGGGGCCAGATGGATTAAAGTAAAGTCGGGAAATTTGAAAACTATTGAATCGGATTTATATGACCATGAAGAGGAAGAGTTCTCTGAATCTGAAGACGAGGAATTGGGAGAATTGGCGTTACCCACTCCTCCGTTAATTAAGCAAGCACAGTCTCTGATTTTAGCTGCGAGTCAGAATCCCAATCATTTTGTTACTCCAAAAGTAGTGTTCAAGTTTATTGGTGTAGATTCTCTCCCAGAATCTTTACATCAAAATTTGATTGATTTAGGTGTTTCTGTAGAGTTTGGGCTTTCTCATAGAAAACCAGCAGGCAGTCCTTTTGAGTACCACACTGACATTCTAAACCTGGATATCACTACACTCCTCGCCATGGTGTCGGATATGACTCATAGATTTGACAAAGTACCAGAGATCGCATATGATAGCAAACCGTTAAAATTGCAAAGAGAAGACGAGCTGGTGCAACCAATACTGCCAATATTGAAAAGTATACTCAAAGACAAAACGTTAGTTACGTCGAAAACTGCCTTTTTGAAATTCCAAAACATTATTGAAACGATAGGTGGTCCAATGGAAAAACAAAGAGCTGCATCAATCTTTAGTACTAATGGATTGATATGTGAATTGGAAATTCTTCAGCCTCAGCCTAAACTTGACATTGCATCTAGTGAGCAAGATGGCCTTGAATGGAAAGTTTTTGTAGTGGAAAATCGACATTCTGAATTATTCAAAGATATTTCTGGTCAAAAGCTGAAAACCCATAATATAGAAATCTTTAATACTGGCCACGCATTGCAGCTTACTACTGTAACTTCTAATTCGTGGATTAAAAGAGCATTAGAAAATAGTGGAAAAGATACCTCAATTGAAACACACGAACCACGATGCCTAATTGAACAAAAGTGGATTAAATATACTTCTCAATAAAGCTGGAATATTCCTTCTATTGTCAACTATTAATTGTGCGATATTTAGCAATGACATCAGCGCACCAATTCAAAACTTTATGTATCTCTATTACAGCATCATTTATTCAGGATTGCTACTCTTGTCCAGTGCAATCTGTCTATACCGCATACATACAACCAAACTAGTCCCAAAGATCTTTACTTTCAAACTGTCTTTTTACATGATAAACAACATTCTTATCGCCATTTCGAATATCGTGTTTTACGCTACAACTAATATATTTATCAGCAAGATATCTGGGTTACTGTCAAATACGACGTTATTCGTGTTGTGTTTGGTAGATATTGGAATCCTGGACGTGTTTTCAGTACTAAGTGATTGGATTACAATTCGAAAGATTACCATTTGGACATGGTTCATTGCAGTTCTATTTTTGATTACTTCGATAGAACTGGTGATTGTGTTGTTTTATGAGGGATGGCCGGATTGGCTATCACTATGGATAAACTGTGGAGCGCTAATACTAGCTGTATTCACTATATCATATGATAATATCCAGGGTTATTTCTTGCTATATTTGGTATTCATAAAGAAAAATACCCGGAATTCAAATATTACCATGGAGGTTAGACGGACACTAAAAAAAGCAGTGTTGATAAACCTTGGATTGCTGTTATTTGATTGGGCTACAGCTGTACTATATGTTTACGTTACATTTATAAATTCCGAAAACCTGGAGATCAAATTCGAGGCACTGAGTGTAATTGAATCTAATATTGGATTTCATGGAGTCTTTTTGATATCTGTAGTTCGGAATTTAAAAGAACTCGCTTTAATGGGTAGGAGGGTTACCAAGCCTATTAATCCCATCCCTGACGACAATGTTATTTCTAAAACCGCCTTTGGGGAATCAAACGCTACAACAATAAGAAAGTTGAAGCACTAGTTTCTTTCATTGCAAATAAATCCAAAATCTGCATTTATGAATTCAACGATGAAGTTTCTATCTCTTATCCTTAATATTTGCTGAATCCAACTTTCCCTTTTCCATGAAATTTTTACCAGATCTTGTTTGGTGGATTATATTTGAATACCTCTCAGCGAGAGAAATCCATAAACTGACTCGAGTATGCAAGAATTGGAGCGTTATATCTTTATTTTGGTTATCAAAAAATAGCATTCTTCCGCTAGGACCACTAATTTCATTGAAAAATATTCCCACTCGATATTTACAAATGACCAGAGCAGGATTAAAGTCAAGGGCAAATTTGGATTCCAATATATGGAGAACAATTAGGCAATTGAAGAATCTTTGTTTTTTGAAATTGGATGTCAACTTGAGGAGTTTGAAAGGAATTGAAGGGTTGGAAACTCTTCAGGAATTAGAATTGACATGTGAAGCATTAGATCTCACTCCTATAGCTAGGCTTCAACATTTACGTACACTGGTCCTTGACAAATGTTGTAATTTATTGAACGTGGAACCAATTGCTTTCATGTCATTGGAATACTTGAAAATAATAAATTGTCATGGATTAACCAGTCTGCAGGATATACGATTAATGACCACGTTGAAACAATTGGTAATTAATGGAAGCAACCGAATGTGGGATATCTCTTTCCTCAAATACCTGGTGAATCTCCAATTACTTGACTTGAAAGATTCAAACAATCTGCTTTTAATTGATGGATTAGGCGATTACAAGTGTCTGGAGTATTTAGACATATCAGGTTCTGTAGTTAGAGCAGTTGGAAATATCCCAGATAGTGTAAAGATTTTACAAATGGAAAGATGCGATAATCTGTATTCATTCAAGTGCATATCAAGTGTCGTTGAGCTGAATTTGCGTAAATGTATTGGAATGCAATCTTTAGATTTAGGTTTGGCTTCAGATTTACGAATATTGAATTGCAACGGAAGTTACAGTATCTCGTCAATACTTGGAATTCAACTAGCTTTGAATCTTCACAGCGCTGATCTGTCAGGAACTGCAATCACAGATTTAGACCTGATTGGGCTAAATAACTTGTCTATTCTAAAAATTAAGGACTGCAAGTTATTAACAGGGTTTCAACTCCCCAGTAATTTAGAGTATCTTGACATGGATGGATGCGTATCTGTAATCAGCTTTGACACGATCTCAACTACAAAATTGAAAATCCTTTCTATTTCCAACACACTTATTACTAATATAGATTTCATCAGAAATATGACCATCAAGAAACTTGTCGCTAGGAGTTGTGTTAAATTGATTCATGCCGACTTGTATGATTTGGCATTAGAATTTGTAAATTTTAGCATATGCTATAATCTCAAGTCGATGGATGGGTTCAGAAATGTCAAGTGTCTTGATGTTACACATTGCCCGGTGAAACCCCATTTGGAGCAGCCCAATCTGTAACTTGACGATAATATAATTTAGCAGTTTTCATTTCTTGCTTATCTTTATGACAAATCGTTTGTTAAATCAAAGGGGAGTTTCACCTTGTCTCCAAGAAAAGTCACGTGTTTTTTGATTAAAACATCCACTGCGCCTTTTTTGCGCTAATGTTTTCATTGCTTATTACAGCGGCAGCAGCTCAAACTGGCAACAATTCAACTGTCAGCTCAATTTGCAGTTCCAATTTAGCGTCTGTTTATTGTCAAATTTACACTCAAGCTTGTTCCGTAACTCAAACAAATGCTATTTGCACCAAACAATTTCCCGCATTCTTGTACTTGATGTGTACGAATGATTTCCCTACTAATGCTGCATGCAAGGCAATTCCAACCGTGGTTACTAATCAAATCTATGTTCCGTCGACGAAACAAGTCCAGACTGATATTTCGTCTCTCTGCAAAGAAATGCCTTCGATGACCGCTTGCAAAAGCTGCCCTGATCCTACTGCTGCCTCTTGTGATTTAATGGGAACATTTTCATCAATCTGTTCACAAATGCCAATGACCAATTGTGGTGATATTGTTAAGCTTTGTTCAACTAGCGCTGGTTCGTCTTTAAGCTATTGCCCTGCAGTTTTAGCCGCAAACCCAAGTGCTAACAATACCACTACTGGGTCAACTGGTGCAAGCACTACTACTGGCACATCAGCCCCCACATCAGCAAATAATGCTGGTAGAACCGCATTCTCTGGTGCGTTACTGTTGTTAGGGTTGTTGATTTAAATATACTCAATGAATTATTTGATTTTTTTGATATTTTGCACGCGAGGTGAACATATGGCGAAATCTGGGGCCGGAATGATTCCTGATCATCACTGGATTCAAACTACAAGCAACATGCCCCATTGAGTTTCAAACTACAAGCAACATGCCCCATTGAGTTTCAAACTACTTTGCTCTAGTGTTGTTCAAATAACAATTGAAAGGAATTCCCAATTTATCGGTAGTGGTATATATTGTGCGCCAAATGACATTAGTTTTTAGGCAAGATTCTAAAAGCCAAAATCAGGTTCTAATTAGAATTGAGCTTGCCAGAATTTCTATTTTGGATGAATTCACTGCACAATATGTTGAATCAAATCTCACCAATAATATAGCAGGGACTCTTGCCTAAATACCTGGTATCATTCGGTGCCCTATATACTACTGTTGGCATTATTTAATCTAGTTTAATCAAATTGAAATTCTTCCACCGTACACACAGACTCCCACACTTTAGGTAAAAGACCACAGCATGCGAGTCTTTTCACTGATGCATTGATAGTGAAAGTTATAAATTGATTAAGGTTGGCAATTACTCCACAAATGTTGTTCGTTGCTTCTCTTCTAGCCGTGTCGGCTACCGCCATCGCACCATTCACTGTGCTGATCCACAAAAGTGCTCCATTTCATCTTTCCAATGTCCCAAAGCAAGAGCGCCATGCTGCTTCTGCTAAAAGTGCTATTCATAGATTCTCCACTAGCCCTGGTTCTGCTCCATTAGAAAACGTGTACAACTTCCTATATAGAGCTAATGCCACTGTTGGAAATGGCCAAATCTTGACTGTTGATTTGGATACTGGCTCCAGTGATGTTTGGGTAAGAGGTGCCAAATGTACTGCATCTGATGGATCTTGCGATGGACCAAAAGTCAGCACCGCAGATAGCTCTTTGAAATCTACTGGCAAAACGTATTCTATTACTTATGGATCTGGTTCATGCAGTGGAGATATCTATACTGGTCCAGTTGCGGTTGGAAGCGCAGTTGCATCTAACCTTCCATTTGGTGTATCCACTTCTGAAAAAGGATTGGCAGGTGTCGCTGATGGCTTACTAGGACTAGGTTATAACGGTATTTCCACCATTTCTCAACAAACTGGAACCTCTGCAAACTGGTTTGATGCACTTGGTTTCAGCGGAGCAACTAACAAGTTTGCATTCTACTTGAGTGATGCTCCAAACGGAGATAACGGAGAGGTTACCTTTGGAGGTGTAGATACTTCTAAATACACTGGTGCTATTAACTATCTCGCTGTAAATTCTCAAACTTATTGGCAATTTGATGTCAGCAAGGCAACTTACTCTGCAGGATCAAAATCTGGCGGACTAGGTGGATTCTTGGCCAACAATGCTATTTCTGACACGTAATTGCTTGTTTAACCATAGTGGTACATCTTTGATTATTTTGGGGACCAGCCAAGCTGATGCAATTAACCAAGGAATTGGCGCAAAACCATACAACTCAACTCTTGGAGCATACTACATTGACTGTGGTATTGCCAAAACCGGTCCGTCTCTCGATTTCAAATTCCCATCCTTTACCTTGTCTGTCCCTGCAAAGTACTACGTTTTAGATAACGGGGATGGTACTTGTATTTCTGGTGTTACTCAAGGAGCTGGTTTCTTGACTCCAAGCATCTTTGGTGATGTATTATCCAGAGCATACTATACTATCTACGACAAGGCAAACAACAAGGTTGGATTTGCCAAAGCGGTTCATCCACAATAAATACATTAGATATGGCTGTTTAAGTTGATTTATCGGGTACTTGGAGATGAATTAGCCTAATAGAGTAACTTTAATTGCTTCATTACAATTCAGATATTCTTGGATGATCTTTGTGTATACGTAGCCAAATAACAGATCATAAAACCATACCACGATCAAATCAAACATCTCTTTTGTAAAGAAACCCTTTTGTAATCTTTGATTAGGAGCACCATTCCAAGAATGGCCAAATCAATGCGTTTCGCTCATTGCACATGTTGCTTTAAGGGACCCATTCATTGAGTACTGAGTTTATTCCTTCCTCTTTCCGTTCATATTTAAGCACGTAGGCACATGCACGATTCATAGACTATTTGTGAAGATAGTTTTATAGTTTAGATTATTCATTCAGCTAAATCGTTCTAATCGTTAAGGTCACGGCCCGAGCTGGAAAGATCTCCCCCACTCTCCACGCGGTCAAACTGACAACTCGAGATTTACAAAATCGATGATTAACGCATCGAATTTGGATTCTCAAAGTTCCAGATTAAATAATCAAATAGTGGGGTTCCAAATCCGGGACGCTTTTTGGAATTTAAATCCAGAGAAATTATGAATAATAGATCAGCCACTTGCCCGATTTAGTTTCGCTCAAGGAACGGAAGAACTCGAGCTTAGCAACGCATGGTTAAATTGGCGACCATTGGCCGCAGAATAGAGGTATAAATTACGAGTTAGTTGATAACCTCGCAATTGGAAATGCTTGTTTCTGCTCTTGTACTTGCTATCGCTACTGTGTCTGCTACTCCAGTGCAACAACCTGTCACTTTGAAATTATCCAAACAATCAAAGCTTGGACTGGAAAAATTGGTAGCTTCCACTAAATCGTCCATTAACAGATTTAGCACTAACGAAAATTCTGAACCTTTAGAAAACGTCCAGAATGTATTTTACCAAGCCAATGTCACTGTAGGAAACGGCCAAGTATTGACAGTAGACTTGGATACTGGGTCAAGTGATGTCTGGTTCCGTGGAAGCACTTGTACTTCCACTGATGGCTCATGCGATGGTGCCAAGGTTGATATCACCGATTCCACTTTGAAGAGCACCGGAAAGACCTTTTCAACTACCTATGGATCTGGTTCAGTATCTGGAAACATTTACACTGGAAGTGTTGGTGTTGCAGGTGCGGTTGCCAACAACCTACCGTTTGGTGTGTCTACCCAAGAAAAGGGATTCAGCGGTGTTGCTGATGGATTACTCGGCTTAGGATTCAACTCTATTTCGCAAATCTCTCAAACAATGGGATCTCCAGCCAACTGGTTTGATGCTCTTGGCTACACTGGAAGCCAAAACCAATTTTCTTTCTACTTGTCTGCAGCAGCTGATGGTGACAGTGGTGAAATCACTATTGGAGGTGTCGATACTACAAAATACAGTGGATCAATCAGCTGGGTTCCATTGAATTCAGAAACCTACTGGCAATTCGACGTGAGCCAAATGACCTACAAAGCTGGAACCAAGTCAGGAAATGTAGGGTCATGGTTCAGAAACAATGCTATCTCTGACACTGGCACGACACTCATCATTATGAACAATGCTCAAGCTGATGCCATCAACATGGGAATTGGTGCAAAGCCATTCAATTCCACTGCTGGCATTTACTACATTGATTGCGGTCTTGCAAAGACAGGAGCTCCAATTCAATTCTCCTTCCCATCGTTTACCATGTCAATCCCACCAGCTTACTATGTATTGGATAACGGAGATGGCACTTGTATTTCTGGTGTAACTAGAGGTGCAGGATTCTTAACCCCAACTATCTTTGGCGATATCTTAACTAGAGCTTACTATACCGTGTACGATAAGGCAAATAACAGAGTTGGATTTGCAAAAGCTGTTCACCCACATTAAATGTAGAATAAAAAGCTAAAATTTGGAGTTTAAATTTTTTTCAAATCACATGCTCCAAGACCAGAAACAGGCGGAAATGCTGCAAATCTCCTCAAAATACCAGGAAATGTTGTACGAAGAAACAGTGACATTGAATGAGCTCGATAAGGCTGTAACTTCTCTCTTAAAATAGTGTCGTTACTTGAATCAAGACACCTACGTTGAAATCAACGAAGAGCGTAGCGCTAATCACCTCTGTGGTTATCCAATTTGCAGCAACTCTCTTCAAAAAGTAAAAGGGTATAAGATAAACAAGAAATATGGATTGCTAAATGCTGAAGAACACAAGAACTTTTGTAGAATGAGTTGTTTTATATCCAGTGAATTTTTAAAACAACAGATATCTCCAGAGCCTCTTCATTTCAGGAAAATAGACGACCAAACGTTTAATATAATTCCGATTGACGTTGATCCTGAAGAATATTTAGAAAAGTTGAAAAAAGAACCAAGCAAGACGGAAAATATTACGGCGGATAGTCTCACAGAGCGAATATCAGAGATTTCATTAGCAGATATAAAAATTATCGAGAAAGACGAACAGATTCCGCTAACCTATGAGTCTGCTGCACATGACAATATAGAAGGCCACACAGTAAAGAAAGTATCTTTTGCTAGCTCAACAAAAGGCGAAAAGAAAAAGAAAGTATTGACAAATGAAAATTGGTTGGAACCCGAAAAGAACACTGTAATGCCTATTCTCTCAAAGTTTGGCAAGATTGTAAATTTCTTGAATGAAATCATCACATTTAACACAAAGGAATATATATTAAATCAAAACGTTCCAAAAATAGCGGAAGATTATGACGACCAACAACGCAAATCCATATTTTGCCAGAAAATTCTCCATCAGTAAGAAATTATAATTTTAGAGTCACCAAATGTTCAAGGGCACTACATGTTGACTGTAAAATAGATCAGCAAGTGATCAATATTGTTAATACATTCAAGTAAGCGTTGCTAATCCAGAATAAACCAAAACAATGTCATGATCCCTTATGACTATGAGGTTGCTGTAAGTTGCGTATTGCTGGAACTGTAATATTTACTAATGTAGATTTGGGAGCGGCATTGCTGCTGAAATTGAGGAACTGGGTATAGGGGCATATGAATTCAAGGTTTATGTTGGGCTATTCAAGTAATTGGAGTTCTTTTTGTGAATACATTTTTATTTAAAATACAATGTAGTTGAGCCAAATGTGGAATGAGTTACAACTGTGCCTTTAGTGCCTTCCCCTACAATACCACTCTTTTTGTGAGATCTATCAACAATGAATTCTACGTCGCCGTTTATATTAAGAGATCCAGAGGATGTAGTTGAGTCGAATTGTCCTTGATATCCTTCAAAAGTAGTGTTTATAGTACCAGAATCTGCAGTTAAACTGGAAGTAGAAGCTTCTGCTTTCTTTGGTGAGGCTGTCAGCTTTATTGAACCATAACTAGAATGAGCTTCTAATGATTTGTAATCTAAAATCTTTCCATAAATCTTTCCAGATGTTGCTTCGAGTATCGCTGAGGCAGTTTTCGAATCATAATACTTGATATCAACCTCAATTGATCCAAAGGAAGACTTAATTTCCAAAAACTCGGCTAATTCAATATTCAGTGCGTGAACGGACCCAGATGAAGCACCAGCAACTAGTGATTCAGATTTCAAGTCCTATGGTGAATCATACACTTACATCGAGTCTTATTGATCCAAAAGAAGATTTGAATTTTGATCCATCTTGAATATTGGCTCTTTCAAATTCTATGGCTCCAGAGTTTGTTTTTACATTCAAACTACCTGAATTCAGTTGCTAGGTTAAAACACAAATACCGTCCCTTTAATCGAGCCAAACAAAGTTTCTAGTTCCGAAGCTTCCTTGACAATGACTTTGTGCAACTTGATACTTCCAGAATTGGCTTGTGCGTCTAGGTGTTGTGCTTTGAGGTTTTCAATTGTAATGGAGCCAAAGTTTGACCTTAGCGCGACGTTTGTTTTACAATCAGTGTCATTTACTGTAATAGAGCCGGAATTAGAAGTTAAAAGCAGTTCACGACCATTTAAATTGTTGATTTTGGTTGACCCAAAATTGGACTTTGAGGAAAAGTAGTTTAACCACGAAGCATGGCCTTTGCCATTCCATATTAATCCACCTTCACCTTGAAACTCCAGCAACTTTATAAATTTTGGGATTTTGATTGTAAGATATACTGAAACAGAAGGATAATGAAAGCCAGAATAATCTGACGCCAAGGAAATGTCCAACTTTCCGTTAAAAATATCTTGAGCGAATACCAAATGCTCCATGCAATTCGGGTCGTTTGATTTTACCACATAATTTATCATAGTTTCTGGTACGTTGTCAAAGGAAACTTCCGATTCAACATACAGCCCATTGCCTTTGTAATAAATTTCCATGTTTGAAAAGGATTCAAGTTCGGTTGGGAGGGCTTTATCAAACGTCGCTACTAATTCTAATGGTTCGGAAGAGGCGGCAGGGAAAGAAACGTACACCGCAAAAACGCTAATTAGAACAGCAGCAATTAGGGCATAACAGCAATACAGTTTGTTTTTGGATTTGCGCACAATATGAGTGTGAACTAGAAGTGGTTGGGATTCCATTGCGAAAAAGTCAAAAAAAGTCAAATGTGCAAAATAAAATTGATTATTTAAAATAAAGAGATGTTGAGCCAGACCCAGAGGAAGTCTTAATACTCCCAGCACCACTACCTACTTGCCCACTCTTATGGTGGCTCTTGGTCAAGTCATATTCGACTTTACCATTGATTCTCAAGGAACCCGACGAAGTGATTGAATCAAAAATTCCTTCAAATTCAAAAAAGGTGCCTCTAATGCTGCCTGAAGAGGTTTTCAAAGTTGAGAATGATTCTCCTTTTAAAGGTGTTGCCTCCACTTCAATGGACCCGGAAGATGCTTGAAAATCAAGTTCCTTGTAGTTGTTTACGGTCGCACGAATATTTCCTGAGGATGTGACAACCTTTACATGATTTACCAATTCATCGTCAGTTAATTCTCCTTCCAATTCAACCGATCCCGAAGAAGCCTTGACATCGATAGAGTCTTTTAATTCTGAAAGCGTAATATGGATTGAGCCTGAACTTGCGTGCGCAATCAGAGATGTACCAGTAATTTCCCGAGCTGTAATGGATCCGGAGGATGTTTTTAAGTCGACTTTGGTGTCAACTGAAACTTTGGTAAGTTTCACAGAGCCTGAGCTCGCATGAGCGATTAAACTGCCAGCTACAAGTTGCTACATATTAGTTTAATTTTACATCAATTTTGACAGAACCTGAAGAAGATCTAGCTTCGAATTCCTTTATAGGAAAGGCTGGCCCATTCCACTTTAGACCACCTTTGCTCTTGAAATAGTCAAGATGAACTGCCGTTGGAACTTGAACAGTCATATACACTTGAATTCTTGGCGGGTTATAATGTTCATAGTTTGTTTCGAGATAAATAGTTAATTTTTCATCTTCAATAGTTTCCTTCAAGAATAAGTGATCCATGCAATTGGGGTCGTTCGATCTTATATCGTAATGAATTTCAGTTTCTTGGATATCGGCAAAATGGATATCGGATTCCACATACAGGCCATTTCCATCATAATCAATTTGCATTGAATGGTAGGTGTCCTTGGTGGTTGGAAGTGCTTTACTGAATTCGGCAACAGTTGGAAGATTGAGTTCGCCGGAAATATGTGTAAATAGAACCAACGAGCCAATCAACAGAGTCGCAACTACTGCAAGTAAGTAATAAAATCTGTTTGATCGTTTTCTGTGAACATACACTGGTGTCAAGAGCGGTTGGGATTCCATTTCGAAAAGTCAAAAGTTTTTTCTCAGACTCAGGTGCTATTGTTACACAAACTGGGTAACTTTTGATTCTCTGTAAATTCTCCGCCAACAGCTCCATATTTAACAGAGTAAGTTTGACTTATTTACTGTCAGATGTATCCACAAAATTTCCTTTGCAAGGTCCGTCCCGTTATCTGTACTTTGAGAACTCAGCGCAAAGGCCAAACCCCAAGTGTCTAAATCGATCGTCAGCTTTTTCGATATGAGTAGAATATTGTGAATTTTCGCACTAATTGGTTTATGGACAGGAGAAGCAGAGACTGCAATTGCAAAAACAAGAGATGAGAGCATTGTAATTACGTTTAGATCCGTCCTATTGAAATTTATAGTACTCTGCTATACATTGGCGAGCCTAACACCAAAATGGATTTCTCCCATGCAGTGAGCAATCAAATTCAGAACTCGAATTCCACAGAAATACTTATTGGCAGCCAAAATCCAAATCCAAAACGAAAATTATAGTAAAATGCATTTCCTTTGACGGTTCTCCTATTTGTCTTTGAATCTTTATTGTCCTTGAATAATTTACTTATACATGGTAACCGAATGAATAGACGGTCATAGCATGTTCAGCACCAAAAAGCAGACAAATAAAGTAAACGATGTCGAGCTGCGATGTGCAATGCAACCCCAATCGCAGAAATCCAATGCCCAAAGATTACAAACGTTTTAAAAGAAAAATATACAAAACTTTATTGGGTAGCAACACACTGGGCAGCTTCGACATAAGTAACATGTACAGGGCCTCTTTGTCTTAGAGGAGCGTTAGTTTTTCCATTTACAACAATGAGAGGGTTTAGCTCATTGATAACAGATTCCGACAGAGTAATACCGTCCAGATACTGTTTCAAAATAGCTCTTAATCTAGTATTTTCTTCAGCTAGGGCAGTGTATTGCTTTTCGAGTGCTAATTTGTCCAAGAACACTTTATTGAACCGTTTGTTGAATTGATGCATCCCATTGAATTCTTTTGGAAGTTCAATATCAACTTCAACCTCAGGTACCTACATTAATTTGTGTTACCGATTCATATGGAGATTCTTCATAGAATGGACAGATCTTTTCTTGTTCAGTTTCCAGTTTTCTGTTCATTTCCGCCAATTTGATGATTTGCTCTGCTTTGTCAACCTTCACACGAAGCGCTTTTATAACGCTGTTTGACAACAAAGTAAGTTCGGTTAGACGATGCCTTTCCTCTTCCCTAAATGTATTCATTCTTTTTTTCAAAGCTTGGAATTGCACTTGGATTGCGTCCTTTTCTTCTTTCAAGGCTTTGTTTCTTTCTTCATAGTCTTTTGCGGTATTGTTCATTTTGGTCTTCAGGTGGGCGATATTTTCCTGTATTAATTTGACATACCTGCAGCTTTACCAACTTTTTCATCTGCTGTTCGATTTCTTTTGCATTTTTCTGGTCTTTTTGTTTCAATTCCTCAAACTGCTTCTTTCTTTCATCCGTTGAAGTGTTGTATTGATTCAAAGCCGCTTGGAATTGCCTCCATAGGTCTTCAACAGTGCCTTCCAACTGGATTCTCAACGCATGCTTTTCTTCGAGATTCTACATTAAGCAAGATTACTTTGTTTTTAACATCATCTCGAACACTCGAATATTCATGCTTGGCATCCGCTTCATTTTCGATAAATTCGTGTTCCGCCCTCATCATAATCCCTAGCGTATCACCTCTTTCTTTTGCATGCTGTATTTGCAACATGGTTCTAAATAAGTTTGTTTCTACCTTTCGGTATTGAATTCCGTCTCCAGAGAATTCAAATCATCGTCAAACTGAGATATCAGAGTCTCTAATCTCGAATTTTGTAAATCAATCAATGTATCAATATTAATCAAATGAAATTGAAGTGCGTTTGTGAATTGCTCCTCAGATTGCACCATCGAGGCTTTCAAATTGTCAATCTCGGTTTGCTTCTTGTCTAATCTACGCGACTGAATTTGCTTCAAGATTTCAATTTGGTTCTTCAATTCAATAGATTTTGCTAAGTTACATTTCCTATACCTTGCTTCATTATATCTCTCCATCGATTTTGGATTTTAAGCGCATTTAGTTTGTAAATCTTCTCTTCAGCGAGCCTTTTTTCCTACCTGTCAAAATTGCTCTTACATTGGCTTTTTGTTTCATTTCTTCCATTGCTTTTCTTCTTTCTTCCTCATTTTTGTATATCCCAAATTCGCTTTTGTTTCCCTTCTCCTTCTTTCCCTTCTTTGCCATTGTAAATTAGGACGTGATTTTTTCAAAGTGGCTGGCAATTTTTCAAACTCAAATGTCCATCGCTAGAGCAATTGCAAAACGTCCAGTATTCACTAGACTATTCACTACCGATAATAAAGTTACAATTCCAGCTGATTCTAAAGCAACTGTTTATGAGGCGGATATAGTTTCTGGAGTTCCACTCGAAGTTACAACCAGAACTGTAAGAATATACAGACCTGCCAAAACTAATATGCAATCAGGAACCGCTGGAACTGATTACTGGAAAATTGATTTCGATGTTCAACAGAGATGGGAAAATGAATTAATGGGCTGGTCTTCAAGGTTTTTGTTAATTTATAGTAGTGCTGACACTGTACAAGCTCTAAGAATTAAATTTGATACTAAGGAGGACGCAATCTTATTTGCGCAAAAGCAGGGATATAAATATGTAGTTCAAGAACCAAAAGTTGCCAAATTTAAAGTGCGAAGTTATTCCAGCAACTTCAAGGTAATTATTAGTTTACTCTAGTACAATCCAAAGAAACTCACATGGCATCATACCAAATAAATGGTTTATTACGCAGTTATAAGTTTTTATTGAAACATTCTATTGATTTGATGCATAATATCTTGATCGATCTTACTAGTAAGTTCGTTGAGATATGGACTTCCCACTCTCTGTTCAAATTCGCCCAGCTTAGATTTAATGTATGGAATAAGCGATCCTTCCATGAAAAGAGGATCTAGAGAATTTAAATATTTCCTTCTTTCATAGTCTAAACTGAATTCGTCGTCATCTTCATTGCGCACTTCGAATGAGAACAATTGGGCTCTAAATGTCAAGGCTACACTTACTCTGTACGGTCAAGGTCTTTTAGTTGAATAGCCACAGAAGTAAAAAGGGAGAAAATTTCACCCAGTCTGCACGATACTTTTGGGTGTCCAGTAGCAATTAAGGATGCAAAGCTTAGTGCAAACAATTTGGATTGTCTTACGTGGCTTAGGGCATCAAACTAAAGTTAAAGTAAAACAACCTTATCAAGCATTGCCAAAAGCAATTTATCAACAATATCTTGACCCCCAGATTCCAAAGCGTGAAGTACACTATTTGCGTCATACAGTATCATTCGCGCTAATACCATCATGTAAGCTATGATGACGATGCTCAGGTCTTCCCCGATTAAAATTACAGACACAAGTTTGTTGAAAAACCCACAAGTGAAAATGACATTAAAAAGTGCAGGTGTAACATTGTTACTATTCGCTGATTGTAGGATTAGATCAACCATTTTCAACAACGCACTAATGGCTGGTGCAGAAACATTTTCTAGCATTCCACTGATACTTGTGATAATTTGGCCAATATACGACTGAAAGATTTCTTGGGGGCAAACAACGATATATGCCTCTAAAATATGAATAATCTTCTTTAAAGTTTCAGTTCCAAGATCCAGCAAGCCAATTGCAACAGGGACAAGATTTAAGAGTCCTTGATGTCCTCGAGAACAATTTTGCATAGTGGCCAGCCATAGCTCCAAACCTTCTTCAAACAAGTAGACATGCCCCGGATTCGATGTGTCTAAACTTTCTTGCAATATGGGTGCAACCATTTCATACATTTGATACGATTCACTGCGCAGTGTTTTTACAAATTTGGTGAGAATTTTAACAATTGAAGTTCGAAACATGTTCTGGCCTTCCGATCGTAGCCATAAATTATGAATGACTGAAAATAAAGGTGCCATTGCGACAACTGCCTAGATTAGTATTACGAACCTGTCCTTCTAGTCGCTCAGTGATTGCAATCAAGCAATTAATAATTGTAATCTTTGAATCGAATTCATCCACTGCATCCAACAAGTCTTTGAAATTTTCAACCACAGGATGAAGATACGGAAGGAATTGAGCAGGTTCAAAATCAAAATCATCAAGCAATTTGAGTAGATTCAAAGTTGCTCTAAGCCTTACGACAATATCTTCTCCAGGAACTAAAAGAGAAATAATCGCTTCGTACAAAACAGTACGTTTCTCTTTTGCGCTTTTTACTCCAACCCAATGCCCAATCAAATCAGCAATCCTACGTCGTAATACTTTGAATTCGGGTGATTTGTTTTGCACTTGAAATACCAATTTAGTTTCAAACCATTGATCAAAATCAAAATAATCATAGAGCTCGAATGCGCACACACCAAATACACAATACAGACCCTCCATAAATAATAAATTAGAAGCATTTGGATCTAAATTAATTGAATTATACCGCCAAGACTATTAAGGGTGCTTACCAAGAAGGGAGACAACAACTCTCGATATTTAGAGTTCAAGAACATGTACAATTTTTCAGCGCATCCTCTAACATTATACTCCCAATGATCGGATTCTTCTTCTTGATTGAACGATTCAGGGTCATCTTCCCACAGTTCCAAATCTGACTTGGACATGCACACATATCGAGATAATAATATTCTAGAGCATGCGAGCACAAAATCTTGTGTGAATATCCCGTGTAAAACCTTTAGAGCATCCGGTAGCCTCGCATCTCCGTGCTTTTCTGACACCACATGGTAAGAAGGATTCTTGACAATATTCTTCAGAATCTTTAATGCTTGAATCTTAATATTTTCATACAATGGATCGTCTTTGTTAGTAAAAATCACCTCCCAAAGAATCTGATTCAACAAAAGCCCAATAGATTCTGACAGTTTCGACGGATGAAGGGAGAAGCAGGAAATCAATCACTCTGTCTGAAGAAGCATTTAAAAACAACTTTCCAAATAATATTAGAATGCCATTCAAGGTATTTGAGATTGTTTTTGCTGTAGATGAAGTCGATACTTGTGCATATATAGTCTGAAGCCTTGGTAAGTATCCGTTCAAAGAAGTAAATAATTCCTACATTATCTAATATTTTACAGTTACTTCGCTGGCCTCACTGAATTTTTGGTATCCATTGATAGTTAATCTTCTTAAACATTTTAATGCAACTTTTGACAGTACCAGTGCATCATTAAGTTCGTTAAGATCAGCTGAATTTCGTTCAGCCAACCCGAAAAATCTTGCTATTTGAGTGTGAAATACAGATAGAGTGAATCGAAAAACATTCGGTGTAATCATCTGGGTAATTCGTTTCGCTGAAGGCAATGCTTTTGCGGTCAATGTCTTCATCACCAAGTGTAAAGTATATAAAGAATTGAATCTCATATTAGTATTTCCAGCAAAACTTTGTTCCACGATGGGCATTAAAATATCCAGTAAGTCAGGCCTGAATTATTTCCTAATTTACCATTCATTTGGGAAATCATGTCTGGCAATCTTTGCAATAATTACTGCATGTTGAGTTGCAAGCTGGCGATTTGTTTCTCCTAGAAATTGCAATTGGTTTTGTTTTATGAGATGTTTCTCCTGCTGTTGAATTGCACCTTTGGCAGACTTTCTCCAATACTTGTCGATTCCATTTTTCAACGAAATAACTGCTAACGATCTAATTTTTATATCCAAATTTGCGTCCAAGTAAATTTGTTGGAGCGTTGCATGGTACATTGGAGCCATTTCCCAGTTTTCAAGAATCTTTAACGCTTCCGTTCGTTTTGCGGTATCGAGGGATGTCGCTTGTTGCAATATATTGCACAATTCCTGAGATGACATTTCTCAAGTTATGGAAATTGCAAAAAATTAACATAAAAAATATTATTGAATAGCAGTAGGTACGGACGACATGACAGTAGATCTTTGAATGTTAGGTGATTTTTGTTCTGTTCCATAATCTTGAAGGCTTTTTTTCTTTTTCTTCAACAATGATTTGTACGTCTTGAATCTGGCGGTAATCACTATACTCATAATTGCATGAGCGCTGAATAAAAAATTAAGGATAGCTAGAACAGCATTATATGCGCGATCGTTGCTGAACAAGGAAGAACCAAATTGCAGGTAAACGAAGCAGTAATAGAGAAAAATCACTCCGAAATGAACGGCCCAACATAGCGTGTAAACCATATCTGTATTCACCATCGAAATTAGTCGCTTAATATTGGAGTCTTGATCCAATGTTACGACATAAGACAAGTAAAGTGGGGGCAGAGTATCCCAAAATAGCACGAAAATGTACCAATAGAATGAAATTGGCAACCACAAATTCAAAAGGTCAACCGAGATGCAAAGCGGTCCCGCATCTCCGTATGTGCAATACATAAAGTAGTGGCTGCCAGCCAACGCAAGATGTATCGTGAATACCGCTATACAAGACAAGAGCAAGAATTTCTTTGAGATTCCTACAATTTGAACTTTGTAAAGACAATAAGCTGTTTGAATTACAGAACCTAGAGTTGCCAAGTTTTGCAGAGTGTAAGTCAATTCCATCACTTTTAAAAAAGTATCCAATGATTGGAAGCTCGTGTATTGAAAATACATAAATAAGCTAGTGTAGATAATCCAAATGCATTGGCACACTATAATAATTCGAAAGTTTGTAGTTCGATTTTGAAAATATCGTTTTAAAGTGTACGTTAAAATGGATATAAACCCTATGAACGTCAACAAAAACATAATATGTTGAAGAAGATCCCAAACTGATAAAGTATCGGGAATAAGGTACACCCATGGAACAATTGCAGTCCATATCGGTGTAACAGACCCATTTTCAACTGTCAAAAACTCTCCAGTAAAGCTACCCAATGTGCTATCCAAAAAATGCTGCTTGGATGCTAGAGAGTATATCGTTGGGGTATTAGAGCATCCATAGTCTGGGAATACGTATAGATCCTTTGTCAAACTGCATTTGAAATATCCGTCTGTACAGTCTTCCCCTGCCAGATACAAGAGATCCAAATACCCCGATAGCGATTCATTATCGGATGCATGAAGTTTGCAGTAACTATAACCATTTGCTTGTTGCGGCAAAGAATTTAACGTAAAGCTCTCTGCGCTTAATAAGTACGGGCTTCCACTAAGGTAACCGTTTGATCCAGTGGTCGGAGAAATATCCAAAGATTGGTAACAGCAATTATTTGGATTGTATGACGGATAATTTCCACAAAACCCCACAGCATATCCGTTCGATACGGTAAAATTGTAAAATGGCGGCCAAGTTTCGTTTGGTTGGGGTTGGTTTTCATTTAAATCGTAAACGTTGAAAACATATATAGACTCTGGTGGACCAGTGCAGTCTTTTGCATATATCCATTGAGACTCTAGAATTGTGCTTTGTGCATGCAGTTTTTGCATAATCAAGTAGAGGACATTCAGCATATCAATTGTAAAGATGACGTATGGAACAAGTGAAATTTTAACAGCGATATTGTTACATATCTGGGAGTAATTTCATCTTATAACATCATTAATGGATTGTAATCGAAGCTTTCTACGGTTCCATCGATCCTCCTGAATGAAATTATATCAAATTAGATATAGACCAAATATTACTGCATTCTATTGGAGAGTTAATGTAAGCAATCGAGAGCACTTGGGTTTGAAAAGTTTTGACAATCTGGAAATGAATCAGAGAATTTTGCGCTCCTCGCAGCTGGATGCATTGGAATTGGACGGCGAATTGGACTTTTTGTTCAGAGAATATATCTCAGATATGTTTTCGTTCTTTAGAGTATCCCTCACTAATGGTAGACTCCCTTGAAAACAAAGTTTGAACCAGAAATAAACCTCATACTGGACCTGATTGTGTATGGATCAGTTTTAACAACTGGGAAGAGCTATGGACTATTTTTGCAAAATTTGATCTATAAACATAAAGTTGATGGTGGATTCAGACCAATTACAATTAAACAAAAAGTTGGATTCCTACTTTCAAGAATATTAACGAAATGGGGGTGGAATAGACTTGGAAAGTATATGACTAGTAAACAGTGGAGTGAAACCGATCACTCTTCTTGGAAGTACAGGTTGTGGAAATTTATTCAGAGGCTTGAGCAGACTATAAAAGCGTTAAGGTTGGCGAATTTCCTAGTATTTTTGTATAATGGAGAGTTTCGCTCACTTACAGATCGATTACTTGGAATGCGATTGATTTACGAAAAGACTGAAATGTCTCGAATGATCTCGTTCGAATATATGAACCGACAGCTAGTGTGGTAATCAATAACTTACTTTAGGCAAGCATTCACTGAATTCTTTGTGTCGGTGATACCTATGTTGAATTTTTCAAGTATGAAAAAGAAACTTGTTGCAAGGTTATTCAAGGAAAATATAGACTTACCAAACAATCAATGTAAGTTTATATTTGAAATTTAGGTATGATTTGCTACCAGAACAAGAAACCTAATCCTATTGTGATAATGCCGTACAAAACGAATTGTAATCATTTATACTGTTACTATTGTGTAAGATCTAATATGGTTGCAGATTCTTCTTACGCTTGCCCAAGATGTAATACAACAATTTCAGATATAGAACCATATGTAGAAGAATAAAAATCAATGTGTGAATATATATTAATAGTTACGACCACTATATCCATTTTGCTGGTATCCAGAACGTGGCGGCGGACCACGATGATCCTTTGATCGATCTGGTGGACGACGGTTATCTGATCTGTCTCTCTCCGAGCGTTCTGGTCTCCTCTGTTGCTGCCGAGGATCATTTCTAGGATCCGACCTTCTGTCAGAATGACCTCGTTGTTGCTGTGCATTTCCCTGGGTAGCTTTGGCTGCTTCTGATTGTTTAAAGTACATTAGCATTTGTTCAACATCAGTAAACTTTTTGTTTCGGAATTCATAGTATCCTGGTCGGACGGTGATAACGTCTTGTCTAGGACTGTTGGAGGGATGACGGAAAACCAGCAGAAAGGAGCCTGGTTTATCTGGAGAAATTATGAAACCATAAGCAGACCTTTTGAGTTGATGAACTTGCTCGCTAAGGAATGAATCTAAATTTAAATAGATATTACACATTTCGGAAAGGCTTTTGTTTTGGTATTTTGGATGGTCAATCAACATTGAAATTTTTCTAGTCATAGGCTCAATATATTCAGCAATGATTTGGTCAATTTCAAAGAATTGCATATCGTCAATTGTTAATCGTTTTCCTAAACTCCATTCATTCTCTTTTTGCGATTCAAGGATATCTATATCAATTAGATATTACCAATGTGTTGATAAACACCTTCATCCACTTTCCATGTGATGGAAATATGATTATTTCCTTTTCCAGAAGGACGAACAACCAAATCACCTCTTGGCCTATTTGCCAAGTATGCTTGTGCCCCTTTGTAATCGGTTGGTTGCCAGAATGGATGCTGTACAAACCGAACTTGCTTCTCTCGAACAATTTTCCTGGCATTCTGTTTCTCTTTAAGAATTTGTTTTTCTTGTGAAGCATAATCAAAGTACACATCAATTCGGACCCTTGACTTTTTAGAGTTTTCGTCCAGATCCGAACTTTTGATCGAAAGATCCACTCCGAGTCTTTCCAGGTTGATATTTTTGACACTGCACATCAAGGCTTGGTTAACATGGAACATGCGTGTTAGATCGGCATCGCTATTATACGGAACATCAACATTTGACATATGAACAGTTCCTTCAATCCCCGACCCCAACTGGACATTGATAAATCTAGGCTGCACTCTAGTAACCACTGCGGAAACAACTGCACCTTCGTACAAAGTAGCATCAGATTCGCCAGTGAGCATGTTGAATATCGCTTCATCACTTGCACCACTAAATGGCCTACGGTGGTCTTTGTAAGGGAACATTAGTTCATCTTTAATCAAATTCAAGCAAACGCGTTTTGGTTCGTGATTTCTTCTCTCCAATTCATCTGCATAATCGTCCAATAATAAAAGATTTAAACGATCAGAATCACCTTCGATCAATTCCTGAACATGCTGAGATGGATTATGTTCGTCATCCAAAACAGAGTCGTCCAAATCTAGAGCATCAGCAGCCATCTTCCTCGCTAACTTATAATCTTTTGGATGAATTCTGGTGTCATCTAAAACATCAAAGGTCCCTGAACGAAGGTGATATTGTCGTATACGGATAAATGAAGAACAGTTATCGAATATAACCTTTGCGCAAATGCCTAATTGAATCAAATCTCCTCGTGATTCTAAAATTCCCCCCGACCGAACAATTTTTGAAATCATTGCTTGAGCTTTGCGTGGACCTAACCCGCTTACAAACTGAAGTGTGTGAGCCAAATGTGGGTAATTAGCAGCAAGATTAATATCAACCCCACAATCGTTTACTACATTGATAAACGCTCTTTCAATTGCTTTCATGTGAATATCATCTGGTAACAAGTGTTGGAGGGGATCAAGCCGAATGTTTCGAATGTCTTCATCAGTGTTATATAATGCTGCGTATTCATTGAGCGGATCCTGTACATATCTAGCTAAAGACACGCAATATCGAACCAAGTGTGGAAAATCTTCATCTGGGAATTCACGCAAGCTGGTTTTACTGTTCATGTAAATTCTTGCACATTCGTCTTCAACAATCATTACTCTTGGTAAATATTTTTGATTTGAAAGGTTATTTAACACTTCATTTTGAATGATTGGTAATAGGTGAATTTTGGTATTTGGTTTGAACCCTGAGATTGCGATTACAGCCGGGTTGTATGTTTCAATAAAGTCCACCAGAGCTTTTACATCAGCTTGTCGATCCCTATCTACCAGTTTGTCAAATTTTTTATATTCCCGAAGCTCTCCGGTTTCATTCAATACAACTACAAAGGTTGGTGCTTTGCCTCCATCTCCCCAAGATAGCGCCATTGTTACAGGTGCTTCTTCGTCTTCAGGCCTGGTTCTATATGGCGCAACACCAATATGCTATAATTAATGAGCAGCTACTCTTTCCAAAGAATTCTGAGTTTTCATAGCAATATAATCACAAGCTTGGTTACCCATCTTTTCTTTGAGCCATTTTACTGTTTGCGGAAACAAGATTTCCTTTGCTGCATATTCTGCAATCGCTTTACGTTCATTGTTCCACAAGGCAGCCAAATCATTCGAATAATCATTGCAAATGAATCTAACAATATCTGCAACCAAACTATCTTCTTCGTCTACGTGAATGGACAAGGCTAATAATCCATCTTGTTCGGCTTTCAGTATTTGAAGGAATTGCCCGTCAACAAATTTAGGAACGGGCTTTTCTTTTATATATTTGAATGGCTAAACATTAAAATATGCTTACATAGTACGGACTAGTGCTTTCAATTTCTTTGAAACCTTTATCTGTAGGATGAACATTGACTACCGCATCAGTAGAATAAATAATCCTTATAACAGCCCGCAGTTGAGGATGTGTAGCAATTTCTTGAGCAAGCATATGTTTTGCTGCTTCCAAAACAGATTCGGCACTTGGAAATCTGGGAGAAATGAATTTGGCAGCAGCTTCTAGAGGAGGTTCAGGATGATCTTCAGGGAAATGAATACCTGACTGAGTAGCAACAGATGTTACAAAATCAGACTTGTTTATGTTGAATAGCTTTGTAAATTCATTGATTTTATATTTTACAGAATCGTCATACAATTGCTTCCAAGCCTGTGGTTTGAATCGCTTCTTTTTTTCCTTTTGGATTTCATTTAATTGTGCAGAGTAAAGTAATTGTATGTGCGCAAAGGTATCATTTACATCGTCCATTGTAACAATCTTTTCCACAAGTGAAGCAATCTGCTCATCATTTGTAATTGCAGGATCCAGTGTAGCTATTTGAGCAATCTGCTGCAAAAGTAAAGTCTTTCTCTTTTCTACTTGGATGAATTTCTCATCCAAATCTACAATTTTCCAAATGTCAGACAACTCCAATACACCGTTAAAGTAATCCTTTCTGTGAGTGTAAATAAACGGAACATCAAATTTGTTTCTTCTTAAGAATCTCAAGACTTGAGTAACTGAAGTATTAAGTGATTTCTCATCAACATTCTTTCTTTCTCTAGCCAAAATTTTGTAAATTTGAGCGGCTTCTCTAGCGATTTCAGCATCATCCGGAACATAACTGCCATCTTGATTCTACATTAAACTCAATTACTTGGAACCGTTCAGGGATATCTCGTACCCTAATTAATTCATCGTTTTCAGTCAACATTTTTTCAGCGATTTCAGTAGGTTCATAAACATCCCTGATCGTAACTTCCTTTTGCTTTACTGGTAGCTCTACATCGTTTTCAAAATCATCATCGATTTGCAATTGACTAGTTTCCTATAATTAGATTTATAAAACCAGATTAAGAGCATAGGCGTAATCACTTCCATCTCCAAACAAGTCTTCGATTTCTTCCAAAGCGGAATTACTAATTCCAGCTTCCTGGCCGAGACTATATAATTGTTTATGCATCTTTCTTTCTCTGACCTTATCTCGTTTTGAATATTCCTCATCACTGCCATCATCCTCAATAAAATCATCAAGGCCATCAGAGTCATATTCTTGCTGTTTAGGTTGTTCTTCGTCTTCATCAAACAATTTCGCAACATCATCTCGATCTTCAGCTTTTTTTCTTAATTTCTGTCTTCCAGATTTTCCAGAAATATTTTCATTAATCAATTCTAATTCGTCTTCAGAAAGTTGCTCTTCGTGTTCCTCTTCTATATTAATTTATATTACCAATACGCTTTCTCTTTCGCTCCTTTTTTTCTCTTCGTTTACGTTTTCTACGTTCAAGAACATCTTCATCTTGACTATCTTCTTCATCATCATCCGCAATGAACTTTAAATCTTCTTCATTCATTTCTTCATCTTCGTCCTCGCTCTCATCGTCACTGTATTCAATTGTTTTTCGTGAAGATCGTTTAATCTCTTCGTCAGAGTATTGCTGTTGTTAGTAGAATGTACATTTTCAGAATCTGCTTCTCCTTCTTCTTGCATCTCATTGTCAGAATTAGCTTCTCCTTCTTCCAATTCCCTGTCTGGCGAATCCATTTTTTAGATTTGTAAAAAAGTTTCTGATCTTCACACCAGTTTTCTAATTATTCTGTTTGTAACCATTATTGAATATCTGCTGTAACAGTGTTGTGATTGAATTTGTAACTATTTTTGACTATCCATGTAGCAGTTTGTAAAGTTACTTTAAAATGACAACGTGACTAAACAAAACAGTGTTAAATAATCTTTATTGGATAAAGTTAAACTGGCCGCTATTTTCATATTCGTACATATCCAGGCCAACAATACAACTTTCCCTCACTGTTCTATCTTGGTCAAGTTTGTACTTTTGCAAGCAGTCAAAGCATTCTTGGGTAGCGATACTCCCAAGAGCTTCAGCAGCCTCATGTCTGACCATTGACAATTCACTAGTATTTTCCAAGACTAGTTTCAAAGGTTCAACAGAATCCAAGTGACACATTTGACCAAATATGTAAGCAATTTCATGTCTAAATAGAGCAGAGTTATCGTAGAAACCTTTCGCCAAGACACCAACAGCTTCTGGAGTGTTTATATTTCGAAGTGAAAACATTGCCCTGTATCTGTAAAATAGTGGAAGGGAAGCATCATGCAAGATAGATTCTAGTTCTGCAACGTTACTACTTTCTAGAGCCGGTGCCGGATCGATAGTAGGATATTCATTTTGATAGTTTGATAAATCAAATTGAATATTATTGATAGCTAGTTCAACGGTTTCTCTAACTACTTGAAACATATCATCCTGGTACTGTTCCAACTCTTTTAAAGTAGATTTATCACCGATAGCACCAATGGCTTCTCCTGCTTCATGTCTCACCATTGCATTTTCATTCAAATTACCCAAAACATTGAATAATACTGGAATAGCGTTCTTGTTCTTCATTTGTCCAAGAACATAAGCCAATTCATGCTTTAGTAAACAAGAAGAATCTTTGAAACATTTTGAAATAATTTCTACTGCTCTGTCGCTCTTTGTTGCTTTGAGCGAGAACAATGCTCTGAATCTCTTTGCTAATTGCTCGTTTTCATCCAACAAGATTTTTTCAAATTTGGTGTATTGTTCATCAGTGAATTCCACTGGAGGTAAGTTTGAAGTCAAAGTCATTTCTGAATGTGAAAAAAAAAGTAAAAAAATTCATGTTCCCTAGAGTGAATCATGGTGCTACTCTGAATTACCATCTAAATTATTTTCTCTATCCTTTTACCCTGTGCTACTAGTTTAAAAATTTACGGCCATTCACATTTTTTCACAATTTAAAAATGAGACTCAAAATCCCAGTCGAAGTTACAAAGTTTGGAATTTACATTATGTTTCCAATCGCTACACTTTTCCTATTCAACGAACCGGAAATCTTGTCTCGCTTGCCATCGTCGCTGGATTTAGTAAAGAGGGATATTGACAACGAACGAAAGACACTTTACAAAATACCACAGACTTTTGCTGAAGTTAAAGAAAAGACAGAACTGATTAAAGAGTTTTATAAGAATAAGGAATAAATGTAGTTGATGTTACAATAGTATTACTGCAGTTTTTGATGTCAAAATGAGTAATTGATCCGCCATCGTGAGTAGTGACATTGCATACTGAAGTGGTGATTTTCGGTATTGGTGGGATAGGATCTGGACATTCCGTATTGGTGGGATTAATTCAAGACCTGCTCAAAGTTAGAGGGATGTGGAAATAGTTTAACAGGAGAAGGCAAAAATAATACTAAAAGACAAGCAATTATATTTTCTCGGCAATTTTGATAGCCGTCTTGCAACCTACTTGAATAACGGAACTCAAGACATTATAAAACGGTGCTTTCCTGCTATCCATCTGTACTGCGGTATCCAAATGTTCCAATTCATCATCTCTGAATTCTTTTAATACTACCAACAATTTCTGGATTTCCTTATCATCAATTGAATATAATTTCCTAATTTGATCATTGTAGTGTTGTCCGATAACTGTTTCTACTGCTTCTGTACATGCCATTGCTGCCTCTTTACCCATGATTGCAGTTACAGAGCCTAATGTATACCCAGCCAATTCCCAGAATGGTCGTAGCAAAGAAGGTCTAGTCTTTGTATTCACTAGTATATCATCAAATACTTTTAAATGATGTTTTTCTTGGCTCCACATTTCTTTGATTTTATCTTTTGATTCTTTATCTTTAATGAAATTGTATTGTCCCTTGTAAATCCAATTCGCTCCTATTTCGCCTGCATGGTCTACTCGTAGCATTGATTGAATCAATTTCAATTGCTTTGGAGTCAACTTTAACTTGCTCATTTCAGATTACAAAAAGTGGAAAAATCAGGAATTGAGATAGTATTCAAAAAGTTTATCTTGAAGTGTAACAATTAGTTTACAAAAAGGATAAATTATAATTGAATTATTGAAATCCACTTCTCGGGCACGTCTTGGTTCCTATTCAGCGGCCCCCAGGTAACGAGGTCGTTGTACTGCAAGATTGTAATATTTAGCTGCCAACTCTTTAACCACTTGATTGAGTACTGATTACTGGATGACAGCTGTATGTGGACTCTTTCGTCACATTCTCACCTAAATGGTATATATCAACAAGGTAAGATTAAAGTAAACTATTCCTACTCTCCATTCTATTCTAAATGATTCAGTCATTGTCGAATTTACAAAAATTCCAAGTGAAAAATCTTTTGCAAATTAAAATGAACAGATTCTATGCATTCACAGCTACGATATGCGGAATGTTTGTAGGAGGATTAATCACAGACAAACTAATGAAACCAGACCTTCGAATAAAAAAATAATCATTTATTGGTTCGCTTCTCTCCATTTCTCTGGTGTAAATGTTTTCTAGATTAAAAATAATTACTTGAGAGAATGCATGCAGTTGGCTAACTTGATCTTTTACTGCATCGTTGACCATACGATGTTTTTGCAAAACTGATTTACCTTCGAATTGTGGTGATACTACTATTACTTCAAAATTTTGGCCGCATCCGTCTGACATGTCTACTGCTTCTACATGAATTGCTCCTACTTTTTCTTTTAATGCAGTTTCAAGTGATTCTTTTGTAACTCCCATTGCAAGATCAAATTTACTTTTTTCAAAAAAGTTTATACCAAAAATATTTGTAATTAGACAGAGATATTGAAAGTTTAGAAATATCCTATTTTTTAAAAAGTATATAGACAGGGGTTTATTTAGTAAGCTTTAAAGATACCCCTATATAAACTTTAAAGAAACCCCTATATAAACTTTAAAGAAACCCCTATATAAGCTTTAAAGATACCCCTATAGAATGTCAAACGATAACTCTATATAAAGTTAAAAGATATCTTGAAAGTTTAAAATCCTATATGTTTAAGAGTTCTTAATCCCTATAATCTCTAGTTTTAATATACTCGATAATTCTCTGATTTCAGATTAGTTTCCATGTACTTTTAAACTATTGAAATTCATAATCAGGCAAAATTATATTATCAAATAACCAAGTGTTCAATCAGCAATTGATCTACAATCACAAACAAGTGCAACTCGACAACCTTTTGCTTGATTTTCTTGTTTTCAGTGAATCTGTCAAAAATCAAAGGAAACAGAGACCACCCACTAGTATTAGTAATAAATTCTTTAGCAAATTCAATGCTAATAGAAAGACACCCGGTCAAACAACAATCAATGTAACTTTGTGGTATCGGCAACTGTAAACTATTCTTTAGGTTCTTTGATTCATATACCCACACGATAGAATCTTGTGGTAAATGTAGTATTTCATTGTTAAAGTAATGATAGATATTCTTGATATCAATTCTCGTTCTATTATAGTTTAATTCGCGTTCATCTAGTATTAAAAGATCTTGGATTGGGTCTTGCAGTGGTATCAACACCCCATTTGTACTTGCATTTTCGTTCTTTGAAACTTGGACTGCAGTGTAGTGGTTTTTGGGACAAGGATAGCCCCAAGATCGTTGCAAGCCTTTGATACGTACTGGTATATGGGTACTGGTTTTTATAGATTTTTTTCTTGATTCCTTGTTGATTAATGAGCCATAGCCGAAAAGGTATTGCATGTCTAAATGGAACTGTGGCTACTTTATAAATCGGCACCGTGGATATTCAATCAAAACAATAGTAACATTAAAATTGTACGAGAAAAGAACCCAATTCGATATTTAAAAATACCAGCAATCTGTGCATTTCTAAATCAATGCTTTATGGAAATTTCAGAATGCAGTCTAGCTAATTGCTTTCTTGTTCACTTTACTACAGAAAACACGTAATTGCACAATCTTGTTAAAAATGATGAAATATCGCACAATTATTCTATAATCATTTGAATTCATTCTTTTTGATAATTAGTGTTATGAGTGACTGAGAGATTTCAAATTTTTGAAATTAATAAAGTTTGCAACTTTTATCTAAAAGAAAACCGTATAATCGGAAAGCTTATTTTGATACAGGCTATTGCTGCAATGTGTATTATGGGATATTTAATGTCTGTGCGTAACTATCGCGTGTGAATGACAGGTGACTGGAAACGGTTTAATTCAATGGATTATTGTGCTCACGTTATATTCTTTCTCATACTATTACAGAAATTTACTGCTCCTGCTACAGTAGCTATTGCCGTATTATGAAAAATCTTATTTTAGATTTCATCAGATAGTAACACCCGCCAAGTAGAATCCAAACCTATTACTATGCGATTAATACTTTAATTCGCAGTTCCCGACCGTTATCAGTATGATAAGCGTTACTATCCGAAATCGTCTGTGCAAATAAGCTCTGCAGGTTCGTTATTGAGAATCATTATGAAACAATCCATCATCATCGCGCTACCCTTAATTATTAGGCTTGGTGATACTCAAAGAAACGACTATTTTGGAAAAAGGTTGCAATTATTGCCAGTGTAAATTAATGTTGTCGGCTTTGAGCTCTTACTGTATAGGGATTGATTCTCATACACCATATGAACCTGAAACTTAAAAGAAAAGGTGAGTGATCATTTCGTCATAATCACCATCAAAAGTGTGGTCGTCTTATTTAGGCTTGGCGATGGCGTGCTCGGGTCCCCTAATGGCGTTATTTTGCGCTGTTATTGTGTTTGATTTCAATTGGCCAATTTCATAGTATAAAAATAAGCATGTCACCAAAAGAGTTTGGAAATATGAAAAGCGTTAAACAATATATCTTTGGCTACGGCTCATTAATTAATACCGCTAGCAGAAAGCGCTCGCTACAGAGAAACACCAGTGTCATACCAGTAAAAGTCAATGGATTTGAAAGGCGTTGGGGTTATAAATGCCCTAGAAAAAATTATACCGCTGTACTAGTTACCAGAAAACAAAATCATACCGTCAACGGAGTGCTGATTCCTATCGCCGATCCTGATAACGATCTGAAAATCTTGGACCAAAGGGAAGCTAATTACGCTAGATGCTTAATTGATACTTCAGATGTATTACCTTTGATCGATACAGAAATACCAAAAGATGCTCTTATTTGGGTTTACGAAACACACAACAGCAACATCAGAAATTATTCTACTACTTCACAGCAATATAACCAGCCTGAACATATGCCGACACCAAACTGTCCTATACCACAAAGCTATATCGATTGTGTATTAGCCGGGTGCTTGTCAATTGGTAAAGAATTTGCTGAAGAGTTTGTTTTGTCTACTCGCGGTTGGAACACCGAATGCTGGTGGAATGACCGAGAAGCTTGTATTACAATCAAAAAATACAACAGCCAGCACGACCCATTCGATACTCCACTTGATTGCAAAGACATTGATGAAATCCTGAATAACTTATTACCATTGAGAAAAATAGACATGTAGATTAATAAAACCTTGTATCATTAACATGTATTTGAAATCAGTTTTAATTAATGCCCTGGTCAAGGTATGCGGTAATCGAAACAAGGATACTGTAACGTGCAGTTTTTATTTCAGAGTTCTTTCAGTTCCTTCATCTTGCTCAAAGACACTATCACAGTAATTCCGCCAATTGCAATTGCGTCTCCAACAGACATCAAAAATTCTGCATTGGCAGTAGACAAAAACAAACTAGTCTTCATCAGCCATGCATACTGAACTAGAATTAAAGCAAGTTACTTGTCAATTGTCCTCCAAAAATAACCAGTTTGGCAAATATTAATGAGGTCTTGTCCATCATTGCTTGCTTCGAACTGTGTGCTTCCTGGAATAGCAAATGAGTCTTGAACAAGTTCCATCCAAACAGTAGCACTTCACCAAGTAGAAGGAAATCAAAGTATGCTGGCAAGACCTGTGCTAGGAACATGGCCACATATTGAGCATAAATAATCTTTGTGTTTCTAGATTAGTGTAACGTACAAATTCATATTTGCTTCATTTGTAGTAATATCTCCAATCAAACAAGTGTATACAGGCAGCACTACAAACCATGCCAAGTACCTTGCCGGTTCAATATAGCATAATCCACCAAACCCTGGTATTCGCGGTGTGATCCCAAAAGCCAGTAAAAAGTATATTCCTGCCATAAACAAGTTTAAAGCAAGTACAGTTGCTGATACAACCTTTTTGGAATTTAAGCTAGTGATTGAAAGCGTCTTGTATGATATCAATGCTGTTATCAAAAACATGAACACTGAATCTATGTGAGTGGGAATTACTAATGTATAACGGAAATAATTTTGGAAAGTGCAGCAAAAGTTTAGTTGGAGTCAATATTGATGACGCCGAAAGAGCAATTCCTCCTAGTATCCCCATCGCCATCTGTTTTTGACATTTTACCCAAGTTACAGACACCACACCACCAATGTTTAACCATTCCAAATCAAAATCAGCTTCTTGCTGGCTCTGAAATTTAATTTCCTTTCTAAACACCCCTGGTATATCGTCAGCCAACCTGTGTCTTTCACTGACGCAATTGCAGACGCACCGATATTTGGATTTTGGAACATATTCCGTACACTCGCAAATATTGCAGAATGATCTAAGGACCCCCGATTTGTCCAGCATAATTAAGGAAAATCCATGCAAACAATGTAAATATCTATAAAGCCATTGTTTCAACGAAAAAGAAAATATATTAGGCAGAAATCGAATTGGGTATAGGCCTGCTACCACTGGTTTTGGAATCTCGACTAGAGGCCTTTAGATTTAACAATCGTATCAATTTGAAATTCAGTGCGACTAAATTAACGAAAAAATACCTGCGAGGCAGTGACCAATACCAATTGTAGCACTAATAGTGCTTACGCTGACTTCAGTGCTCCCGCCAATTGAAGGAGATATAGCGAATAGTATAACGCCTAGCCAAATAAAGCAAATATCTACAATTACCAACGCAATAAGATTTCGAGTTGCCTGCGCGTGAATACTTTGCCTGTTTATTTGACAGTTGAGTCGCTGGTGCTCAAGGAGCTTTGAAGTCACATAAATAGCGTTAAAAGTTTCAAAGGCAACAGAAATCAAGCCAAATAGTTGAAGACCTGGTGTTGCAAACTTTAGAATCATATTGCTTGGAGCTCCTCCCAAACAAGTTAAAAGCCCCCAATACGGACCCAACAGCAAAATGTAGACAGCAACAGCGATAATCATCATGTTTTCAATTAGTGGTTTCTTTATAATCCTTGACATTGGCGAAAAGGCTTTTAGTATTTCCATCTGCCCAAGTAACATAGCCAATAAAATGACAGACCCTAATATATTAGTGAACCAATAAATGAATGGTGTACAAAAGTTTGAGTTCAGTAAAGCATTCATGATTTGCCAGATGAAAAACAATATTAGCACGGCAATAAGGTAAGAGCTGGTTTTTCTGCTCGTAATACCAATCCATCCAAACCAAGCCAAACTGATCATGACTGTGGTGAGTACCATATAAATTGCCATCACTACTAAAGCGAATATTCCTAACGGTGAATGAATATCAAGGTTTGGGTGACCAGTTCCGTCAATTGAAATGCCCTTGTCAATGATGTACTTGCTGCTCATTGACAAAAGTAAAAAGTTTCTGAGGCTTTTACTCTGGTGCATCCAGTACTTATCAGGTAAGCAATGTGACTTTTATGACCTGCACTAATCTCAATGAAACTTTATTGGAAAGCAGATATAGTTTCAAACCAAAAAGTAGTGCTCGTCAGCAATAGAATGCTTCATTTGAGAATAGCTTGATCAGTTTTAATTTGATATAGTCAATGATGATAGGATCTGCGGGCTCCGATCTGTCCAAAATAGGCACAAATGGATTGACTTTCGCCGCTATTAATTGGGTAATGGCAAAGATATATGGAACATGCAATGCTGAATGATGTTCTATTCGGCCGTCACATATCACTTGAGTACTCTGATGGATTTCATTCAATGCAGTACCATTAAAATGCCCTTTTTCCAATTTAAGTTGCCTCACCATGGCTCAATCGTGAACACACTCCATCAAAGTCATTCCTCCATCAACACTTCTGAATTACTGTGGTCATTCGTTAAAAGTTTTAAGATTTAATAAAACTAAGACGTCCAGTAGGGACAAATATCTGAAAAGTATGGGTAACATTGAAACTGTACGAATACAAAGAATGTGTGTGTGCATTAGATATATATTAATCCTTCTTGTTCTTTGTTCTATATTCATCTCTATACTCCTTGAAAGCATCTCGAAAGCCTTTGGGTATCTTTTCGGAAAAGAATAATTCCGTTGATTTTGTATTTAACGCCAAATTGAACGGTTTCAATGTAGTATTACATCTGTGAATAAATCTCGTTGGAATTGTCTTACCTGTGCGAGCTCCATAGATTATGCTGGAATGTGCCCGTTGCAAGTAGCGTCAACCCAATTGATATCGATACTAGTAATCCAAACATATGAATTGAATTCCCTTCTTTTGTTGAAGAATGCCATACTTGGTAAGAGAAATATATCAGCGCAATTAACCATCCAGCAAGAAACACTAGATTTAATCAATGATCACTTTGACTGATTGTTCTTTTCCTCTCTACTCGTCTCATATTTCCTTGTAGCCTCGCTTCAAACATCATCAAGTCTGGTTAAATTTCTTGTACCTGCAAACGCTTTTCTATCCGCATGAATCTTCTTTTCATTTTCAGGTAGCGAGGGAAAGTAATCTACCCCACCTACTGGCCTCTCTGTCATTTTCAGATTCTAAATTCAACAAATTCGAAATCAAAAATTGAAAAAATTAAATTAAATTGGATTTTATAATTTCAACATTTCCGGCCTTTGGGAAACTTTTTCCTTTGTGATCTTTCCTCCCTTGTCAACAACACTGGCGTTGCCTTTGGAATATTGCTTTTTGTTCCTTGGATCTACTACCAGCGTAACATTATCTTGCTTCATGAGTTGCTTCATTGCATTGGCTTTGGTGATATTCGATTGCAAATCTTCTGAGGTCTTGACCAATTTCTTTGCTCGTTCTCTTTCTTTCTTTTCATTTGCAATCTTACGTTTAGCCCGGACTCTCAGTTTCTTCTTGTCAGCTGCATCAAGTTCTGCTTGTGATTTGGCAACTTTTCCGTCATAAACTTCTTGTGGAACAGCAAGCTTAGCAGTCGATACACTTGCTGGGATAATTTCTTCCATTGATATAGCTGGTACTGATGCATTTGGAACTACAACTAATTCCAACTCTGCAGCTTTTGGTGTATAGTGCCAGTTTGATAGAGCATCCAATTGCTGAGACAAGTTATTGAATAGCTCGTTGATGTCTTGATGATGCTTTTCGACTTCCAAATCTCTGGCAGTCTTAATTTCTGTCTTTGAAGTCTGTCTTTGATATTCTTCTTCATAAATATCTGCCAAAGACTTTTGGTTTTTCTGGTCATCTAGCTCCCATCTTCGGTTAGGGTCATAAACAGAGTCTTTAGGAGGAGCTTTTCTCACCACATCATCAAATGCTTGATCCTTGATTCTTTGGATAATCATATCTGCAAGTGTTTTGGTTGTTTCTTCAGTAATAACAGGTACAGGTTTAACAGCAATATCAACATCTAAATCTTCTTCCAACAACGAATTAACTGGTCTGGTTTTGGAGGACACTTCACCTCGTAATGTCCAGTCTTTAACCGCCATATTTTCTTCTTCAAACATTTCAATCTCCCTCTGTCTTTCTAGTTGTTCTTTTTCAAATGTAGATAGGACAGGACCATCAGCTACTTCCTCTTCATCATCGTCAAATAGAGACTTTTCCTTGATATCAGTTTCGATATCATCCAAATCTTTAATCTCATCCAATTCGTCACCTTCATCTACTTGTGTATCCGCCACCTCTTGATCTTCAGGTAAATCTTGATCCATCTCATCTCTCCAACTTTTCCTTGTGGATTTCAACTTTTCTGGGGCTTCAAAAAAGTCAGAGTATTTGATATCTACTGGTTATTTGGATTTACCATTTGCATTATCATCGTCATCCTCTTCGTCATAGTCAAAGACACCATTTGCCATATCTGTAATTAGTTTTCATATACCTTTTCCAATGGTAAACATTTCATCGTCATCGTCCAATTCTTCCTCAACATCTTCACCTTTTAGCTTCTTCTCGTACAATGCAGCCATTTTATTGTCTCTCGCTTCACTAAGATCGGCAAATCTCTCCATCTCTTCTAAAGAAAAGAATTCATCATCAACTTCGCTACGCTTTCTTTTTGGTTTTGGCTTCTCCTCTGCTTCGTCTTCCAGAGGTTCCTCATACTCTTCCAACTCTGCATCCTCTCCTAACTCTGCATCCTCTCCTAACTCTGCATCCTCTTCAGTATCTTCTTCATCCTGATATTCTTCCAATTCTGGCCCGTTATCAAATTTTTCATCATCAGATTCTTCGCTTGCTTCCAAATCTTGTCCATCTGCCTCTTCCAACATTGCATCATACTCATTTTCACTTTCACCTTCTGATTCATGCTCAGATTCTTCAATTACTTCTTCACCCTGAAAAATCTCATCGAAATATTCCAGGGCTGGTTCATTCAATATCTTTAACTGCTCCCAAATTTGATTAGAATCAAACCCTTCAGTTGTAATTTCAGGTAAAAAGCTGAGGTTTTGTGTGTCAAAGGATTTTGCTGTGTGAATAGAGAATTACCTTTCTTGTAGAGATACTGAACTGCTTCCAAATATGAATTAGAAAGTTCTGGGTCTTGCGAGGCCTTCAAAAACCTTTGAGGTTGATCCAGCACTTGATTAAAGAAGTTTTCGTCTATTGGATTTTCCATTTTCTGCTCAAGAAAAAAACAAAAAAAAATTGAAAATCAAAGATAGGCAAACACCAAGAAATTTATTAATTACTTGCGAGTTCCAAGAACCCAAGTTCCCTTTGAACTTGTTCGCCAACGTACTGCTTTGGGTACGACTCCACATTTTCCTTTGTCTTGAATTGGTCCAAAGGTTCAAGGATGTGGTCTGAAGCCAAGTGGAAAAAGAGGGTAGAAGAAATCCTCCATAATGGGCGGTTAGCTGCCTTTTGTCTTTCAATTGCCTTTAACGTATCTTCTACGACTACTACTTCGTGGAATCCTGCCAAAATGTGGCCGCCAGTCAAGAATTCAATTTGTTTGGCGGCTTGTACAAGTAAGCAGCCATCTGGGATCTTTGCTAATAATTTATCACCAGATTTAGTCCAGATATGTAGACCGGCGAATCTCGATTTGCCATGAATGGTTAAAAAGTTCAAATCAGTATGGAACCCAGCCAAGACAGTGTTTAATTGGCCATATTTAGCCAAATCTGAACCAGTAGGTGCTAGGAGATGTGGGCCTCCTTGAGAAAGCTTGGTAAAAGTGTCAGCTGGCAACCCCAAACCAACAGCAAGCATCTCACTTACAAGTGTAACAGCATTCAAAAGTCTATTTCCCCAATGATTCATCTTGTTTTCCCATTCCGGAAATGCTAGATTAGGTTTCCTATTACCTTCAGGGATGACTGGGCTTGCATTCAATTGCTTGAACTTTGTTTCGGCTGGTGGTGTTCCCATTCTCCAGAACTACGTTAATTAGAAACTTACAAATCTCCATTTTGGATCCGGTTTGTTGAATTCAAATGGTTTATCTTCAGGCTTCATCTTTATCAATTTCATATTACCTTTTCTACTCTATCAATGCACGATTCATCTCTACCACACCTTGGTAATTCAGTGCATTCTGGGGTGGATCCTACTTGGTAATGCAACTCTGGTCTTGCATCCTTCAATTTTTGTTCATGAGATTGATCAAAGTAGTCTTCCATCAAGTCAAGAAAGTTGGAGTTTTCCTGCTCAGTTACTCTTGGGTCTCTGATAGCGAATGCAGAGTAAGTGGTAATTGCTTCAGCCAACTATTGTAAAATATCGTTTACTTTTTTGCATTCCCTTTGGGCGGCTTCAGAGCTTGGAACATTTATGTATGGCTGTAAATCAATGACCGGAAGTAGAATGGTAGTTGCAACCATGTTTTTTAAAAAATAATGAAAATGTTCTGCTGACCTTTTGGATGTTACGAAAAATGAGTTGTTCAACCAAATTAGGCAAGTCCGCACCAGTTCATCCTAAATAACTGTAGTTGCACCGCACTTCATTTATCTCGGCAAAGGTCCTTAAGTACCAATGCTCCTTACTGCGCTTTATTTTAGTCTCAAAAACATAATAAAATACTTGTACGATAAACTATATTTTTGCTTCAAAATTCCAGAATATTACTTTATATCAGTTAGAGGGTTTGGTGGAATAGGTGTATCAGATGAAACTTTCATGTTGGAAAAATCAGCTTCCCAAGTAGATGTCTTACCCGCAGTTGAAGTGGGTGAAGTTTCAACTCCTTCGACTAATTTGGGAAGATTACGCGAAGGATCATTTTGCGACTAAGTGTTAGGAAACAGTTACATCTGGAGTTGCGCTTGCTGGGAAATCCTCAATTTCCTGTTGTACAGATTCCAGGTCATCACTCATTGTTTCGTCATCTCCATCTCTGTGGAAATTACGAACAGCATATAAAGCATCTTGAGAAATTGCTTCATTGATATCAAATTCAACTTCTTTATCTTCTACATCACTATTGTAAACATTAAATTACCCTATCCATTTCTTTTCTTCTTCGTCATCTGAGCTGTCAGCTCCTAAAAATCTGTCTGGCAAATCTTTCACCATTTGTTGACATAGATACCTTGTAAATTGATCATGATAAGCATCAACAGAGTCAGAATGCAAGTTTTTTTCTGCATTATCGTCATCAATATCATGTATTGTTGATTTTACCAACACTACTGGCTTTGATTTGAAATCGTCATCTACAGCAGACCCAGCACCTCCAAACGCAGAAACTCCACCAACCTGTTCAGGTTTAGTTCCTCCCAAAGTTTGACGGTCTGTTTCTTGCGTTTGCCTAAAAGTATGGTTAACATACTCGTGCCATTCTTCCGAATGAATGTAATCTAAAGTTACAAATAATTACTGTGCAAATCATCATCTAGCTCTTCTGCGCACTTTTCAAACAGCTTGCATGTTTCTTCAGATATGTAGGTTAGGTGGCCCATGTATCCTAATCTGAAACCTTTTGGTTGTTCACTAAATGAAATAATAATTACACATGATAATCATTTAGACGTTGAGCATTAGTGATTTGTTGAATAAGAGTGCCGCTTTGGAATATGGAAACGATCAGCTTCTTTACTGTTTGCCGAACTTGTTTCATTTTCAACTGGGCAAAGGTCGGTTCTTCGTTCATTTCATTCAATGCTACTTCACTAGGGGTTTTTTGATAGCCATATTGTCCAGCAAGGTTAGAAGTGAAAGAATATGTGTTGAAAATCTTTGCAATCATATCATAGACTACAGAGTGAATAAAATTATTCCACGGGAACGCAAAGAATAATCCCTAGAGTTAATTTCGTATACAATGCATCGCTCCATTATCTTTTCTCTAATAAAAGTTTCGGTAAGCATAATAAGACCATCGACTACGGTAACTTCAGGGGCTGCAGATTCATCATCAGTAGGGCAAACCATCATGTCAAATAATGGGCTTGATGCAAAGAGATATTGCAAATGTATAAATTCAGCAAACAATTCACAGATTTTTAATCTCTCTGATCCTAATGGAGTCTGTTTTCCGACAGTGGTTTCAACCGGTTGACTCTAAAATATTAAAATTCATATTACCACACTTAAAGGATTATCCAAGGCATATGCAAATTTGGAGAGATTTCCACAAAATACATAAAATAAATCATTCAAATCTATAGACAGAGCAATGATTTTTTCAACTCCAGGGTATGGTGTATTTGGATTTCCATTTTGATTGCGAACATTAAATTCATGATGTTGCACTTCGGCTGATTCAATTTCACTGAGTTAAAAATCTAAAATACCTGCAATAGCGTCTAATCAATTCCATGATTACACTTATACCGTTAATTAAACTGGTTGTGCAATGTTCATTAGTTCTGTCGAGCATATAGTCGATTAATTGGGTTAATATTTTTTCGCTGAGTTAGTGATATTTACGTTTTCATTTCCATAATCAAGAGATTATTGTTTCCACCGCTAGGCCTTGGTACCTCTGGCGCAGCATTGGGATCAAAAGCATTGACTGGCTGATATGTAAGCGTGATGATGTCGATCAAAGTCTGCGAGGCGATGGAATGGCACTAAGATTAAAACCGAATACCTCCGCATCCAGCTTTGGATCCAACAAAGAAACCAAATTAGCAATCAAACCTTGCTCCTTTAACCACTACGATTAGATTTTTACCACCTTTAAGACACCTTGACCTTCCGGCATATCTTCAACTTTAATAATGTTCAAAATCAAATCGGCAACCGGATTGCAATTTAAATGCTTGACCAAATTCTTGTATGCGGTTGGACTGTCTTTTAAAAATTCCACCATTGCAGTAGTCTTTTTTGTCAAGAGCACAGTGTTAATTTTTGCAAAATAAGTCGCATTTAAAGAGTTTAAAGTGTCGTCTTTTTCAAGGAATCTCCAAAAATCTGTGAGAACTTCCTTGTTTTGAAAGAGCGCATCTATTATTGTCATTATTTCGCAACCGAAAATCTCGCTGGCGACAAACGGATACCTACATCAATGGTAAAATACTTGAATTTTTTTTGTTCGTCCAAGCTATCATTCTGAGTAACATATTCCAATAAAGCTTTGATATTTTGAGGTCGACATAAACTATGTTAGTGAAGGGTACAATTCTAGTAGTTTGGCGTTCTGTGCCTTCACTTCCTGTAACAACTCATCTTCGCGCATCACATCGTCAAGTGTCGCTCCTTCCTTTTCTATTATTCCTTCAATTGCTGAAGCATTATGAAATCCAAACTTCCAAAACATTTCCAGATTTCAAAAATGGTAATTTTTAACAAAAAAGTCGTGGTTCATGATAATTAAAAGGTGATAAGGCGGGGTTATCGCATAGTAAACAAGATCAGCAGAAAGCGGCTTGGAGAGTCGTAAAATTTGGTTAACAATGTTAAATATTACTTTATTAGTGATAACGCAACTACAAAGACCAAGTTGAGGAGAATCGATTTGGATACACCAGAGCTTGCGTACCCTCCAAAGTTAGTTGCGATTTCCAAGTTGCTAATTTGCGGGGTGTCGTAGGTTGGCCATCCAATAGTTGACATGATGCCCAAGATGCCTGGTCCATAAATCCCTTTGGAATTGGCTTTTGATATAATATTATCAAGAGACTGTCCTAGAAGCGGTTTCATCACAGGAATCATCAAAAAGTCGGCGGTATTGCTCATGCTTTCATTGACATGCACCAAAGTAGAGCCTTGTCTATACGAAGAGATCGAAAACAGCTGGACCGACATTTTGCTGTTGGTTTCAAAAAAGATTTGGTTTGGCCCACTGGATATAAGTTGCATCATTTGGTGGGCAGCATTGTATGGATCTCCACTAGTTTCGAAATTTGTGATAAATTGACTAAGCGGAACATTATTTTGCTTGAAACTTGTGACTGCCCTACCCAAGTCTGCAAAAGAGGCATTCGCGGATCGTACAAACGAGTCCCATATGGATAGTGGAGCTAATGCGGATGCAGTTGCTGAAGAAAGAGAGTTTCCTTGCGCAAACGGAAGCGGAGCAATATAGTCATTATTTGAAGTGACATGGAATGCATTTCCATCGTAGTAAGAGGAATACTGTGCTAAATTGGATTCAAATCCTAAACCATGTGTCATTTCATGACATATTACGAATTCAAAGTCTGACTGATTGGCTTTGATGGGAACACCTTGATCTTTAAAGTAAAAATCAAAATCGGAATTGAATTCTGCAAAGATATCAACAGCAGCAAAGTTGAGATTTTGATTGAGATTCATTTGCTTTACAAGTGCTTGTGGGTAATAATACCAATCCGATCCAGCAGTTCTTCCAGGGAAATATGCAGCAGGAGTGGCCCTGCCAATGATATTGTTTACTTCATCGCAGTTTGATCCTTGATTCATTGCTTGGCAGAACGAATGAAATTGAACCTGGACAAGAACATTAGACGTTAGTTTTAGCTGTTGAGCGATCCTATTGCCAGCGCTGACAAAAGAGTTTTGCACATACTGGCACTTTGTTGGGTCAACGCCATCACAAGAGAAACGGAATTGGAATGAAGGTTGCGAGTCTTTCTCTGCTTTTTGTGTCAATTTACGTTCATAGAAGGTTGTGTATGTGACATCATTGCTGAATGCACCAGCTCTATCAATTCTAGTTATAGATGATCCTGTTGGATTGGAAGCTACCAGAGCTGATAATATTAAAGAAAGCATTGTAATTTTCAATGCGGTCAAACTTTTTAAAGGTCAATGATAACGGCTAAAGGGCCGTCTCCTTTTGGTAAATTTGTGGTTTCACATGTAATTTGAAACATTGAGTTGAAAGGAGTCAAGGGTACACTCTTTGGTGGACCTCATTATGAAGATATCTTTTCACAGGACGAGTGGATTCTAACATGTCGGCTACAAGATGCGAGAGCGGCGCCGGTTGAAAGACAAATTTGGACAAATCAAAGCAAATGACTTTTCAGCACTTACTCATATTAAGACTTGATTACTTTCAACGGCCCACTATGCAGAAGCAGATGATAAGCATTTACGCAATTTGGAAGAATTCACCCAGCCATGGTCCCACTTAATGCCAGATGCACTGAACTTTCAAAGAACAAGGAGGCTAGAGTTGCTTTCTGGGTAATCCTAGGCCGAGATCTTGCGTATATAAACTGCAAGCTGGTGAGATAAGTTTCAATGTCAGGTAGATCTTTGTATAGATCAAGGACCAATTTGAACAAAACTTGTCCACTCGCAGGTAAAGAACCCCTTTCCTTTGGCTGCTTGAATCTGCTATCCCAAGCCATTATTTCGGTGGTGCGCGATTGCACCTACGGAGACTATGACCAAGGTTCCAATCAAAACCTGGTGAATCGAGATGATCTAATATTGCGCTTCTTATGCTCTAGGATTTCAATATTTGTTTTTTTAATAATGGTAAACATTTTAATTTAATGTTTTGATTGTCAGTGTGGCTGTATAAATAATATCAGAGCTCGATGGAGCCCTTAGCCTAATGGAAGATAATAATCCACCTCCTGAACAGAATATTGCACCTGGAGAAGAAACTGCTGACTACGGAAAGAGGGATTCTCAGTCAGAAATTGTAAAGATATACCCCAAGTTGAAGACGGACGATGATGCACTGTTTAGAAATAACTCTATGCCAACAAGAAGACTAAAAACAAATGTGGATTTGGAGAAAGGAGAAACGTCTCTCAGTAGGGGAACAAAGCCAAATTCTGCTCCGTATGTGTACGAAACCTTGTCCTATCCATCAAAAGACAGACCAAAACGAACAAATACGCCTGGATTCGAGGCATTTCCAATTACTGTAGTTAACACTGTATTAACACCTTCTGCAAAGCCCGGTACACCTGGGACATTGGGACCTATGGATTCAATCAAGTACAAATCAAAAAAAACTGGTGAAGTAAAGAATATCGAATTAAGAAAGCCATACCAGTTTAGGTTATCTCCTATTAACTCCAGGGCTTTCAGTAGAAGAGCTGTGAGCTATCAAAAACGCCAGTGGTTTGAAAATATCTGCTGTATAACGTAAAATTTATCTCATGTTAGTCTCTGCCCTTTCATTATGATCATGTTTGCATTCCTGCTGAAAATTGTAATTGCTCAATATTCAGATGGCTCCCCAACTTACCGTAATTTTGTATTAAGTTAGAAATTCAATATTGTACAAATGCAGATTCTACCAATCAGCAAAATTGGGCAATCTATAATATTTCAGGTGTTGGAATAACTCGATTTAATGCGAGCGACATTCCCTACGCTTCTTTGCCAGTGAGGGCAGTGAATTACCTGAGCAGATTGTCTTTGGTTGATGTGACTGGGAGGGATCCACTCTCCCAATTAACTGCTTTAACTGTTGCTGGAAGCTTACCATGTATACTATTTTTAATCATTAGGTGTTCAATGGTTCGGAGAAGATTATATTACTTCAAACAACAGCGCATATGAAATACCTCCTGAGCCCCTCCACACATATTCAACAAAGGATTCGTAAGGGGTGACTAATTTTTAGTGCCTACACCTCTGAAATTTTGTCTGGATGGCTAGATGTGCTTGCCCCAACTGACGGAGGCGCCAATCTTGTTGATCCATATGCAAAGCAAGCCCTTAGGTACTAATAATTTAATAGTAGTCTTGCTAGAACATTTGTATCCTATCAAATGAGGCCGTGGGCAATTGTGGCTACTTCCCCTTCAGTGAGTTCATCTCAGATTGGAAATGTTGCCAAAGTTGCCGCATTAACAAATGCCTCGCAAATTCCAGCTGGATTGCCATATTTCAAAAGTGGCCAAAGTGCAAATGGTATTTTGGACACCATTGAACCAAGGTGGTATGTACTCACTAGCTCCTTCCCTCCACAACTATCAGGATATCAACAAGTTCCTTTCTTTTTACAAAACTTTACAGATAAGCAATCGCTGACCAACTATTATTACACTGCAATTCAGTCGTCAATTTCAAAACTAGCAGACGTACCACCTGTAAGCGCAGCTATTCAAGCGGTATCGCAAGATATAGCTGCAGCAGAAACTTTATATTCCTTGCATACTGCTCTCGATGATACTCCGTACGCTGGTATTTATTTCGATGAAATCGACCATACAAAGAAAAACTACTCCTACACTCTTCAAATTGGTGAAAATGGTGTAATTTCAAATATTCAAGGCTTTCCAACTGCTGGATTAAGAAAATTGTTGCAGCAATCCCAGCTTTCCAACGGCATTCTGAGAATGAGCGACAACAAATTATCACAAACTGTAATCACTCAAGGTACCAGAGCGTTCCCTTACTTGGAACTCGGGCAGATTTTCTTCCCGTTCGGATCTGTAATCGGAAGAATTTTGTATCCGTTGGGCATTTCATTCCTTCTTCCAGTTTTTACACTAACATTGGTAAAAGATAAAGAAGCGAGAATCTTGGCAATGCTAAGAATGGTAATTGAAGTTTAATGTTAGAATGGATTAGGAGATGTAAGCGGCTACTATGTTAGTTCTTTCATTACATTCTACATTAGTTATCTGGTATCAATGATTGTATTCTTTATTACTGGGTATATCACCAAGCTGGAGTTATTCACTGAAACTGCCTTTTCAGTTTTGATTATTGCCATCTTGCTATGGGGATTCGTGCAAGTTAGTTTGGCATTTTTCTTCAACGCGCTGTTCAAGTCGTCTTCAGTTGCAAATGTGGGGGTATTCTTAATTGTCATTTGTGGTGTAGTAACATCATACATTCTCGATCAAGTGTTCCCAGACCCTGCAACATATCCAACTGTAGTAATGATTTGGCCGCCATTTGCATTCTATCGAGTATTGGGTCTTTTAAATAGACATGCAACATCGAATGTGTTGATTCCATATTCTCTAAGTATGGTAGTTCCTGGAGATCAAGTCTTTTTGGGTTTCATTCTAATGTCGGTGGAAATTGTCGTGGTTATTATTGTGTCAATCTATTTGACGCAAGTGGTCCCAGATAACTTTGGGCGTTGCAGACCTTGGCACTATCCTATTACTGATTTCCAAAACTTTTTCAAGTCTGAAAAGATTGTAGAAGAAAAGGTATTCTAATATTTTAATCAAGGTTTTCAAGAAATATGAACCGTCCGAAGAAGTTGCTGAAGATGAAGATGATCACGTAAAGTCTGAAAGAAATGCAATTAAAGACAGAAAGTATCCTTCTGATGCGCCATTAGTTATGCTTGGAATGAAGAAAACTTATGAAAATAGTTTCCAAAAGAAGGAGGCTGTTAAAGATGTGTCGTTCTATGTTGAAAATGGTGAAGTTTTTGGGCTTCTTGGACCTAATGGGGCGGGAAAAACCACTCTCATTTCTGTCCTCACTGGAATCTATCCTCCTACTGGCGGAGAAGCAACAATTGCAGGATTTGACATTTACGAAAATCCTCAGTTGGCATTCAGATCCATTGGTGTTTGTCCTCAGGTAAAACCAATCTAATGTAGTTTGATATTTTATGGAATGATTTGTCTATTGAAGATCATCTGTATTTCTATGCAAGGTTAAAGGGAATTAGTCCAGAATTGGAAACTTCTGCTGTCCGTGCTGCGCTAGAATTGGTAGAGCTCTTGCACTTGGCAAAAAGACTTGTGAAAGGACTGTCTGGCGGTGAAAAGAGACGAGTAAGTATTGCCATTTCACTTGTGTCTGATCCAAAAGTAGTTTTTTTGGACGAACCAACAACAGGATTGGATCCAGATGTCAGGCGATCTGTTTGGGATACAATAGCTATTGCCCGAGGTAACCGTGCGATTTTATTGGTAATTTTTGTATAAATTTAGACAACTCATTCAATGGAAGAAGCGGAAGTTTGCTGTCAAAAAGTAGGAATTATGGCTAAAGGTCATCTTAAATGCCTTGGTACTCCAGCAACACTAAAACAAAATTATGGCTGTGGGTACAAATTATCTATCACCTCACACAAAATGGATAAAGCACATGAATTTATAATGTCGATTTTACCACAAGGATCAAAGTGCATACACCAGTTTGAGCAAAGCCGAAAGTACGGCTTCAAACCTGACGCAATTCAACTTGCAAATGTATTTGATCTCTTGGTCTTACATGCCAATGATGCAGGAATTGAGAATTGGGGAGTTAGTCAAACAACTCTTGACGAAATCTTCACATCAGTAATCACTGAAAGTGATGCATCCGGCACAAGTAAATAAATGTAACTTATTAAACTGTATTCAAAATAGATTTATTAATCAAAAGTACAACATAAAATTTCATTTTGAAGACATCCAAGAGAGCCATGAAGTTCTTTCAGGTTTTGCACTTGGCTTTTCTTCAGAATCAGAAACAGGGGGAGTGATAACAGTAGGTCGAGCTTGAACAGAGATTGGCCTAATTTTTCCATTTCGATTGGCATTCGAAATCCTACCTAGTCTTGCAATCGTTTGGCCTCCAAAGTCCTCCTCATCTACATCATCAATGGATATCGGCGAAGTTGGAGAAGTTGAAAGCTGAGATTGTGGTGACTGTGGAATATTTCGAAAATCCAAAGCTTCGGCATTTTCAAACCGGTAAACTTCGGCTGTATTCACTTTAACTGAATGGCGCTTGCTTCTACCTAACGAATCTGATGGAGAATATGCAGGAGAACCAGATATAGGAGAGGATTCCTCTGGAAGTGGTGAATGAGACTTACCAACAGGATTTAACCATCCCCCAAAGTTTGGCGATGCATGACCAATAATCATACTGTTTCTATTAATCCTGATTGGCTTGCTTTCAGTGGTTGTAACTGGAATTGCCACAGTAGAATGTCGCTTCTTTTGCATTTCAGGGTCAAGTTTCTTATATTTAATCTTGACATCTGAAACGGGGGAAACTTCATCACTATCTTGACTCACAAACTGTGGTTCCGCCATTGCAGGCGAAGGTAACTGCGGTGGTGCAATTTCCTTTTTACTTTCTTCTCCACCAAACAGCCTCCCCATAAAGAGATTTGATAGGGACTTTTTTGCTGAAATTTTAAATTGTTTTAAAACCGGTTGGGTTTGAACGGGTTGAAGATCTGGTATAGGTGGCTCTTCGGTAGTTTCTTTTTCTATTGTAGGTATAAAGTATGCACTGGAAATATTTTTTAAACGCTTTTCCGATTTTCCAGCTTTTCTCCACCAGCACTTATCTTCAGGAATGTCACAGTCTGAATCCCAATCGGAATCGAAATCCCAAACTCTATCTGGAATAATTTTTTGTTCCTTTCGGGATTTTCCAAGCATTGCGCCATATTCTCCATTGACCAGCTTGTATACGGTGGAGATTTCAAAGGCAGAACGCTTAAGTTGAGTGTCGCAATTTCTAAACATATAGTGCAAGCTACTACGATAAGCTTCTTGTGCTGTTTGAAGTTCGGTATTGTAATTTATCAACATTTCTTTGGCAGCTTCGAGTTCTTCGCTGAGAGAATTCTTCAATGCAAGTTGACGCTTCACTTCTGCCAACTCGTTCTTTAGCAAATTTAATTCTGATTTTGTGCCAGAAAGCTCGCCTTTTAACCTAAGCTTATTTCTTTCTTGCTTGTTGATGATTTCTTGAGCTTTGTGCAGTTGCTCTTGGAGGGACTGGTGGGATTCAGCATCACTTACAATAGACTGAGAAGAGTTTCTTTTAAACTGTGATCCACTAATAGATGCTGGACGTGAATAAAATGCGTTTGCTACTGTTAATAGAATATTACAAGTTGGAGGTGAAAAAGGCTGTGGAGTGGTTTGACTTTCAGTTTTCCAGACTTTTACTGAACTATCAGTACTACAACTAACAAGTTGAGAACTTCCATTTTCTAATGCAGAAAGAGACAGCACAGGGCCTTTGTGGCCTTTATAGCTGGCTATAGCAATTTGTTCCTGCGTGTCCCATTGGGTGATAATCATACTTTCATTTGCACTATACAGCGTCCTGCCAATAAATATTATTGAAGTAATTGCAGAGAAATCATCAGGAGCAAATGATTGAAGTAATGAACCGTCATTGGAATGCCACATGTGAATCACACCGTCTCTACCAGCTGAATAAAGGAATCCATCGTTAATGGCAATGCTGAGTACTGCGCCCTCATGTCCTTCAAAAGTCTGAATGCAACGCCCACTTGAAGTGTCCCACGATCTGACGATATTGTCGTTGCCGCCAGAGAATAGCCTATCAGGACAGGTAATCGATGAAGCAAGACACAGAATGCTGCCTTTACTTCCCGTCATGATCCACTTTCGACGACCGGTGCGAGGATCCCATTCATTGATTGTTTTATCTTGGCCGCCAGTAAATAATTTTCCTTGGTAATTTAAACATATTGAAAGAACAGATCCTGAATGTCCCATGATAGTTCTGGTGCATGTTCCTGTGGTCAAGTCCCAAATTTTGACGGAGGCATCTTCGCTGGTGGAAAATAGAGTAGTCTTTCCAGCTACAATATTTGTAACTTTTTTGGAATGCCCAACAAGTAATCTTGAAGGTGCATCCTCAGCTATATTCCATTCATAAATTACTCCCACACTGTCCCCAGCGTAAATGTGTGAGCCAGTGGCAGCAACACAGTGAAGGGGAGAATCTTCTTTGGTAGTGTAATTTTTAAATTTTTTAGCTGCAGCTTTGAATTTTATCCTTTGTTCTATTGTTGAAGAACCACTGATGGAATCAGCATCGTTCATCCTCTTTATAATTTTTTTTGTGAAAAGCGAAACGTATCTTGCAACAAAGCCACGCAATTCTAATCGTCAATGCACAATGATCTAGCTTATGATCTGGTCATATTCCCAGTGATCAAAATGAAAGATTACACATTGAGATAACGAAAAGTAGATTATTGTGATTGAAACCATGGTTACTCATGTCTTGCTTCGGTCTGCGATTTCACCAGTAGAGCTCGTATTAAAAGTATTCAAGTGGAGCCAGTGAACTAGAGTTACATTTAAACATGGATTATTTCATATGCGACTCAATTTAGCTGTATCCAGTTATTATTCATAATCAGTTACTGATGTTTAATCATTCGACGGCAATGCTGGGGGCGATAATATCGTCATGGCAGGTATCAAGAGAGTACATATCGTCATCTAATTACACCATTACTAGAATTCGGAGATTCTTGGTTCGAGAGGGGTTCACCACAGAGTTTCACCTTGAAAGCGGTAGGCTCAAATTTAAAGAGCCAATCGAAAAATGCTAGCAAGGCAATCACAGCTGCTATTGGTATAGTTAAGGTTCTCATCAGTCCATCCATTAGTAGCTATTTTTTGAGAAATATCGCCTGTGTAACTAAAATCTAAAAGTGAAACCAACAAACAGTAGTTGAGGACCAAATGACGAGAACTGGGCGTAATCGCCACATCAAGATCGTAGCCCAAGAGTATATAGCACCTGAACAGGAAAATGTTTTCTTCTGCATGTTGCTAATACCTCTACTTTTAAACCTTCTTCTGGCATCCACCATAATTCAACCTTTTCAGGAAAAATCATTAAATAAGAGACTATTTGGAATAGGGGAGCGGATCCATGATCGAATTCAACAAATTTTTGGTCAAGGAGACGACAATAGTTCCTCTGATGGAAGCGACAATTCACAGGGAGGTGATGACTCTGGACAATCTTCGGACGGAACAGCAAACACTTCCACTCCTGCTGCCAACAGCGGTAGTTCGAATGATGATAACTCGAATAATGTCCCTCCTGCTGGAAATGATGATTCTGGTGATAATACTCAGACTAATAATAATGCACCTGTTGTGGTAGCACCGAAACCAATCCCTCCTCCTCCAAAACCAATTGCAGTACCTCCAGTTACAACTGTAGCAGTCAAAGTAGTGCCAGCTACCACCACAGCAACAACCACGGTTCAACCAACGCAGACTATCATAAGCATTGTCAATACGGATCAAAATATACCCACACAACCAAACCGACCTGTTAGTCCAGCTGCTCAAGTGATTATTGTAACATTTATTTTAATTCTAGAAAGCAAACAATTTACCTGATGATTCATCTGTGACTGATTTGCCTCAAGTTACCACTACACCTGTTGTTCAAGTGAATGCCACTACCTCTTCGTCTTCATCATTGCAACCAACCACATTATCGCAATCGTCATCTTCCTCAAAAACGTCAAATGGGCTTCCAAGACCCGTTACTATCGTGGCATTTATAATTGGAGGTGTGTTTGCTTCATGTATTGCGTTGTTCTTTGGGCTGCACTTGAAGAAATATGGGCATCTCAATTTCTTGCATAAATATTATCCCGAAGATCCTACTTCCTCTGAAAAAGATTTAACTCTTCAGAGCATGGAGGAGCCAATTGATATTATCAGTGATCCATCTGATAAGGTTCCGTTTGAAACAAGGGAGGAGATTAATAGATATTCTGAACAAGATATGGATGAATCTTTCCCAGCTTTCCCAGCATCCGCACTAACTGCTGCTGAACCAGAATTGCCAGGGCCACGGATGTCCTACCTTATTACTCCTTCCAGCCGAACCTCAACTTTGCCATATTCTGGAAGAGATTCTAAATTAACTTTTTCCAGAGGCTCTACACAAGAAAGGGACTCCAAACTTCGTAGTTTACGAACTTCCCTCGCTCAGAGACAGTCTGTACAATCTAGCGTTGGAAGAAAATCTAAATTTATGGTGGATAGTGTAATCCCAGAAGATTCAAATGGCAAAGATACACCTGGCGGTGAATCAGGTGACAAGCCATATAGGATATCAATGTTTAATTCAAGATTCTCCAGATTTTCCTTTAGAAACTCAAAGTATACTTCAGGTGCGATTTCTGAAGCAAATCAAAGAGGGCAAAGGGATTCTACCACTAGTGTGGATTCTGAAGAAAGCTTATCTAATTATTTGTAAATAAATATATAATTTTGCATAAATCTTGAGTAGATCAAGCCCACCAGTTGGATGATTCTCTTGCCAGTTTTTGCTCGATCCCAGTTGAAGCCTTGAACAGCAATGAAACGCATTCAGGATGGCCATCAAGAAACTCATTGATAAGCATCCTTGGTTTGCCACAATTTACTGCACACCAAAGCCCCGCCTACTTTTCTCAAATATTGATGAAATCAGAATATAAAGAAATAACATTGTATCTTGAACTATACAATGCTTTAAATTAGTATTGAATGTTTGTACTTTCTCAAAGATATTCCTTTTTTCCAAGGAGGCTGAGGATCAATGCGCCAAGTCAGTACACAGTGGCGAGTTGTAGCCCAGCACTATATAGTTGACTGGGATTGATAGCCGATAATATGCAACCAGCAATCTTTTTATTATTCACTTCTGCTTTGGCATTGTCTTGGCACGAAAGTCACGATGGCGAACAGAGTGGCAGTCAGTTCTTAGAAAGTGCTTCGTTGACCAATCGTAACAGTGGAGAAAATTCTGAAGGGAAAAAGTCTTTTTCTCTGACTAATATTGGCACATCTGCCGATAACAGTCGTAGTGTTGTTCATAGCGCTGCCAAATCAAGTTCATCTACCATTCCACCAAATTTCGAATCAAATATGGCGGTAGCAAAAATAGACAAAGTAATAGCTACTTCCACTGCTGGGTTTCTCCAACATACACTTCCTTCCATTATTACACCTTCAATAATAACTACTACGGGATCTCCATCTCCAGTACTCGTACATAATTTTTAACAATAGTCTGTTGTAGCCTCCATAGCGATGTCTGCAAGTCACGATGTTGTCGGAACGTTAACTAGCGACAATAATTTGGATGGGGCTGCTTTAGAAACCGGTCAAGTCATCCAATCCTCGACTGAAGAACGAAACGATTCAAGTCCTCCTGCCTCAAGCTCTTTGGTGTTGATCATCATTGTGGCTTTTACCATAACCACAGTTACACTATTTTGTTGTGTACTTGTTTTTAGAAACGTTAAAGAATTTCAAGAGGACACTGAAAAAGGAGAATTCAGTCCAGACTTTGACAGTAACACTCTTTGTGACGAAAAATCATTTGTTTCAAATTTTGTGGAAGAACTTGAAATTGCACATCCTGTGCCAGCTCTAACTTTACCAGAGATTAACTCGATGATGTTTTCTTCAAAGGACAAAGAATATCTCTTGATGGACAAAGAATATCTCTTGACGGCTGGTCAAAATGCTGCACCACCAACTTTGTCAATCTCAATTCAAAGAAATCATTCCTCAAAGGCTTCATCGTCGATCTCACATACTTCTGATATGTTCAGAGAAATGGAGATTGACTACAGTCTTTCATTGCCACCTCAAAGTTCTCTAGCTGGTCCTGCAGAACAACTATCTGACCATGAAAATCCATTCAAAAGTTCAATGTCAAAATCAAAGCACTAATATAAACGAATTAATTATAATTTCATGAGGTAGTTTTCCGTAATTTTCTATTTTAGCCATTATCATGCTAGGCACCCCTATCAAAATTCTCGTCATTCTCAAAAATAACGACATCATAGACAAAAATATCCACTACCCAGCACAATTTAGAATAGCGTGAAAAATAAGTTTGTGGCCAAAATGCATTTAGGCCATTCCAATTTTTCTATCAAACCAAAAAGTAACATCTCCCATCAATATGTCCAAGAGATTTCTAGGGCACCACTTCAGATTCACGAGTGAAGATGGCTGGTTTGCCTCACTGTAGCCCAGGTGTATTTAGGCAGCATGAACTGTAAAAGTAAGCATGAATCTTTTACCAACCCTTGCTTCTGCTGTGCTGTTTTCCGAGACTAGTGCCAAAAGGAACAGAAGATTTCATTTAAAAAGACATCATCCTGCTAGTATATTAAGCAAAGCTGATGGAAAAATCGAGGGATCTGATAAAGGTAAGAGTCGATCTGGGATCTCTATTAACTCCAATGTTGCAGCTGGTAGCTCGTCTACTACTGTTACCGCTGACGATGGTACTACCATAAATGTGAATAGTAACGCAAATGGCGGCTCATCAGTGCTGATATCCGATGGCTCTAAAATCGAAATAGATGACGATCCAATTCAAAAATTTCCGGTAATCCCTAGCAGTACTACTTTGGCGCAAACAACAACCAGCAAGTACTCTACCTTAAGCATTACTACAAAAACTGCCTTTACTCCTGCTTCATCCGCAATTACAACTCCAATAACCACTACAACATCTATTCTTTTACAAATAGTTTCATCTATACCAAATACCAAATCCATAACCGCAAATGAACATCAAACGCAAATAGTTACTACCCAGTCGCCAATTCTATCTACCGCTCAAACCCCAATCACAGTTGAAAGCATAGATCCAGGAAAATCATCCCAATATCTCCGACCTTTGTTAGCTTTGGTTTTCGGTGTAATTATAGTTTCTTGTATTGTATTATTTTACATCTTCTACAAGAAATCAAACACGGTTGGCAAAGTAGAGCATCAAGCCGATAGCACATTCGATACGAAAACCTTGTCGAATGAAGGTATTTACCAGCTGGAAATGGTGGAGGTTCCAGAGCAAGACTTGAATTCACTCCCCCCAACGTTCCCAGTTAGTGCGTCTACAGTTGAAGCGCTCCCTTCTTCAGCATATCAAATAACCCCATTAGAAGAAATGGTCTTGCCAACTCCACTTGGAAATGAAAAGTCAAAACTTGAATCAAAGAACGTCGAGAGCAATTTAGCAGCACTAGGTCCTATTCAGAAACAATCAAAGACTCATGTAGAAGTATCAAGGAAAAGCCCATTGTCCTTTTTAGCCTTGATTACATCAAGACTTTCCAAACTGTCCTTTCGAATATCGAGAATTAGTACACCTGGCACATGCGAAGTGCAGGAGAATCCGTTCAAAACAAAACATCAAAGTTTTCATTCTACTGAATCAGAAGAAAGTCTGTCAAAATATTTGGAATAAAAGCAACCATGGTTTGATCCTACATTGCAGTGAAATTGCAAATTCAAGATTACGGATTTAATCTGTGGTCTGGTTGGGCTTTCGTTCAACAGTGAACAATGAATATAAAACTGGTTATAGAATCGTAAGATGGTTATAGAATTGTAAGATGGCTCCTCTAACCATTGTCACCGTTGTACAAAACAAGCCGATCAACGGCACTTATTGTCCAGTAATATATCCGTTTAACGCAGTTATTCAACCTAGTTTTTCTTTTAATAACGGCAGGTAGCCGGAGATCTTAATTAATCTAAATCACGTACCGATGACACACGAGATTGCACCTTGACATTAAAGCCAAGTTAATTTCCCATTTCATTCTTGACCTCATAGATGTCTCCAAACCCAAACGATGAAAAGTCTTTAGATGACAATCATAAGATGAAAGATAAGGAGAACGAGCCAAAGTCACCAAAGTCAAACAAACGAAGAGGATCAATCACTACTCTATTTGATAATATTCAAATTAATTCTCAAACAGCTTCTAGACGAAAGTCGAAACCTCTTCCAGCCCCACCATTAGAAGCGGACCCCATCAAAGAAGAAGTAGAAGATCGATCAAGTCAAAACTGTAAAGTTGTACCTCCACCACAAGCTTTCGACTTTCAAAATACAGAAGTGAAGCGTATTTGTATGAGCAATGATCGATCTAGAATGAATTTCTTTGCTATTCCTGCTCAAGGGTGGCAAAAAATCGAAGTCAAGGATGATCAGTCATTCAGAGAAATTTGCTATTACAACTCTATAACAAACAAAAAAATTCATGGATGTTCAACAGATTCAAAGAATATTTTAAACTGCTGCTACTTGTGTGATGCTGATAAATGGATCTTTAGAGGAAGCGAGTACGACCCAAGTATATCTCTGTTGTACGCGGCAATGGATGGGTGCATTCCAGCAAAAGTATTACTAACCAATCCAAAGTTTATCATACCTTGGAGATACAAAAATAGGAAAACATTAGCAATCTCATGGAAAATAATTCATATGTGCGGAAGCCAAGTTACTGATGCTGAATGTGAAACTATTGTTGTTAATACTTTTCATGATAAGAAACTCCGCAAAATAATTGAAGCGGTCTCAGTGGAAGCTAAATGGTAATACATTTTAATACATAGGTATGAAGGTGCAGGATTGGTAGAGTACCTGCTTAAAGTTGTTCGATTAGCACTAGGAGATTACGGATTACCTGGTGGTGCTACTAGTTCGCAAGCTGATGAAAGTTTGTACCGCCAAATGAAAGCGTAAATATGAGTTAATCTAGTCAAGGACACAATTTCATGCTTTTGTGCAGTGTAAAAATTGGCCTATGTCGGCATAAGGCACTATTGTTCAAGATTCTTTGCGATGCAGTAGGGCTAGAGTGTGCTTTAGTAACCGGCTATTCTACAGGAGGGCGACATCAATGGAATCTCATAACCCTGAACGACATCAAAACAAGAAAATCAGAATCATACATCATTGATCCTACATCTCCACACTTTACATGGACGAAACAAGGTAGTATAAGAATGAAGGCCTATAAAATTCAGCAAGATACTTCTTTTGGACATGGTGGAATGACACTAAAGCAAAATGGCATCTTGTAGTATGTTTTATTAAACGGTTCTCTTGTAAATTCTTGAATAAATTAATGACTTACCTGTTCATGAATTTTGTAAACATATCTTGAGGAATGAGCGAATCGTCGATTTCGGCAATCAAGGCAGTTATTCTTTGGTAGCTATCTTCTTCATATTTGTTATAAACACCTTCAATGTCCAACTCTTTGTAAACTTGCTTGACAAGAGCGACCTTGGCTGGATCTTTTTGGCCATAGTTGTTCTAAATTAATCAATTCGTACATCAAGGATTTCACGTTGTGCCTTGTTTGCCAAAGATAGTGCTTGAACAATCAACCATCCACATTTGTTGTCTTCGATGTCGGTCCCAATTTTACCAATCACTTCTGGCAGTCCATAGCAGTCCAAATAATCATCCTAACATTAGCCATTGTGTACCTGCACCTGGAAGTACTCCCCAAGAGCCAATAATACTTTCTTTGCTTGATCATAAGCAGATTCGTCTGTAACTCCTGCATATCTCATTGCAAGCGCGATTGGAAGGTAAAAGGAGTAGTAAGCTGTTTTATACTCTACAATATATGCATGCTTTTCAATTGAAAATCTGGATAGATCGACATCACCTTCTGGTGCGGTAATCAAGTCCATTAGCTGTCCCAATTCCGTTTGGAACGTAGTTTCATGGAATAGCTCCAAAAACTCGACATAAGCTGGGTGAGATTTGAAATATCTCTTGAGCAGCTTATAAATAGCAGATTCAATAATGAAGCTGTCATTGATAGCAATCATACCGACATTTTCCTGAGTTAATACTAAATACCCTTCTATACCAACATGGCTGACCTCTTCTTGTAATTGAGGAGTCCATAATATCATCCGCAATCAAAAAGAAGGCTTGCAACTAAAATTACTAAGCAATAACCATTTCAATACACCATCCCAATACATGCGCTTCGTATAATTCCTTTTCATTCAAAGATCTTTTCACCAGTGACTGGAGAGCAGAAGCGACTGTCAAACCTCTGTTCATTTTTCCGCCTTGAACGGTCTCATCAAACATTTGCTTGAACCATTCCTTACCGTTGGCAGGTAAATTACAGTCATCCAGATCCTTTAACAGTACTCTCTTGATTTCTTCGAAAGAGTGAATAAATTGATCTTTCTCTGATCCAGTTTTTTGCTTCTTTTTGGACTCTTTAGAAGGAGACTTTGATCTCTTCAATTCCGCATTTGACATTTCAGTGGAGGATAACATTTTTTATCTCTGTTTCCTGTTTTCCAGTATATATAGCCAAGCCACGCGCAAGATTATAATTAAATGACATTAAAGAATATCCGAGCGATCGAGTCGCTATCCCACTGCTAAGGGCGTAAGCGCATTTCATCGAATATTCAATGTTAGATAAAGAATATCCAGATACCACATCTGTTTGTAAAAAGTAAGAATAAGTGCTGCTTACAGTGCTTTATTTTCTAAAATTGAGCAGATCGGTTTCAATTTGGGTGCACAGCTTTAGCAAAGCCTACCCTCAAATGCTCTTTGTCGTAAACTGTGTAGTAAGCTCTTGTCCACGGATCACCTCTGCCAGTTAGTATACAATTACAAAACATTTGGAACTCTTGGTCCAGCTCCTTGGGTAATTGCTAGGTTAGATGTTGCTTACCAGAAATGCAATTGCTGTCATAGTCTGAAATTACATAGTATTTTGCAGGAATGGTAATTGTAAAGTTTGGGAACTTGAAATTCAATGGCTTACCAGTATTTTGAATAGAGCAGTCGATTGAGTAGGTACCAGAATCAGAATCATAAGGACTTGCACCAATTTCTTTGTTTATCGCGTCAGCAACATCTGCACCCAAGATAATCAACGTGGTTCCTCTATAGTCAACTAAAATTACGTATCACTAATGGCGTCAGTTGAATACTTCTTTGAAGAAGCTGGTCCGGTAATAGATCCAACAGAATAGATAACCTGACTAAAGTCAAACTTCCACCAAGTTTCTCCAGTCAGAGGAACGTAATTGATAGGGCCAGTAAACTTTGTCTGATCGACTCCGCCAAAGGTGACCTCTCCATTGTCATTATCACCATATAAACTAAGGTAAAATGAAAACTTGTTATTTTCTCCGGTATATCCTACTGCATCAAAGAAGGAAGCAGATCTACCAGTAGCATTTGAAATATCAGAAATTGAGTTGAACCCTAAACCAAGTAAACCTGTAATCCCCATAAAGCTGGCTTCTTTTGTTGAAATTCCTGTATTAGAATAGGTTACCAAATGGTAAATTTTGAGCAACTACATTTCCTATTCTCACATCAGTTGTATAAATGTCAGCAGTGACGGAACCAGAGCCGTATTCGGTTGAGAATTGCTTTCCAAGTGATGCCAATGAGCTGTCAGGGAGAGTTACTTTCTTTCCAATACACGACCAATCATCACTCTTGCAATTTGGTCCTCTAGAGTCAATGTGCATTTACCTGACCCAAAAATCACTCGAACCAGTGTCCAAGTCAATCTTGAAAGTTTGGGACGCGCCAATGGTTACATTTGCTTGAAAGAACTTGTCATATCGATTTTCCAATGGTGTAGACGACTCTTTGTTGAATCGAACTTTGGCAGCTTTAATCGAAGAGGTGTGACCAAGTAGCGCAGTTTTTGGCTTTGAAACAGGAATAGTGGCAGGAGATTGTACTGGGCTGGCTAGGGCTAAAGGTAAACAGAGCAGCAAAATAGCAAAGGACATACTCAATTAGAATTAGTCCTATTATTTATACTTTGACATTATCAGATGCCACATGGCCCACCACGCAGCAATACCTATATTTGAAAATTGCCGCACTTGCGGTATTTTGATAACGCAAAAGGAGACAAATATCCACTTTCGCAAACTTGGGGATAAATTTGGGGAAAGAGAACGCTTTGTCTTTTTTATAATTCCCAGAAGATGTCACCTTTTCCCAGAGAAAGGTGGTTTTGCATGTAAACACAAGCTGCGCCATCACGGTGGTCAAGGTTTCATCTCCAAACTGTGTAACGGCCCACTGGAAATGATATTGCAATTACTTGCACATTATGCACGATAATAAAAAAGGGGTATCTCGCCGGAATAGGGCCAAAAGTATGTAATGGAAGCTATGCTAAGGTTGTACCGTAATGTTAGTTGAATGTAGTTTGATTAATCCGATTAACCATAACCGCAAACCATATGACACTCACAGAGTTTCCTTATTTGCAACTTAACACTGCCACTCGTACCCAAGATAGCCATCTGGCATGTAGGTTTGAAACAAATTGGTTAGTCATCAAAATCAACACTGACACAAACTTGAACTTTGAAAATTCTGGTTTATTCTAATTCTCAAACAACGCGAGATTCCGTCTAACTCTTCTTTGGTTTCAACGGTTTGGGATGAATAGCTTGAGCAAAACCAACTTGCAGATTCTGCTTGTCATACACAGTATAGTATGCTCTAGTTAATGGATCTCCACTACAGTTAGTACCAATTACAATACGATAGGAATACGTCCTCCTGCCCCCCGCGTAATCGCTACATTAGGAAATAAATACCTGAATAACAGTCTCTACCACTAGGGTAAGCGATAACATAGAACTTTGGTGGAATAGTTAAAGTGAAGGTTGGAAACTTCAAATGGATTAGTGGTCCGGTGTTCCTAATAGCACAATCAATGGGATAATCACTTGTGTCAAAAGGATCAGCTCCAATTTCTTTGTTTATAGCATCGGCAACATCTTGAGGGAAAATAATCAAAGTTGTGCCACTTTGTTAGTTTAAATTTACGTGTCGCTAATAGCTGTGCTTGTAGGATACTTTTTCGATGACAATGAACCAGATTTCGAGCCAACTGAATATGTTACCGTACTGATATCAAATTTCCACCATGTTTCTCCTGCTAGAGGGACATAATTTATAGGTCCGGTAAACTTTGTCTGATCGACTCCTCCAATAGTGATTTCACCACTATCTCCGTCTAGAAATTCGCTCAAGTAGAATGAAAACTTGTTGGAGTCTCCTGTAAAACCAAGTGAGTCAAAAAAGGAAGCAGATCTCCCTGTTACATTGGAAATTTCTGATAATGAATCAAAAGCTAAGCCAAGTAACCCAGTAATTCCAGTAAATCCTTCCTCTTTTGTAGAAATACCTAAATTAGATTCAACTATACCAAAAGGTAGCCCCTTCGCGATGGAATTTCCCAGCTTCACATCAGTTGTGTATATATCCCCATTGACAAAAGATGACCCAGCTCCATAATTTATTGAGAAAGATTTTCCCAAAGAATTGATTTTGGAATCAGGAAGTTGAACTTCAGCTCCAATGCAGGACCAGTCCTCACTATCACACTTGGGACCTCTATTACGTTAAAAAGATGATCACCTTAACCAAAAATCGCTCGACCCTGTATCCAAATCTACCAAAAAGGTTTGACCACTACCAATGGTTACATTTGCTTGATAAAAGCTATCATAGTTGTTTGCGATTGGTAAAGATGATGCATCATCGCGACCTGAGAATCTTGCCAAAGATGATTGGCCGTTAGCAGCGCGTACATTAGACTTTGATCTTGCAATTGGGAGTGTGATCGGTTGCTTAGTAGAAGTACAGAGTACCAATTGAAAGATAACCAACAACGATGTGATTGACATATCTAGCTATCTCTAGGTAACCAATTTATATACTGTAAATTGCGTGCTTCAAGCGGCCTGTCATGCTGTTCGCTGCTTGATGTTGTTGTACCTTAAATACAAACCCCAGCAATTTTGAAGGGTTTCTGAAACTAAAAATGCTAAGGGAAAGTGGAAGGAAATACAACCCATGAACCTTTAGGCTTTTCTCTAAATTATTTTAGTATTTTATGAATTGTAAAACCGTCATGCTGCGCCGATTGTGTAACAATAAATTGTGCTACCAACAACAATTGCATTTCTTTAAAGTGCAGCAAACTACCAGTCGCATAGTACCTAATTCATATAACGCGATTGCAAGATTGCAACCGAGAAGTTTTCCAGATATGAAAGTCTCACTCTGGAATATTCTGACAAAAAAGTGCACAGATAAACATGAATGTAAGTGATATTTATTATCTGCCGCACAGCCATTCTTGGATAAAGACCTCATCAATACGGTATTCTTCATTGGATTTGCCAAACTTTGAAGCCCAAGGAACGCTATATTCAATCATCTACACATTAATATCTCTTACTTTACTCAACAATTTGCCAAAATACCTCCCATTCCAGAAATGTATTAAAATTTTGAAAGCCCTTTCAACAAATGGTGGATCAATTAAAAAGTGCATCAAGTCAGTATCCCCACAAAATTCCAGAAAGGCCAAAACTGCTTCAATGATTACAAGTAGCAGGTGCTTTCCCATCGAAAATTTGGTTTGTTTGATAATTGACAGAGTAAGCAGTCCAAAAAGTTCATCCCAAGCATGCGCTACGTATGGATATTCTTTAATGGTTATTCTTCGATATTCAAAAGTAGTTTTCAAGTCCAAACACAAAATATATAATTGGTACAATTCTGCACTGTACCTAAAGTCAAAAGATAAAGTTTTCTTCTCCTCTATTACCTCAGTGGTTGGAGTTAAATAATACCTTTGATTGCAGAATTTTCTTCTAATTGCATTGGGTTCTGAAAAAATGTCTAGCGGTATAAATTTATCCAGAATAGAATTGTTTGTCTTGGAAAAGTGAGGAGATCGCAATAGCATTACTTTTAAATATGAAGCTGCACTTTGAATCACTATAAACTGTTCTTCTAATTGAGAACGATATTCTCGTTCGTATAATGAAATGTTTGGAAAAACTGATTTGCTGAGCTCGGTTACTGTTTCAATAAACATTGGTATACATAGAAGTTGATCCAGTATCAACGATTCGTATTTTGTAGAGAGGATCGATACCATACACGTGAATTGGGTAACATAGTAACAAGAATCATGAAACTCTGGTCCAACTGCCTCTGATTGAAAGCTATCAACTAATGGCTGCATTGTTTTAAGACAGTCGAATCCTATTATTGTATGATCAAGGGCGAAAATACAATTCCCGGAACAAAGTAGAGTTTCATTAACTAATGATAAGCAGGGTTTCCATATAATTGGATTTGAATACACTAACGGCACCAGTTGCGTTAATCTACTGATCACCAGTTCTTTGGCGGCGGACTTTTGTTTTAAATATGCCTTAGAAATACTACAAAATATCAATATCGTCTGCAGCTGACATCCTGAACTGTTTTTGTAGATAGACATCCAATCTATTTCAATAAATTGACAAAAAGCAAATTCATTTGCAGCTAGCTGATGAATTATATTCAAGCTATCCAACCCAGAAGAACTTTCACTTTCTGTAAATTGATACAAATACTTTAGTGTCAACAGCGAGCAAAATTGGGAGATATAAAGCGAGCTTTGTGATTGGTAAAACAGGTATGGAAATATGACCGACCAGTCTTCTCTTCTTGAGAATCTTTCAGATTTCATTATGTACTTTACATACCAAACATCTACAATGGCTTTAAGCAAAGTCGGTACCATATCTACAAATTCTTCTTGTAGGAACAAATTTCCATAGACAACTACAATATGGAGTAACGAATGGCATTCCAAATCTTGCAGTTGATTAGCCACGACCCTATTGATAAAATCCAAGTCGATATTTAATCCAAAGCAACTCTTGATATACTCTAGGCCAATGCCAATTTTAACCTTTTCATTTTCACTTCTTTGCAAGAAATCTGAAATGTAGAAATCAATGCCTTTGAATTTGAACAGGTTTGTTAGAAAGTAGTGATAAATTGATAGTCCACCTTCACTCCTCATTGCATGTGTGGAAAAATCCAACAGTTTTGGTAGATGACGAGCAATCAGATGAGTTAATGGACACGCCGAATCAAATTTAGTCTTGACAAGAATTTTGTTTGTGATTGCGAATACAGTTTTCGGTGCAGCAATGCTAACAAGCTTATCATACAGTTCTACGATTTCAGTAATGACTTCATTAGTCAACACTAGCTGGAGCAGATCGAGCAACTTGTGATACTCCTTTTCAGGTTCCATAAATTTCTTTTTGTCCCCTCCCTTTTATACAAATTTAAAGTTAAAGTTTTATCCAATCAATTGTGTTGAATCCATTTTATTTATTTTTTGAAAGGCCACCATGTAGGGATTGGTTCAATCCACTCTCTTCCTTCAATCTGTAATTGCTCTTTCCATTGCGCTACTAATTCCGGATCCTATGTAAATTAAAAACTACGTGGAATTCCTTTGACCAGAGCATTGATGGAATCCAGCCTTTTGGATATCGATGACGGCGCTACATTAATCAATCAGTACTTCGTTTGATGCTGAAATGGTAAATGTAATTGAAGCGAGTCCAAGAATAATTCCAGTAGTAATTAATGAATTTGTAATAGAGTATTTTGGAGTAGGCCACCAACCGCCTAATGTTATAATTGAGTACCGTATGGTGTCCAAACCCATTTAGGTGCTGGAAATTTTGCTCCTCCTCCCTGAATTTAAATTCCAATTACCATTTTTGATTAGATTGAAAAAAAGGAAATTTGGAAATTCTGCGAGTGGAATGCATTTAGGGCAACAATCATATAGAAATATAGGGCAAGCGAAAATTTATTCGTTTCTATTCCATCTGTAAAGTGCTCCTGAGGGAGGTCTTGTACTTGCTGAAATCGGCCTTCTTGGAACAGGTTTTGGAACGCTTTCCTCGAAATCTTCCAAAACAACCCCATCAAATGCAGACAGTGGATCCAATCTATTATTCAAGAACGGGAACTTTGTTAACGGAGGAGGGAAGGTTGTAGTGGGATCTATTTCCTTAATATCAATCTGGCCATCTTTTAATGATCCATATTTGAAGCTCTTGTCTGATATAGCGCTGCCAGGACAAAGTATTCTTACGTTGGATGCACTTACTGGTCTTGACTTGTTGCTGGACCCAATGATGTAAGTAGTCTCCTGAATTTGCGTCTTTGATGAATCAGCAGTCGTAGGTCTTGATCTTTCAATTGCAGAAATATTAAATACTAATGTAGATGAAGCTATTGGTCTATACTTGGTGTAGTCTTTATGGCCGTCAGTAATTGCTATGTTAAAATTTCCTCACCTTGCTTTACCAAAATGTCTCTGTAGCGTCTATTTCGCTGCTCTAGTAATGAGATTCTAAGATTATTGTGCTCTATCATATTATATAAAGTGTCCATGAATGATTTAGAAAGTGGAGGATCTTGTTAATTCAGAGTTACCATTCAAGTTAAAGTCGTTGCCTAAGGACAAGTCTGGGAACTGCATCAGCACCGCAATTTTTTGCTCGAGTTCGTCGTTAGCTTCTTGCAACAGTCTAGCCCTGGTTCTAGCCTCTTTTTCCTCATCCTAATTTAGTTTCTCGTTTACAAGAAGCTTGTCATACTCTTCTTCTAGAGCTTGTTTTGCCTCCTTTTCTGAAGACAGCTCCTCTTCCAATCGTTTGTTTTTCCCAATTAAAACTTCATTGTATACTTTTGTATCATTTAGTTGGGAGCATGTCTGTTGCAGTTGCGCTGCTTGGTTATGAGACAGTTCAGATAATTCAAGATTTCTCTTTTCGAAAGCATCCAATTTTCTTGACAACTCTCCTTCCTTCTTTTCCTTGGTGAGTAGTTCGACTTTCTGGGAATTGATCGTATCATTCAATTCTGCTTCAACTCGCTTTCGGTCTTTATCTGCCTCTGTCAAAATAGCCACTGAGTTAAAGGAAAGCTTACACTGCTGGCCTACTTGTGCCATTTTCTCGCGCACAGCTGCCAATTCGATTTCTTTTAGGGCAACGTTTGAGTTGCTATCGTTCAGCTCTCTTTCTAATCGGTCGTTCTCGCTTTGTAGATAATCTACAATTTTTTGCAGTCGGACAATTTCACCCTAGAATAAGGATAAAAAGTACATTTGCATCTCTGGCTGCGTTGGAAATTTTTAAACCATACTCTTCACGAAGTTCTCTGATCATATTCTCTGCCTCTTCTTTCAGCATTCTATTCTACTTTAGTCTTTATATTACTTCCTCTTTCAGCTGCTGATAGTCGCTTTTCAATTGATCATGGGCATCCTCAATGGGATGCCTCAGATCCACTTGAATTGCAAGCGGCCTATACACGGGAATTTCTCTATCTGGACCGGTAGCTTTGTCCATATAGTCAATATTAACTTCTTCTTTTTCCATTTCTTCGGTCTGTGTGATCTTGTCAAACACTTGTTTTTTGCTAGCTACAGAAGTTCTGACTTCTGTCGGTTGAATTACAGATGATCTAGGGGTTTCTTTTAACTCTTCTTTCCTTTCTGTCTTTTGAATTTCAAGTACTTTGACTTTGGGCTCTACCTTTTTTACAATTTGGTTAACTTGTATCTCTATCAATCTGTTTGGAGAATACTTTGAGCGTTGCTCCACAAAGTCTTTGAATAAATTGTTTTCTTCTTCAATCTCAGCAAATTGATGGGCAATCTTTTGGGTATATTCGTCCTTATTTATCATCAAGTCCTAGAATAAGCCTACCATTACCATATAAGCATCCTGTAAGCCTCCCCATAATTTCAACAGCTTCGCAAAGTTATCCATGGACTCTTGCGGTGCAATGAATTGAAGATCAACCAGAAATCGTTTGATATCAATGTCACACTAAGCTAAGCAACAATTTACTGATTTAAGAAACATTATTAGTTTGAAACAATAACTGGTAAGAAAGCGGTAAAACACATACACACTTGGGTTATTGTTCACTTCATTCATGACTTTCTGCTTTAACGATGACAGGTCGAATTTGAGCTGTTTGAGATTTCCGGATTTTAACCCTCCTTTTAATTCACTGCCATTGAAATACATTTACCTAAATATTGGAAGATCGACCTCGTACGATTGATCTTTGAGATAAGGTGTACTCGAATTTGTTTTCCAATTTATTTGAAATCCATTCACGGCCTTTTCCTGGAACTTTAAGCTACCCTTTCTGATTTCCGCACTTGCTTTTCTATTCTGAACGACTTCTGATGTAACTTTGGAATCTCTGGCAGAATGATTTATTTCAGATAAATTCACACTGGATTTAGAAATGTTAGTCTTTTGTAGATATGGTGATATTACTTCTGATTTGTAGAATTTATTGAATGTTGCCCGCTTTGGGTTTGGCGGTTTCTTGTCTGCCATTATGAATGTCAAATGTCAAAACGTCATTTGTCATACACAACAATAAACGATGCATATAGATATACTATAATAATAAAGGGCTAATATTATATTTGATGTTAGTTATGATAGAGTGAATGGAAGAGATTACCGCGAAGATTGACTAACGGCTAAACCCAAGATGTTTGCGCAAAGCTCCAAATTAAATCAGGATCGTCAAATAACATGTATATTTAGAATAAAATCGGTGTTTGATAAGAAAATCTAATTGCCATATTTTAGCGTTGGAAATTCACTTTTTTCGGTCAAGTGCAAACCGATATCCTCTCGAAACAAGAGTTCTCAATCTTCTATTCCTGAAATCATACTCAGTTTCATTTTTATTGACTTCTGATGGAAATATTAGACTGCAGAAGCCACGAAATTCAACAATGACAGCTGACGTAATGGAAAATGCAGAGACAATCAAATTTTTCAAAAGTAGTTAGAAGTTACAAGTCATCAATCAATAAAAAAGCAAAGCATGTCGGGATTACATGTTGTCACATTAGGAGAATCCCCATCAGCAATCAGACGGAGAAGTAGTGGCAGTATTCACGAAACTCCTGACAGCGCACGCCCAAGATCTTCTATGAGAATAAGCGATGATAAAGCAAAGGATGCAATGCCAAAACCATCTGGAGCTGCAATTAATCGCTACAAGGCAAATGTGTCATCTAGGGAGAAAAATGAACAGAAACATCAATCGTTTACAAAGAAACTGGATGACAACAAAGCTACCAGCACATCAATCATACTAGATACAACAGCGTCATACAATACGTCAATTACAAATGTGAATAGCACTGAACTTTTTAAATCAAAGAATCGACCAGCAAGTGCGAATATGTTCAGCACGCATTCTTCTGGCCTTCCAACTGGAGCACATACTTCAGGATTTTACACAAAACTGCGTCAAGAACAAGTGAAGCAAGCCACAACTAAATCATCCATTACAATCACTGATATGCTAAATGATATAAATATACCGAAAGGCTCAAAGAATGAAGAAAACTCTTTTGTGTTTGAAGTTCGAAGAGCATCTTTACCTGCACCAAACCCAGTTAGAGACAGCAATGCTACAGGAGTTGTAATTGTTGATTCATGGCTTCCAGAACCAGATCTAGAAGCGGTGGAGAGACAGTTGGCAATCCTCACGGACATTGATGCGACAATGTACAAATTGTCAGAGGCATTATCTGAATTAAATAGACTATCAGTGATGGAGACAGGTTATATGGATTCTAATGTAGAACCTTCCATGGCGGTTGTGTTGTATGAAGCAGGTTTATTATCTGTTTTGATGGAACTACTACCAAGAACTACCAATTTACCTGAAATACAAGGCTCTGCTTGTATATTGCTAAATTCTGTTCTTTCTAAATATCGTAATCCCACGTTAATAATAGCTCCTGCTAATGAAGAGTTTTTAGCTTTGGGCGGTCTTTCGAATCTTCTGAAGGCGTCAGAAATATCGTCTAAAGGTATTTTTCAATTTATCCAGCATTATTAACCGCCAAATACCAACTTCCCAGCGTTAGAAAAGCTTCTGCACACTACATTGCTAGCGCTCTTAGTAGAAAGCAATCCCAGACTTCTGAAATAGCTGCTCAAATAGTCATTGAAGAACCATCAACTGATGATTTGACAAAGTCAGACGGTGAAATAGACAATTCATTACATACCCTTCCACTCACACATACCAGTTTAACTTCAGGCTTTCTCAGTAAATATTATGCACCAGATTTTCTGGAAAAGTTGGAAGGGATGTCGAATTTGGAACGAAAAGAAAATTTCCAATATCTATTGAGCTTTTTTGAAAAAGTTGACCGGCTATTACATATTAATAGTGGTATTTCTCTGGATGCGAATATATATAGTGATGTGGAAAAGGTACTACATGAAGCAACATCAATGTTACATGTAGAGCAAATTATATTGTACCGAGTGGATGACGAAACAAAAGAAATTATGCCATACGGAAATTTTGCAGATAGTCAACAAGTACCAAGATTCCCAATGAATCAAGGATTTGTAGGTTACAGTATAGCGAATAAATGTATGATAAATGTCAGAGATCCAACATCTTACCCTCAATTCAGCCCAGAAATTGATTGTCCCGATCTAGATGGAGACCCTCATAGCTTGATCTGTGTTCCAATTTCGTCTGGAGATAACATTACTGGAGTGTTTGTTGGAGTCAACAAGATGGGTCCAGGGCCGGAATTCGCACTGAAGAAATTCGAGAAAGAAGACGAATATTTATTCAAGTCACTAAGCAATACTGCAGGTGCAATGATGGGAAATGCCAAAATATACGAATCTATGCATACTACACAAAAGAAAGTCACAGTTCTGTTAGAAACTACTCGTTCTTTAGCTTCTATCTTGGATCTGGATAAGTTGATTAAAGTGATTATGGACTCTGCAAAAGAGCTGCTAAGTTCTGATAGATGTACGCTGTTCTTGCACGACCCAGAAAGAAAGCAACTAAGGGCTATCATTCAAGGAAGAGATTCAGTGCAGGAAATTCGAATTCCTTCAAATGCTGGTATTGCTGGTGCTGCGTTTACTAGCGGTGGTAAGTTTCTACTAATGTAGTACCTATCAATATTCAGGATGCTTACAAAGACTCAAGATTCAATCCTGAGGTAGATAAACAGACCGGTTACATTACACGAACTATTCTGTGTATGCCAATTAAGAATATCCACAGTGAATGCATAGGTGTTACTCAAATGATCAATAAGCGGAGCGGAGTCTATTCGGCAGAAGACGAAATGATTCTTAGTTCTTTCTCATCCCAAGGTTTTTGTTTTTAATCTATAGCCGCTGTAGCAATTGAAAAATCACAGCTATTCAAGAAAACTGAAGATATGAGGATCTACTTGCAGAGTATTTTGAGTTCTATCACTTCTTGTGTGATGACACTCTCCGAATCCATGAAACTAGTAATTTTCTTTTGATTTAGAATACTATAAATAGACCATGGCTTATGAATGCACTAGGGGTGGACGAACAGTTCATGAAAGACAATCCAGTAGAAAAATGGATCCTAGAAGAGCAAAACAAAGATTTGCTCAAGGATATCCGCCAGGTGTATAAGAATTGGGAGAGCATATACGTTACAGACTTTGAAATTAAAGGAATGAACTCTAACGTTATTGTGAACTATCAAGTGATGCCCCTTATTGGAAGTCATGGTGTCGTAGTCGTGCTTGATGATATTTCATCTGAAAAGAGAGCAGTAATGACCCTTGGTAGATACATGTCCCCAGCGCTGGCCAAACAAGTAATGGAAGAAGGCACGGGTCAGTTAGGAGGAAAGAGAAAGAAAGTATCTATCTTGTTCAGTGACATTCGATCATTTACAACTCTATCGGAAGGAATGGACCCTCCTGAAGTAGTAGAGCTACTAAATCACCATTTCACAGATGCAGTCAATGCTATTACCGAAGAGCAAGGTATTCTTGATAAATTTATTGGTAAAACTTTGGTTGATATCAGGTGATGCTGTAATGGCAGTGTTTGGTGTACCATTTGCAAGCAATGAGGATGCTATCCACGCATGCAATACTGCGTTAAAGATGAGAGATGCGCTGGTTATTACAAACAGAGACCGAGAGGCGCAAGGAAAGAAAACTATCAAAATGGGTATTGGTGTAAATACTGGAATGGTAAATAGGATTAATATAGGTCTTGTCAGGAAATATTGGTTCTTTAAAACGTATGGAGTTCAGTTGTATCGGTGACGCCGTGAATCTTGCATCTAGAACTGAAGGGCTGACAAAGTATTACGGAATCACAATTCTTATAACTCAATTTACTCTAGATGAGACTGGGGATGCATTTATAACCAGAGAAATAGAATCTGTCGTAGTCACTGGAAAGAAAATGTCTGTAAAAATGTACGAATTATTAGGCAGAAAGGGGGATACATTTAGCCCCGATGTGCTGGAAACCGTCAGATTATTCCAAGGTGGTCTGGCTTTCTATAAGCGCAGAATGTTTATACAAGCACAAGAACTCTTTGAATCCGCGATACAGCTTACAGATGATGGGCCATCCAAGATGCTGCTCTCTAGGTGTAAACACTACATTGAACAACCGCCACCTGTAGATTGGGACGGTACATACGTTGCAGAAGGAAAATAATAAATTGTTATTAGCTATTAAAGTTATTGGAGTGCATTTGAGATTTGTATGTGTGATTGCAATAGAAACCATTTATTACAGATGCAGAATTAAGACCAAAAATAATGAACAGGAAATAGAACTTTCCACCGCTGACCCATGAGGAAAATTAGAAGTTGCGTTAAATGAAGAATCAGTTGTTGAGGATGAGGAAGCGTTTGGGGATGAATTTAGTGGGGTTGGTGGATTTTGGCTTTGTTGTGGTTCATTTTGCAGATTTTGGGAAGGTGGACTTGGTGATTGGTTTGTTGAGCTTTGATTAGGCTGGGATTGAGGAGTTGAACTGGGCGGTGGGGGATTCATTTGTGGGTTGCCTGTAGAAATTGTTGTTCCAGCAGTTACACTTGGGGGCACAGGTGCGTTATTTTGCCGTATAGCGGAAGGTACTGGAGGAACAATAGTGTTACTGTTATCTAGAGTGTTACTGTTATCTAGAGTATTACTGTTATCTAGAGTGTTACTGTTGTTTAGAGTGTTGCCATTGCTGGTGGGCCCACTAGTTCCACCATTTGATTGGGTTGATCCAGAATTATCAGGGTTTGATCCAGACCCAGCTGTGGAACCAGGCAAATTCCCACTACCGCTTCCAGTCACACTCACTTTACTACTACCAACAGTGAAAATTAAAGGCTGGATAGCAGCAGCGTAGATCACCGTCAAAACGGTGAAAAGTCTAATATGCATGGAATGAAAAACTTTTTTAATCCACCTGACAGTCGACAGATCTGGGTCTATGCGATGTTGAAACAAGCCAATTATATGGCTACCATACATTTTCTTTTACGTATTTAAGCTTGCAATTTTTCTCTGAAAATCAATCTTGAAATGTCAGCTTTGCATCCCCAAACAAAGCAGTGGATCATCTCGGTTACCAGCAGATACCAATTCCAGGATAGAGTCTCGACTGATATTGAAGCGCTATTACTTCAACAACGAGGGTTATCTCCAAAAACGGATTATTGTAATTCTTCTTAATTCAGATCAGAAAGAACTGTTGATTAACATATTCGGAGTTATTGGGATACAATTTCAAACAAGCAGATACAATATTCCAATATCTATGTGGATTCCATTGAATTATCCGCAGCAGAACCCAATTATATTCGTAACACCAACTCCGCAAATGTACATTAAACCTGGCAACAGTGTAAACGAGGCCGGATTAGTTACTTTGAATTTTAATCACCAACAAGTATTCGGTGTTAATTCTAGACACTATCCGGTATTTGTGGAGTATTGCAAAAGGAATTTTCGGTAGATCCTCCAGTTGTTGCGAAACCTACACCTCCTCCAAAGACAAAATCTGTAACTCGATCTTTATACTAGGATGTTTATATTCAAGGAACGGACTACTCCCAAAAACCTGTGCCATCTCCTCCAAACCAATACCAAAGTCTTACTAATCAATATCAATCCCCTCCTCGATCTACATTTCCGGTTCAGCAATCCCCACCAAGAAATAATCCGCAATTTCAACAGCTTCCTCAACCATCACCGCCAAACCAGTATCCGGCTCAAGCAAGGAGGCAAGGATCATTTTCTCAGTCGCCTCCAACTTCAATGCCTCCTCAATCGCATAATAATCAATCAATACAATATCAATCGCCTCAGTTAAGTAAATTGCCAGAGCCTGTAAAGCCTAAAATTGATCCTGCGGTTGAAAAACTTCATCAGCAGCGAAAAGTTTTAAAACAAAAGTTAAAGGAACGAATTGAGATATTCAAGCAGAATGCGCCAAGAGAGACTGACAGATTAAAATCACTCAATAATCAGCTGTTGGGAAATCAGAAATTTTTGGATGAAACGATTGTGCGACTTCAGCAAATTGAAAGTGGATTGAAATCGAACACTGATGTACTGCAATTCAAGAAACAAGAGCTGGTCAATAATATAAACTATCTTAAAACTATTCCAAATATAGATGATCAGCAGTTCAAATACCCAACGGTACTCCATCAGCAATACGTGGATTTGACTGTGGAAAACTACGCAATTGAGGATACGATTTACTATCTTTCAAAGAAATTTTCAAACAGCAGTTTAAAGGTAATTCATACTAAAGCAGAATATTAGAGAATTAAGCCGAACAGTTTTTATGAACAAAATTATTTTGAGAAAGATTAAAGAAATACTGACTTGACTAATAAAACTTTATTAAAAAAGTTGAAGCAAAGTTAATCCTTATCATGAAAGCTTAATTAGGTATAAATCCCTACGTGAAATTGGTATATCATGTCAATCCACAATTTTCAGGTGCAAAAGTTATTTTTCCTTGATACTGAAGAATGGATAAACAATTCAGTTATGCTCTCACTAAACGAATCTGAAAAATCAATAACTCTGTTGGACTGCCAGTTTTCCCTTCAAAACAGTATGGTGCTCCATCTACCAAACAAGCAATTTTGGTTCAAAATTATCTCGGATAGACCCATTCGTTTTATTGCAAGTCTGGAAAAAGATGACCTTGTATTGTTTATTATTCTGGAACGGATGTTGGTTAATATAAAGAAAGTAGATGATGATCAATTTGCTAAAATGAACAATAGCTTTGCCATCGTTGAATCAGGTATGGATGGAAACCAAATTCAAATCTGCAATGACGCTACCCTGACCAAAGGTGAATCTCAAAGTTGTCTATCTCTAGCCGGAATTGATGGGTATCCAGTAATGGACTCTTTCAGCCAATTTGATTATATTGTTGAAAAACGCTTTTCAAATAGATTGTTGTATTTGGTAAACAGGTCTGGAGTAACATTTTGGATGAAATATAGTAGTGAATGGCCTGCGGAATATCAAGATAAAGTTAGAGAATTTGAAACAAAGGTTGAACTGCCATCAGTCATTGATACAGCTTCAGATTTACAAGAATATATCGAAATTGCTAGAAAAGATCCACTTTATAGGTTTTACAAAGATTTGCTCGACAAAATTTAATAGAGTAATAGAATGTATTACAATTTTCCCAAACTTTTTAGACTACCTTCAAGGGCAGAAATAACCTTTTCAATGTGGCCATGTTCTGGCTCAACCGCTGAAATATTCATATGTCCCACTCTAAAGTATTTAGTATTGTGTTCCGGGTGAAGACCACCAGCAACAACTACACCAGCTTGAGAGAGATATTTAAGAATTTCTCCTCCTTGCACACCGTCTGGATAATAGATTGCGGTTAAAGTATTGGCTGCAACCTTTTCGTTTACAGGAACCTAGCGTTAGAATTTAATTACAATTTTAAGACCAAATCTGGCACAAGCTTGCTTGAATTTCCTGCTTGCTTCAACATGCTTGGCAAATCTCTTTTCCATTCCTTCCTTCATGAATTGGTTCAATGAAACTTCTAAAGCAAGGATAAATTGGACTGGAGGGGTTGCAAAGTAAGATGGTTGTCCAGCTTCATATTTTTGCATGATTGGTAACCACTTTTTGAAGGATGCAAAGTAAGTGCTTGGCGGAGCTTTTCTGTTGGCTGCAACTTGTAAGGCGCGTTGACTCACAACCAAAAGGGCTAGGCCAGGTGGAACACCAATTGCCTTTTGTGAAGCGGTCATTACTACGTCAAGTCCCCATTCATCCATACGGATTTCTTCGGCGGCAACTGAGCAAACACCGTCAAGAGCAATCAAGGTATTAGGAGATACACGGTGTACCAATTCAGCAATTGCTTTAATATCATTCAAGACACCAGATGAAGTATCAACATGAGTAACAGTGATCAACTTGTAAGTCTTTGACTTGAGAGCCTGTTCAATTTGGGCAAGAGTAGGAATCTATGTTAATTTGAATCTACATCTCCAAATGGCGCTCTTACTTGGTCAACCTTCCCTCCATATACTGATAGACATTCTGCAAACCAGTCTCCAAAAATACCAGTGTTGACAACTAGTACATTTTCGCCTGGTTCGACCAAGTTGGAAGCGGTCATATCCCAAGTTAATGTTCCGGATCCAGATAAAATAAAGGGTTGTCCAGAAGGTGCAAGCCATACTTCCTTAGCAAGTCTGATTGCATTTCCAAATGAATTAATAAACGAAGGGTCAACGTGCGAAGTTGCAGGAGTTGACATAGCTTTAAGGACTAACGGGTCGAATTCGACTGGTCCTGGAATCATACATAATTTGTGGTCTGCCATTGTTTTTGTAGAAAAAAGGTTGAACTTTAATAGATGAGAAATTCTCCTAAACATTGCACACATGCAGAACTCTGGAAATTTATTTTTCAGCTTGATGAAATAATATAGATAGAAACAATCGATAAAGCTACCCTTCTTATTAGGATTGTGTTCTTGTTTGACTCGCACCAAACTACGGTTAAAGGTGTAGATTCTCAAGTTTGTCACAGAGATATTGTAATAGCGACTTTTGAACTTATTACCGGAGCGGTTTTGAGTCAGCACGATCAGTGCTAATTGTGTTAATATCAAGAGCCGACCACATCAAGTTACCTATGATGGAGAGTTTATGAGCAAGGAAAAGGTATTTGAATGTCTACCATTCGTTGATTCCGCAATCAAGAAACAGTAGGTAACCTAAACCCTTGAGTCATATCGGAGATACAACGCTCTGTTCAAACAAATTCTTTTCTATTCATTGAATTCAAAGTCAATGAAACATTCATTCCGGCGCCCTTTCATTGTAATCGCGAATTGTGTGCGTAGGAAAATCATATGATAAGGACAATAGTACAATAGGAATATTCAACAAAGGAAAGAATAAAAACCTGACTGATCGGAAGTGATTATGTTTCTCGTTATAGAAAATTCTTAAATGGTCTCATCTCGGGCTACCTTTAGAAGACGATGGAAAAATTAAACTTTCTCCACAATCAAAGAGGGGGGTTCGAGTCATAAGGCGTAGCCCTAACCCTCGAGTATAAAGTCAAAACGCCTCCACGAAAAAGTTAAACAAGAGATGCAGATCTTTGTAAAAACTCTTACTGGTAAAACCATTACTCTCGAAGTCGAGTCCTCCGATACTATTGAAA
>JADIIZ010000018.1:0-170014 GCA_027604345.1 Boothiomyces sp. JEL0866
TTTCTTCAAGTCTTCCTTGTCTTTCTTCAAGTCTGTAATTTCTTCAACTAGGTTTTTAAATAATATATTTTCAGCAGCGGATAGTCCTTCTTCTACTTGTTTCACTTCTAATACTAATTTCCTTTGCTTCAAGGCTTCAAGTTTCTGTTCCAAGGCTTCAAGTTTCTGCTCCAAAGCTTCAATTTTCTGTTCCAAGGCTTCAAGTTTCTGCTGTGCTAATTTCAATTCACTTCGATTTTCGTCCATAAAGAAAAAACTTTCAAGCCACAAGGGTTTTTAAAGATAAACTTTCAAACCTCCCATTGATGAAACTAAGGGGGAAATGCGAGGATAAGAGAGAAGGCAGAGGATAGGAGGATGTATTTTTATTTAGCTGGGGAAAGAGAGAGATAGAGAAATGAAAAATATGTATAATAGATTGCTATAGTATTATATTTATACTCCCTATCTTCCCTAAGAAAGAATAAAGAAAGAAGGAGAGGAGAGTTGTGATAAGAAGATGTAACAAAAATGTTATGGTCAGGGAAGGATAAAATTCTATCCTCCTAAGAGAGATTATCCTCCCATAATAACTACTAGTTTTCTCCAACGTTGATTTAGCTCATTCTTTAAAGATATTCGTTTTTTGTTGCTTGATGAATCTTTAACCCAACAAATTTGCGATGGAAAAAAACGGGGTTGGACAGTTGGAAGTGGACTCCCGCCACAAACCTGCCACTGTCCACTTCCAACTGTCCACTTTTTTCATGCCTCCCGATGTTAATTATCAGGGGGTAGGTCTTTTGTGCGGTGGATCACAAATGAAAGGTAGAGTTCCACCATTTTTGGCTCATTGTGCGCCACGAATCGGTAATACGGTAAATTAAAAAGTAATAGTCCATGTATATTTCAGTGTACAGTTTAATTTAAATGCCGATATTGCCTACTGGGCTGTGATGAATTTGTAGCACATACTGCCAAAATAATGAACAATTGGTAGAAATGGAATCAGAACCGATCCATAAATGATTTCTATGTGTCTGAATGTCATTAGTATGATTGGCATTGAACCATTTTAAGGTCACAAATCACAGCTGCTGAGGATAGTCTATGAAAAACAAAGCAACAGAATGTTTATTAAAATGGAGACGGCTTCCCATCCCAGGTTTGCCCATAGCAATAATAGTCATTAACATTATTTAGTGGGGCAAAAAGTCCTTTTTGGCTGGTACCAGGAGCAAATACAATTGCCTGCAGAATCCCTACAAATGCAGAAACCAACGGTCCGGCGGTATCTAATGCAATCATTATACAGAATACATACTTGTCCCAGAATTCCCTCTTGTATTTATACAAGTAGAATTGAACAAAGATTTGGAGAAGCATTTGGTTAATCACACCACTATTGAGAGATCCAGTAATCGGGAACATGGAGGATACGATAACGTAGATATTGATATAGCTCCAAAATTTCGCTGGATATACCTTTCCAAGAATCCAAGGAATAAATGGTAGCAGAAATCCAACAATATAAGCAAGATTGATTGACCAATATGGAGAACTTGGACCAAATGACCTTGCCGGTCCCAAAGAGCCCCTGCAATTAATTCAAATTACCATAAACCACCAGCAGATACAAATGTGAGGTAGTAATTAGCATTGTAATTGGTGGTTGTATCAGTTAAATTTACTATATTGTCCATGGCGTAAAACGATGTAGCAGTGTTGACAATTGCCCCGTACAAGGTACCCAAAAATTGGGCTGCTACCATTGCTCTAGGATCTATATGCATGTAGTAGCCCAGTTTTAAATCAGCAAGCAATTGAACCGCTTGAAGCATCACGTTAGTGCCAATAGACTTGAATGTCATTACTTCAACAGTGTGTCCAGCAAAGATCAGTCCACCAACTGTTTCACAAAGAATGTTTAGAGTAGGTTGTACACCAGTAATACCAGTAATTGATCCAATTGGAAAGATGCCAACAATTGAGAGCAAAATAGAGAGAATAGAGCCATACCACGGAAGGCTAAACGTAGAAACTTGACAAAACAAGACACATAATAGGGTCAGCACTCCAAAATAGATCAGATATGCAGACTCTGAAATATCCTTGTACTTTTTCATGATTTTATAGTGAGGATCTTTGGCGTCGAGATCAGTTTCAGTTTGATAGTATGCTTCTTTGCATTGTCTGTAAATATCTTTTCCGTAAAACAGGTAAGTTTGTGAAAACATGGCCCCAAATGAAAGGAACAGTGCTACATAACCAAAAGAAAACGCAGGTGACATGTAAATTTTGCTTCCAGCTTGCTGGAACACAGTCATATTCAAGTTGCAGTTTGCATCAAGCAAGTTTGGATATCCAGTTCCAATCGACATTGAAACTTGGTATCCATTTGCATCAAAAAGACCGTTTGAAGAATACGGTGGTAACGGATCAACAGCTATAGACGAATTTTTCCAATCAGAGGCCGAGGTAATTTGATTACCACCATAGCTAAGAGTTGATTGCAATGGTGGAATGTTGAATATGTTCCAGTAATAAAATAGGGGTGACAAGATCCAAGTTCCTGTAATAATCCCAAACATAGAGTTCCAGTTGACGTACATTGGAGCGTATTGCCCATTAATCAAGGTCCAGTCAAATGAAAATGACAAGATCCCAGGCCCTTGATTATAATTGGCAGATCCCAAAAATCGAACTGTTCTGTTCCTTGTGAAAAAACAGAGAATCGAGACTGAAGCCAGGGCAGGGGCAAACAATGCTGGAATCCATTGATAGAAAAACATGAACCCAAATGCTATCCAGAAAGCAGTGTATCTAATGTTAATTTAGAGTACCTGGACATGTGGTTGTAGTATTTTGAGTCTGGGGATTCAAAGTTTGTATCATGAAAAGAATTAAAGAATCCAATCTGACCAAGCACACCAGGCCACAACATTGCAGTAGGCTTAACAAAGAATCTTCTTCCCAAACCAGCTAGTCCGTATCCCAAGAATTGAATTAAAGCTACAAATGCCAACGAGTTCCACATATTGACGTTCTTGTCATTGAAAAACAGCTTTTGCGCAATGACATTATCAATCCCATAGTAAGTTGCAGACGCAGCACTGACAATAGTATTAATCAGAACATGCTCTTTTACCGAAAAAGGCCCAGGATTTAACTTTGCGCCAAAGATTGAAACATCAGGCAATACTGCAGCAAAAAACACACCAATAGGATAGGCCAAGATATTTGCAATAGTGGATGGAATTGCGTATGGATTGTTTCTAAATGAAGCAATGGTATTAATAGCAGTTAAAGGGATGGCAAAGAGTGTTGAAATAAAAATTGCACGCAACGTAAAAGCCGGAGTATTGATGTTATCAATAGTGCTAATGACACCTCCGGTAAATTCCATTGCTAAATCTCCAAATTCTTTTTCAAAATCGTCATCAGATAATTCTGTAATGGTTTCAGGGTCAATATCTTGAAGCTCCAATTTCAAAGGCTCGTCTAGTTCTTTCATTAGTTATTGTGAAACTAGAACGCAATTTATATCGTCTTTACTTGGCCGCACCATGCGGTTCCTTGATTATAAGAAATGTACACAAGATTATTTGGCAATGTCAAAAAATTACTTTGGAGGATTTGTCCTTCTATTGGAGAAACAGGTTCAACTTGGACAATTGGTGAATAATACAATACTTGTTTCTTTATTGTTTAGTTGCTGAACCTAAAGAGTTTCTTTCAATTCTATATTTGGAACATTGACCGTTTTCTGGTGAACAACACAAAAAAATACTTTGAGGTTGAAATTCCAGTCTTTGTCTATTTTTCACCTGGCAGGCGCCGGCTATTCATCCGCAGGATAGAGAAGAATTGGATTTCCCTGTGTGATTGCACCATCATATTTATCTAGATATATGGATGTGGTGACTCATTCAGTACCTTTGTGTTTGTGTCGTGGCTGAAAAAGTTTTGGCTGTGCAGAGATCGTAAATTGTAATACTATCTTTTCTCAATATTTCAAAGTCTGCCAGGCAATGGATGTGGATACACGGTTGAAATTAAAGAGTCACGTATCTCGCTAACGTGTCGATTTAATTGTTTGTTTGACTTTCCTATAAATAGCTCTGGGTGTATTATCAGCCAGAGTTTGAGTAAACATATTCAACCCTTTATTATCTTCGTCTCTGTTCTTCCGTAACTAAGGGCATAAGTTTCAATCTACATAACAACTAAGGAACAGTTCTATTTTATTAAAACATCTTAGAATGGTGAAGCATTTCCGTTCCAGGTTTGTCCGTAGCAGTAAAAGTCCTGAATACCAGCGGAAAATAGACCCGCTTGGGCAGCATTGGGATCCGTAATAACCAACACATTCAACAGTGTACCAATAGCTGTAACAAGTGGTGCAGCACTATCTAGAGCAACCTGAATAGAGAAAGCGTACTTGTCCCAAAAGTCTCTTTGGTATTTAAACAAGTAGTATTGGACAAAGATTTGAACCAGAAAGATGTTGATCATTCCTGCGCTGAGAGCACCTGAAGATGGAGCAGTGTTTTGTACAATTACAAAGATATTGACATAGTTCCAGAACCCAGATGGATATATCTTTTTCATTGCCCAAGGAATAAATGGAAGCAAGAAACCAATGATATATGCCAAGTTCATTGAAAAGTATGGAGATGAAGGTCCAAAGGCACGAATAGGCCCCAACGCACCCCATAACCCACCCGCAGAAACAAATGTTTTGTAGTCCTTGGCGTTGTATTCATCTGTTGGATTGGAAAGATTGACAATGTGATCCATAGCATAGAATGACAAACCAGTGTTGACGACTGATCCATATAGAGTTCCCAAAAATTGCGCTGCGACCATAGCGATTGGTGAAATGTGCATATAGTGACCTATAATCAGCAAATGGCTTACCTAGTTTCAAATCTCCCAATAAAGAAATAGCCTGAAGCATAATGTTGGTACCAAGCGACTTGAAAGTCATGACATTTACAATCTTTCCTTGGAAAACAATACCAGCAATCATTTCAGTAATAATGTTCAAATACGGTTGTTGGCCAGTGATACCTATTGTAAGTTATCATGTACCAGTGATTGTTCCGATAGGAATGGCTCCCAACACCGCGATAGCAATCGCCAAGATACTACCATACCACGGAAGTGAAAATACAGAGAATTGCAAAAAGGCAATACAGAGGACGGCAAGCACTCCAAAGAAGATCAAATATGAAGATTCAGAAAAGTCCTTGTAGTTTTTCATAATCTTAAAGTGCGGATCTTTAGCATCAAGATCGCTATCAACTTGATTCCAAGCTTCCTTTGCTTGACGAGCAATATCTTTGCCATAGAATAAAAAGGTTTGAGAAAACATTGCACCGAATGCCATAAATGCAGACAAGTATCCAAAACCGAATGCAGGAGAGAGATAAATTTTGTTTCCAGTTTGCGCAAAACTATCAAGATTCAAATTGTTGTCTTGGTCCAATAGGTACGGCCAGCCATCTCCAGGCTTTGTGGATACTGTATACCCGTTTGCGTCGAATAGTCCGTTTGAAGAGTATGGATAGAGAGGATCATACGCAAGAGTAGAGTTTTTCCATTCCTTGTAGTTCTGAATCATACCACCACCATAGTTCATTTCAGCCTGCAATGTGGGGGTGCCAAATACATTCCAGTAGTAAAATAGAGGGGACAGAACCCATCCACCTAAAATGGCACCAAACATATAGTTCCAGTTTACGTACATTGGGCTGTACGCACCACCAATAAGAGTCCAATCCATTGAGAATGAAAGGATACCTGGTCCTTGATCATAGTAAGCAGACCCTAAAAATCTGACTGTTCTATTTCTTGTAAAGAAGCACAAAATGGATACTACCTGCAGCGTTGTTGCGAAATATGATGGAATCCATTCATAGACAAACATAAAAGCAAATGCAATCCAGAAAGCAGTGTATCTAAGATTAAGAGAAGGGATACCGTGACATGCTATGGTAGTACTTTGAATCCGGTTTATCCAGTCCTTTGGCATCGTGGAAAGAGTTAAAGAAACCAACTTGACCCAAGATGGTGGGCCACAACATGGCGGTTGGCTTGATAAAGAATCTTCTTCCTAGTCCAGCTAGCCCATACCCCAAGAATTGAGTTAAACCTACAAATGCAAGAGAGTTCCAAAAGTTTACGTTGGATTCTCCGAAAAACAAGTATTGACCAACTACATTATCGATACCATAAGGCTGTGAAGCAGCAGCGCTTACGATAGTGTTGATGAGTACGTGTTCTTTTACACTGAACGGTCCAGGGTTAAGACTAGCTCCTCCAATGGAAATATCAGGTAAAACAGCAGCAAAGAAGATACCGATTGGATAAGCCAAGATGTTTGCAATCGTTGACGGGATGGAATATGGGTTGTTTCTAAATGATGCAATGGTGTTTACCGCGGTGATGGGAATAGCAAAGATAGTTGCAATGAATACAGCACGGATAGTGAATGCTGGAGTATTAACATCATCGACAGTACTGATCACGCCACTAGTAAAGTCCATAGCCAAGTCACCAAATTCCTTTTCGAAATCATCGTCAGATAATTCAGTGATTTCATCTACACTTTTGGTTTGTTTTTCTATATCTGCAATTTCTAATTCTTTTTCAGACATGAATTTAATAGAAAAATTAATGGTATTTATATGCTTTTTAATTTCACAAACTGTTGACTGGGGGCAGTCCATGTGCTGAAAGAAACACAAAAGGGTACAAGATCTGAAAATTGAATTTGAATTGGGAAATTGTGCAATAAGCGCACCAATGTCTATAGTGAAATTGAGATTCAGTGCTGCCTTTGTTGCCGCTCTATAATATCGTTTAGGTTTAGTTTATCGGGAACGGATTCGGCACGGCAGCTTATCAGTGTCTTTTGGGGCACACAATTGTTGTACGAATCACAAAGTGTTTATTCCTGGTTGGAACCCAAAACTTGATAACACAGTGAGACTCATTGCAGTTACTAATACTTGTATTCCAATAGCTAGCTGTGCCTGTATAATCTCTTTTATTTCTTGTTTTGGTTTGTGCACTAAAAGCCCAATTTGTGGTACAAACTCGCATTGTGGGACCTCCTAAGGTACAAGAGCACAAACATTGTCCCACTTGATTCGACATACACTTCTTCTTTTCGTACATTACCAGGCTACTCTCCGCTGTAAAATTATGTATTTAAAGCTTGGAGTTATTCTCACTGAGCTCATCCAAATTCCGGCAGATGAATACCTTGATCAAGTGAGCTACACGACTGCCGTAGATTAAATTGACACTACAGAGTAATGCACCAAGGTGTGCAGAGTTGAAGACACTGCTTATGGTGTTGAATCCGGTTGTAGCGAGTAACTTTAATCAGATTTTGACTCTCGGATCAAGGATAAATTCTTGCAAAAATGGCAGAATCTGAAGAGCTGCGAAAAAGGGTTCCTCAAGACTTTGTATTTGGCCAACTATTGGGCGAAGGGTCTTATTCGACAGTGCTTTATTGCACTGAAAAGAACACTCCGAATGAATATGCGGTAAAGATATTAGAGAAACAACAAATCATTCGCGAGAAAAAAGTATTTTGTATTAACAAAGGTCAAGTACGTTACAATAGAAAAAGATGTTCTTCATCTACTCAGCCATCCGTTCATTATTAAATTATTTTACACTTTTCAAGATACCATGTCTCTTTATTTTGTCCTGGAATATTGCAACAACGGAGATCTGCTGCAGCTATTAAACAAATACGGAATATTTTCAATCGAGAATACCATTGGATACATGCAGGAGATTATTTCTGCTGTAGATTACATGCACTCTAAAAAGGTTGTTCATCGAGACCTGAAACCTGAAAATATTCTACTAGCTAGTGATTTCCACATAAAAATTACTGATTTTGGAACCGCAAAGATACTAGAAGAAACTGAACTAAAACGCAAAGGTATTCTTTTTTAATTTAGGTTCGTTTGTTGGGACTGCAGAGTATTGCTCGCCTGAATTATTAAACAACAAGGAATGCAGCTTTTCATCGGATATATGGTCTCTTGGGTGTATTTTATACCAGTTAGCGGTTGGAGTACCGCCATTCAAAGGATCTAATGAATACCAAACCTTTCAAAAGATTATCAATTCAGAATATGAATTACCTCCTATATTAGACGAGAAAATCACAATGCTAGTTAAATCGATTCTAGTACCAGAGCCTGAAAGGATAAATCTCGAAGGAATGAAAAAAGATTCTTTATTTGCAGGATTGGATTGGGAGATTTCTAGAATGAAAGACAGGAAATTCAAATTTGAATATATCGAACCACTGTTGAAACCCAAGGTATTTATAGACCAATTCGAACCAAATTTTCAAGCAGAAATAGAGTCAATGGATGAGCAATTTCAAGACTTGAAATATATTGAAGATGTAGACTCTGATTCAGATCAAGATATAAAATTCAGTCCTGAGCAGTACAGCTACGAAGTTGTTCATTCGTCATTGGTGAAACAGGTTATTAATATTAATGTAGAAAACCGTGTTTTTCTCCAGAGTTCGAGGATTGATACTTACCAAAGATTCTCTAGTCTTGGTTGATTTGCAGACCAATCAATGTACGGAAATGAAATTAGATTTCATTCAAGTCGAAGAGGAAGACCATGGGTTCTCTTGTCTGCATCAGGGAAAGAAAATTTCTATCGAAGTAAGTTTTTTGTTTATGATAGTGCGATCAACATGAGCGTTGGCTACAATTAATCAATAAATCATAATAATACTTATCTGCATCTGACAATGTCTGTATTTTTGCAGCTTGTTTGCTACACTTTAGCTGCAGTTCATAAAGCAATCGGAGTAAAAAAGCTGAATAATAGCCCTCATTTTACTAGAGACATAACAGCGAAAACCCAATCTCAGTCGTTTCAGCAGTAGCTCTCTCTCATGCTGTCAGTTGATAATTTCGATGACTCTGAGCAAGTGCGGTTTGGATTTTTGAGCTTGGGACCGGAAATGAGTCACCACCTTCCCAAGCAAATAGAATACGATTTAATGAGGATGAAGCAAAAGCAAAACAAGCATCTTATTCAAGCATGTTTTATTCACCCAGACACTTGACAATTTGGCAAAATCTAATTTTAAGTGATGACAAAGTTTCACTTGTTTCACGGTGATTGGTTAAATTTTCCACTACGGATATCGGGGGTCGATACCCGAGCGGGTTAAACGTCCATCTTTCCACCTGCTAAATTTTTTTAACTTTTAATGAGGCAGATACGGACATGTACAGAGTGTCATAGGAAAAGTAACATTATTCTTATGTAGAAATCAAATGTGATAGGAAGCAGCCATGCTTTAATTGTAGCAAAATGTCGATTACCTGTTCGTATGATCATTCAAAAAGAGGAATATCCACTGGAATTATTGAACAACCCCCTGCAAAACCACAAGATAGCTATCCTCCTACTCCAACGACTGACAAGAGCTCCTTATCGGATAAAGATTACGACTTGGAATTCAAATTTATGCAGGAGAGTATGATTGAAAGATACGCTTACTTTTCTTCAATGGGAAAAGAATTTCTTTCCAAATACCTGCATACTGACTTTGCGGGATATGTACTGCGAGCTGGCTATTATATAAATAAGCGGGATGTTAAAGCGCTGGTTTGGCTTGAAAGTAGCCTTATAGAATTCCCAAATCATTTGGAACCAAATTTATCTAATTTATTATCAAATCTCTTTCTGGCAATCATGCTATGCAGTAAGATTTATCTAACCTAGAATATGGTAAAAAATTGCAAGGCGTCGGCGTATTTGGTCATGTTGTGAGGAGTTCAAAAATACTCGGAATAAACGACGAAAACAGACTGCAGTATCTAGTTGAAGACCAGGAATTTGATGATGTACGTTGCTTATGGTGGCACATATACCAGATCGATCAATACCTGTGGTTTCACAATGCTGGTTTTCTATGCGAAGAAGATCATAACGTTTTTCTTCCAGATGTACACGGCGAGTTTGAAGATCAACTAGGACGAGATATAATGTCTTCCAAAGACTGGTTTACTCCTCCATTTCCAAATGAAAGCATCAACACAAACAAGATTTTACTTAATCGAATATTTGGCCATGCAATTCGACTTCAAAGAGCTGGTAATGAATTGCAAATGACAAACTTGCAAGGCTCTTTACAATTATGGTACATGAATTTACCTGAAAAGTTTCACTTGCACTTTAGGTTGATTTATGATTACAATCCAATGATTGAAAATCCTCAGCAGACATGGAAGATTTTGGACACTTTGATTGAATTTCATTTTACTAAAATCTTGGTCAGCGAACCATTATTTTACCGAAATTTCCAGACTGTACAAGCTTCTGAATGCACTTCAACTGAACAATCCATGCTTTATACCTGCAAGCAGATTACCGATATCTTTCTGTTTTATTTACAACAAAACCCGTCTTTTGAATACACTTCGCTCTTTTACCAGATATATTCAATCCATATTATCACCCCATTGTTCTTGATTTCAAAGATTCGCACAACTAATGTGCAAGTTGATCATTGTATTTCAATCATGCACAAAGCAATAGAGTTGCTATGTACACGACACGGAGATGAATTTGGCACTCTGACGCTAGTTGAAAATTGGTATTTGGTTGATGCCCAAACTATTATGGAATCTTTTTATGAATTTAGCGAGCAAATGTCCCATATTTGAATAAAAACAGTACTTTTACTTTGGCACCTATCGATCAACGGCCCTCCAATTTGGACAACTATGGCTAGGGAATTAACCTATTAAGTAGGCTGAATCTGTCTTAGTACCTACAATTAGATAGATTGTAGAATACCAATAACGCGAGCTTTTTGTAAAAGATATTATATTCAGCAATACTAATGCAAAGTGCCGGCTACAGCTTTGGATTTCACAATTAGAGTTGATAGGATAGAACACCAGGATCAACAAGCAGTCTTTCAAGCATGGTTATTTTAGAAAATTTCCCGACTAAAAAATGAAATTTCTCGAAACATAAATGTGAAATTTCTCGACAAATATAAAATTGAAACCCTTTTTGAAAATTCATTGCCAAGACTTTTTCCAAGTAAATTTTTCATTTAGCGTCAAATTTGGTCTCTATTTTTCTTGTCCAAAAAATAAAGGCAATGCCCAAAAGTCAAAACACTTGCATCGCATGTTCAACAAAAGTAAAAACCATTAATACAGAAAAGAAAGTGTGATAGGAAGCGGCCATGTTCCAGGTGTACCACTGCGCAAATTGATTGTATATATCCCGGAATCCCGATCGCAGTGAACCTCCCGAACCCAAAACTTTCATTATTAACGAAAGGAATATTATCAGCAATGAGGCTACCCCTACAATCAAACCAGAATTACAACCCCAGCTCATCTTTTTCAAACGAGAAAAGTTTAGTGTATTTGGGGAGAAAAGAATTTGATTTGGAGTATGAAATGATTCAAAATGGGATTATTCATTTACTGTGCGTATATACCAGAGTATCAAAATCATTCCTGGAAAAGTCTTGCAATTCCTTATTGATGCGCTATGCAGTCAGAGCAATCCACTATACCATGCAGCAAGATGAGCCTAATCGTATTATTTGGATAGACAAGTGCTTGAGAGAATTTCAGTTACAGCTACCATTTCCTACTCTTCCAAATCTAATGGGCGCTGTTGTGTTGTCGCTATGTTACTTTAAGAATGGGCTCTTTAAAGTCGGTCTGCCGTATTTCAGTTATGTTGTTAGAATCGCAAAGGAACTTGGAATAAATAGAGAGGCTGGACTTGCTTTATTAACCAGTGATCCAAATGAAAAGGAAGATTGCAGGAATATATGGTGGCTATTATACAGGATTGATCAGTTCTTGTGGTCGTTTAACAAGGGAAATATAACAAACGACGATAACGGAGTATATTTGCCGGAAACAGCTCTAAATATAAACACTCTAGATAATGTAAAGTCACTTGGGATGGAACTAATGTCTTCTAACTGTATATTCACCCCTAATGTTCCAATTCATTCTGTAGCTGTTCACAGAGTGCTATTGTGCAGACTGTTTGGTCAAGCAGTTAAATTCAGCGAAATGAGCAACAATGACCAGTCTATAGATACACTGTTCATGTTATATAATCTCAAAGATTCACTGCAGCTTTGGAATAACAATCTACCAGATTCGTTTACTCTACAATATCAGCTTTTAGATAATGATCTACCCATCGACCCTGTATTTACGTGGCAGATTTTGGACAGCTATCTCATTTATAACTTTGCAATGATTCTGATAAAGAGTGCAATCATTTTTCCTCATATACTAGAAAACTATAATGAAGCAGTACAGGAATCTATATTTCCAAGTTTGCTACAAAACTGCAAAGAACTTGCGAGGATTATTTCATTTAATATTCTTAAAAGCCCTTCACTTGACAAGACTACAATCTACTTTATCAATTATATCTATTATGGAGCTGTTCCCTTGATTATAGCTCCGTCCATAGAATTCGATGGAATCGTCCCAACTTTTCTGGGTCATATTCAAGCATTAGTGCGGAAATTTAAAGTCGGAAATCCTATTATTGGATTAATCCATAGCTATTTGGATGTAAAGGATCCCAGAGTCATCATCGAGCGTCATAAAAAGTACAAGTTTATTGATTACTTGACAGAGAATGATGATCTGAATGACCAATATGCTATGCAGTACTTGCGCGACGACTTGTAACTATATGCCTTGTCTTTAACTGGTTTCGCAGAGTTGAAGGAAAAGTAAATCTCATCTATTCAGGTGTGCTGGAATAGTAAAGTGCTATAAAGTACTTGTGTAGAATAATTATATCATAATGTTTATGCGTTTTCTTATACCAGTAGATTGGAATAATTCCTCGACTTTTAGCCTGTTTCGGGAGCGGCGGAGTTGAACCCGTTTTTTTGACGCTAAGGTGAGGGCATGACTGAAAGCTTTCCCTGAAAATGCCCAAAGATCCAAACTCCAGGATCGATATTTGTAAATCCGCAAGCGGTCAATATCACCGTAATCATCCATATTTGCAGTCGAGCATTCAAGAATCCTCTGATACAGCATATTCGGATTCTTGCGACGATATATCGGATAGCTCAAGTGATTGCAGCTCAAATTATTACCAATTGATCCAAGTAGGACGGATTGAGCTCGATCTTGAATACCGACAAATGCAGGATATTACAATTAATGTTATTCACTCTCTGACGGATATTTCTATGTACTTTCTTGAAATGGCCTGCAATGCTGTATTGATGCGATATGCAGTAAGAGCAATGTATTATAGCATAAAGAATGACCCTGTCAATAGAAAATTATGGATGGTAAAGTGTATGAATGAATTTGGAGTGCAGGTGCAGTATCCTACTATTCCAAATTTGTTTGGAGCAGTGATTGGGTCGCTATGTCTGATAAGTAATCTGAATTAATTTAGAATGTGGAGATTTTAATTCTGGAATCCCTTATTTCTCGTTTGCGCTGACAATGGCGAAACAACTAGGAATAAACAAGGAAACCGGATTAATGAAACTCACCTCCAACCGACAAGAGAGGGAAGATTGTAGGAATTTATGGTGGTTTATACACAGGTACGACCAGCTGCTGAAAACCATCAACCGAGGACTTATTTCAGATGAAGATAATGGAGTCTATCTTCCTGGGACTGCTGCTTGTAAATTTGACCCTTCTGACATTCGATCATTAGGATTAGAAATCATGTCTTCCAAGAAGCTGTACACACCAACAATTCCGAGTCAGAGTGTTTATGTAAATAGAGTACTGTTGGCACGACTGCTTGGACAGGCAACTGGAATAAATGAAGAATACAAGAAAAGCCATTCAATTGACACTCTGTTTTCTCTCCTAAGCCTGAAAGACTCTTTATTCCTGTGGAATGACAATCTTCCTCCGATATTTAAAACAGTACTAGAAAGCAAAGATATAGATTCCCCAATCACATGGTCCGTCGTTGATACCCTTTTGCAGTATCATTTCGCAATGATCATAGTATTATCGCCAACAGTGTATTCTGGAATCGAAGAGGACTATGAAAAGACAATTTTGGATCCAACTTTTGACCGTTTACTATCGGAAAGTGCGGCATTAGCGGACTTGTTTAATTTGTATCTGAATTGCAACCCAAAGTTCAAATATACTTTCATGTTTGTCATGAACTACGCTTTCCATGCGTTAATACCCCAAATACTGCTGTCGAAAGGAAAACAGTGCACATCGATTATCAATATTCTCTTACACGCTCTCGAGTCTTTGAGTGAAATATTTCAGTTGGGGAAACCCCTCCTTAAATTAGCACACCGACTTTTAGAAATGGACAATCCAAAGGAAATTGTTCAAGAATATCTTAAATATTCATTTCAGCAGTATTTGCGATAGGTGGCTATTGAAGGTTGAAATTAAAAATAAAGAATGGTTTAGGATTGAGGACTGTTAAATCGACTGTTCGTTTACGCTTGTTTCCCCGATTTCATAATAGACCACAAAGACTTTCAAAACAAGATTTTACCGTAAAGAAAGCCGAAATACTACAAGTTTCATGAAAAATTCCCAAGAAGCCAATACATGTTAACTCTGCTGTTTATGTCCCCATCTTACAACATCATGACAATATTCGGTTCATTTATTCATTTTACACGACTGCAAAAATTCCTTTGACTAATTCAAATTAATTTGAATGGAGATTAAAAGTGACTTTTTTGGAAGGAGATACCGATCACAGATTAAAATGGAGACTTAGGCTAAGCACTTTCTGAAGCTCGGCAAGGGTGCTATTGTCTTGATACATTTGAATATAATTAAACAGGGCTTTTCACGTTCAAACTGATAGTGAACTGGAGAATGAATATTATTCCAAAAAAATCCAATCTAACAATTGATTGTCACTATATGTAGTTGATAAGAGATACAAGTAAGCTACACTGAATTTCGTTCAATTCTTTGGTTTAACCACCATGGATGAATCTTCCAATGTTTGAACTGGCTGAGTAACGTCCTTCAAAATCCTAAACTGGTCTTTCTAGAACCATCTAATGATAATTTCCATTCGCTGGTCGTTTTGGCGCTATTTGGAAAGACATTCCAGCTTGGCTCTCGTAACGATACACCTTCTTTGCTCAAGTGCACAAAGATCGGAAAAAGATCTTTCCGATAAAGGATATGCCAAAAGTCACAAAAACTTGTGAGTCTTGCACTAGAAAGGTTTTTGCTGTTAATCTAGAAACGAAAGTGCGATAGAAAAAGACCTTGTTCTAGATGTGCCAAGGCAGGGGTGGAGTGTGTATATCCAGAAGACTATATAATTCTTACTCAAGAGCAATACCAAGAAATATATACCAACCAAAAGTTATCGTTGGTTGCGCAACATGTTATTGCAAACACAAAGCTACTTAGGCAGCCTAGCTACCCTTCTTATTACCCCACGAGTGCAGCGTTTTCAGAGAGTCTTCCAAACGCTGTTGATATTATCAAAAACTTGGATTACCATCTGATCAAAGAAGTTGTACTTAAAAGCCTCACTGCCATCTCTGGAATATCCAGCAGTTTTCTTGAAAAGTGTTGCAGCTGTCCTCTCGCAAACTTATCGATAAGAGCCTACTATTTGAATATTAACCGTCAAATAAACAGGTATTGGTTGGACAAAGTTCTATTAGAGTTGTCCAAAGCACTCTCGAATCCGTCCTTATCCATATTGATTTCCACTTGGATGATTGCCAAGTGCCATATAGGTACTTACAACTAATATAGAAAAAGGCGATTTTAAATTAGGAGCAACCTTTTTCAACTATGCGTTGACGATCGCAAAGGCTCTAGGTGTCAATTGTGAAAGTTCAATGGAAATTCTTACTGATAATCCCAATGAAGCAGAAGATTTGCGAAAATTATGGTGGCTGATATATACAACGGATAGAGAGCTATCTATCGTTGGCCAATCGGTAATTGATGATTCTGATAACAATCTCTATTTACCAGGTGCAGCATCCAGACGCGACATTACCTCTGGAGATGACCATAGACTATTAGGATTAGAAATCATGTCTTGTAGCAAATGGTATATTCCATTTATCCCAGATTCCACTATTAAAGTCTATGAAATACTGTTATATAAAGTGGTGGGCAAAGTATCAAACTTTGTCAGTCTTTCGATGCAGGACCAATCCACTGATCTTTCACTGAATCAAATCAAGCAGATAGAACTTTCTCTAATACAAATGCAACTCATAGATTCATTATTTCTTTGGTACAATAATTTACCCAGTTTCCTGACACACTTTCCTGTAGATCCTACTAATCCTGATGAGCATGCAATCTTGAACATTCATATACTATATCACTACACTATAATCATGACTCATTCTACTACAATATATACGCAAGTACAAACTTACAGGGATGACTCAAATAACTACAAATTACTGCAAGTTTTAGTAGGCCATTCCACGAAAATGATTGACCTATACCAACTTTATATTAAAAAACAGCAGTTTAAGGACGCATCTATTTTTCATTTAGAATACTTGTTTCAGGCAGCAGTACCGTTGATTCTTAACTCGACCTTTGAGGACCAACAGCAACCGCTAGCAATGTTGCTAACTTTATTGCAGTTAATTGTGCAGCAATTTAGTCTTGGGCTTCCGCTATATCAACTCATAAAAGAATTAATCGAAATTAGAGATCCTGGCAAAATCCTGGAAAAGTACTATCAATATTCATTTAAAGATTTTCTTCACGGATCAAAGGGTATCTACTTGCATGAACTCCTCATAGGCAATTGTCATTAAAATTGGTGTTGCACCTGATTAACACAGCATGAACTGTCTGGCACAGACAAGATCAATAAAGTGATGAAAATTGGCCACCCGAGCCAAAAGATGGAAGTACAATTCATTTTTACAAGTCCAGCTACCAATTAGTTTCGTTGGTCCTCGGATTAAAGTTTATTTATTTAGCCTAAATTTAGTCTTTCTAGACAGAACAATTTAGTTTCCTTTGACCAAAATTTGCTACTTTTTCGTGTTACCATTTCGGGACTCAATCCCACCCTCACCACATAATTCGTTTATTTACCACTATGAGAAACAGGGAATATTTTAAATTAGAGCTAGAAGCGTAGCTGTAGGTCGAATTCTGCACCTGATTCTCCATTACCTTTTCCCATAGATATGATGGGAATTACATTTTAAAGCTGAAATCGAATTTTAGAATAAACATGAGAGACCCTAAAAAGTTAGTTTCTGTAAGGCTCCAACTGACTATGTCATTAACTTTAACGAACTTCAGATAATTAACCCGTGGCACATTAAGGGATATATATTCCGCTAAAACTAGGTGAGCCTTCAACCAAATTAGTTGAAAACATTCAGGCTAACAGAATATAAGATTATCGTTACCTAGGCACTATTCAGCGTGGATCTAAACGAAATTGAACTGAATGACTTTGTGCTCATGCATATTTGATCAACGTCTCCAATCATTTGAGCAAGTTGGACTTTAGGTCTTGAATCGATTGACTTGATGGTGGACAGTTGTTTGGCATGGATCAATCAACTTGTAAGAGTGGCATTCGAGAGAACCCCTGGGGAAGAGTTAGCAACTACAGGTTACTTTCCGGAAGATATGTAATTGCGCCAAAATGTAAATCCTATATTCATCTCAACTATTGTAGAATAAATTACAAGTGAAATCGCAATCGCGCATGAATTATGTTTTTTGGGCGGAGTATGTAAACCGCCTGAAATTCAATTGGTCAAATTTTCCTGCACCTGGACGCATTGAATTGTTGGTCAAAGAACCTTTTTTTGAGCAATCTCAATGCAAATAGCCATAATCCAAGCAAAATTTGGATTTTAATTTGAACATTATATCATACTCTGCTACTCTAGTAAATTTCTTGAAATCGGAATTTTAGCTGGTTTAACTTGCTTGGGCAAAACTCAAAAAAATTATCTGCCACAGCACAAATTCTTTTCCAAACTACAGGATGCCCAAACTCCCCAAAACCTGCATATCTTGCGCATGCAAGGTAAAATACTAATAACGCAGAAACGAAAGTGTGATCGGAAGAGACCATGTTCAAGGTGCTTGAAAGGAGATTTAGAGTGCAAATATCCCGGAGATCCAGTCCACAAACCAAACAAATTGCTCACCGCTCTAACAGCCGCTAACGAATCTGTGTTTATAAATCCAATCAATCAGCTGGCTGAAAGGAACTGGAACTCTACAGAAAACAAACAGCTTGTGTTCATTGGAAATACAGAGTCATTTGATGAGGAATTTCTTCGGATACAGAATACTATGCTTGGCGCTATGCAATTAATAATGAAGATATCACGAGGATTTCTGGAAAAGTGTTGCTATTCATTCTTGATGCAATTGGCGATACGGACCTTTTATTATGTGCTCAATGGAGATTATGTAAACAAGAAAATATGGCTGGATAAATGTGTATATGAATTTGCAATTCAGTTAAAGCATCCGTCTCTTCCTAATTTGCTAGGAACAGTTGTGTTATCCTTGTGTTTTATTAGTAATATTCTTTAATACAGAAAGCGGAGATTTTGGAGTTGGAATTCCATATTTTTCATTTGCAATTAATTCTGCGAAATTGCTAGGAATAAACAAAGAAACCGGACTAGCAATGCTGACAAGAGACCCACAGGAAAAAGAAGACTGTAGAAACTTATGGTGGGTGATTTATAGAGTGGATCAATTTATGGCTGTTATTGGAAAAGGAATTCTAACAGAGGAAGATAATGGAATATATTTGCCTGAAACTGCGTCTCAAGAAGAAGATATGGATGGTATCAGATCTTTAGGTTTAGAAATAATGGCTTCCAAGAAATGGTATACACCGATTGTATTTAGTCCCAATATATACGTAAACAAAGTGCTCCTCGATAGATTACTCGGTCAAGCGGTAAAAGCGCATGAAAAATTCAAATATGATCAGTCAATTGATACAATATTCGCTTTAGTAAATTTAAGCGACTCTTTGCATTTGTGGCATTCAAATTTGCCAAGCAAATTTCGACAAGTATTCGAATTACTGAACGGAATCGGGACTATAGATAGATCAATGTCGTGGATGATATTTGATGCGTATTTGCAGTATTATTTTTCAAGGATAATTGTTAATTGTCCATTAATATACTACAATCTGTCGAGAGATTATTCAGCCACTATCCAAAGCAAAGAATTTGACAAGCTCTTGAAAGAATCTAAACAATTAGCAGATATAATTCAATTTTACATAACGCACAATCCAACTTTTGAGTATTCAACATTATTTTACGTCAACTACATGTTCCAAGCGCTAATCCCAATGTTACTCAAAAACAGCACCAACGAAATCAATGTGCTACTACAAGGAATGCAAATGTTGATAAAGAAATTTCAATTAGGGCATTCTGTATATAGTTTTGCATACAGATTAGTACATATGGACCCGCTATTTATCCTGAAAGAGCACAGTAATTTCTCGTTTGTTACGCTGTTGCAACATGGGGACAGCGATAAGATTTTCAAAGAATTCCTCAACGACGAAATCCTCCTGAATTAATATAGTATTTATTAAGTCCATTTTTACAGTCAGGTGAATTTGAATTTTTGACAGAACAGATCCACTTGTTATTGGAGTTCTGCTATTCCTCCAAGTACACATCCAACAATTCGTACATGCTATTTATTGAATTACATCAAATAAATGGATATCTGTCTTCGGCTATAGGGAATAGATCAAATGTCAAGTAATCAGATTTATTGCTTCCTTGTTCTATATTTGTAAATCGAGAATATCAAGACAAGGATCAACAAATATATCCACCGTCTTGGTTTTGGTTTCATTACAAGCAGTGGAGCTAATCTAATTTAAAGCCAAGTACCTGTTCTCGTTCTTTACATTCAAATCACGTTCATAAACCACAACTGGTGTCTTCAATTTGATATAATCGATTTCATCAATTTTTGACAGGTACTTTATATTCTCTTCAATTTTCTCTGATTTTCTTTCCGGTATTGAGAGAAATGGAGTGAGGATATCAATTGCAATTCGCACATATCCTATTTTTGCCTCTTTTTGGGACTTATTCGCCAGTTTCTTCCACGCATTCCATTTGTACCTCTTTATAGAGTCCCACCATTGCGGCTGAGGTTGCTTACAGTCGCCTTTTGTTGCCTGTTTGAAATATGCGTACGTCAGCAGTCTATTTGATATCGGGATTGTAGGCCAATGTGCTGGAAAGGGCGTTAATGATGTGAGTTGCTTTAGCGCATCACACGCATGATCAAACAAGTCGTTGATAATTTCCTCGTTATTTGACATGGTGAAAATCCATTGTTTACATTGAAATTTGTCTGCAAAAATTTAGGGCTGAACTTTTTTGAGAAATCTAAATGAAAAACAATATTCATATATTCATACGGACTACTCTGGATGAATTCTTGATGCATAGAGACACCAAAGATGATGTCAAATTAGCAGTCGAAGAAGCGAAGAGTACTAAAAGTTAATGTAGGATATCTCGGATTAGAGACGATGGAGTTGATGCAGTACGACGCTATCTTCAAGCCATTCATGCTCGTTTGTCAGTCAAAGAATCCGCAATTGACTGTCATTGCTCTAAGCTGTTTAGGTAAGCATATCTAATTACAGGTTTAATTTGATTAATTGCAGGAAAGTTATTTCAATACAATTTCTGGGAAAACGCTTCAGATCTTTTAAACCTGGTTATTGAAACCGTTTCCAATTGTTTTAATGGTGAACACACGGATGAGCAAATCCAAACACAGGTGATTAATGCTCTGTCTTCTGCGATTTCGATTGAAAATTCTAATTCGCAATTGCATGGCGGAATATTATTGAAAGCTGTTCGGATTATTTACAATATTTTCCTGCTCTCGAAATATCCGCAAATCCAGACTCTCGCGCAGGCTTCATTGATGCAGATATCTACCAGGTATTTTGATTTTGAACTAGTGTATTTAACCGGGTGCCCACAGAATATAACTTTGAAGAAATAATGAAAAATCATAAAGACAAGACAAAAGGTACTTGCAAGTAACACCAGGTGAACCAAATAGATTAGTGGACACAACTAGAACAGACAATGAAGAATTTGATGAACCAGCTGGATTAGCTATTTTGGATAAACTTGGAGAGCGTGATCCCACTACCAGACACTCTCAGGATATTTTGACGGACAGCAGCCATCCTCAAGAGTCAGCGCATGATAAAATTGCAAAGGATGCTTATTTGCTGTTTAGGGCATTTTGCAAACTGTCAATGAAGTCAATCAATGGACCTGAATGTGCAACTGATTTGAAATCTCAGGCAATGAGATCCAAATTACTATCGCTTTCACTCGTTTATAACACGCTAAAGAATTACGGGAAAATGTTTTCTTATCCATCGCCTGTGTTGTTTACGTCTATCAAAGTCACTAAATCCAGCGATGTTGCGTTCATTTTGGCGGTTCGCCAGTATATCTGTTTGGTTTTTACCAGGAATATTGTCAATATTGTGCCACAAGTATTTGATTTGGCTATGGATATTTTTGGAAGAATGCTGCTAGAATTGAGACAGCTTGTGAAAAAAGAGATTTCTACAATATTTACTCAGATTATCATTCCAATAATTGAGGTAAGCTTTTCTAACTCCAGGCTTCAATTCCAGTTACATACTATCAAAGGGTATCTTTGATGAAAGCGCTGCAGAGAGCATTCTCTAGACCTGAGGGTGGCAAATTGCTAGTAGAATTGTACCTGAATTATGATTGTGATCTATCAACTGAGCCAGAAGAAAATATTTGGGAACGATTGAATAATGCTTTGGCTCAGGTCATGACTGGTAATCTTCCAGAATTGCAGGAGCCTGCACCCTCCTTTGATTTCACACTGAACAATACAAATGTTTCTTATTCTGGGGCAATCACAACTCAAAATCTGACCAATTATACCAGAGAACAAGTTAGGCAGCTGTATCTTCCATATGGTGATAATAATGAATTAAGGAAGAGGGTCCTTGAATTAGTCGTAAAAGGAATCCTATATTCTCTCAATAACTGGGTAAAGGATGAAAAGAAGGAAGTGAAACCAGAAAGAAAAGAATTTGAATATGAATATGATGATCCTTCGGCATTCCTCGAGTCCAAGACAAAAAAACAAGTGTTACAAGAGGGGGTCAAGCTTTTTAACCAAAAACCAAAGAAGGCTATGCGGATATTGATAGAAGGCAGAGTTATTCCGAGCAAGCAACCCCGCCACATTGCACATTTCTTATTGAACTGCCCTGGCCTGGACAAAGTTGTCATTGGAGAGTATCTAGGGGAAGGTGAAGAGCAGTTTGTCGCAATTATGCATGCGTTTGTTGACATGCAAGATTTTTCTGGTAAAACCTTTGTTGGTGCACTAAGAGAGTTTCTTAATACTTTTAGGTATATTTGATTAACAGTAGATTGCCGGGAGAAGCGCAAAAAATTGATAGATTTATGCTTAAATTTGCTGATCGGTATGTGCAATGTAATCCAAATTCATTTTCTACTGCTGAAACTGCGTATGTCCTGGCATACTCTGTGATTATGCTCAACACTGATCAATATAATCCTCAGGTGAAACGAAGAATGACTTGCGAAGATTTTGTAAAGAACAATCGCGGTATTAACGAGGGAAAAGATCTTCCTCATGAATTTTTAGTCTCCATATTTGATGAAATCAAGGAAAAGGAAATCAAAATGAAGGACGAGTCGAAAAGCGCTGTATCTTCTGCGGTTTCTCCGACTTCTAAACAACACTCTTCGAAAGCAAAGCAAAAGCTGAACAGAACGGAAAGTCTGTTGATTCAAATGCGAAATAATCATTCAACTACCAGGGATCCAACTACATTTGATTCGCATTTTGAAAATACAGATCCAATGGTATTCTATGAAGCTACTCATTTTGAACACGTAAAACCAATGTTTACTATTATCTGGATGTCTTGTTTAATGTCGGTTTCATCCTTCTTGCAAAAATATGAAGAGGTGGACACGGTTATTACTTCGTTAGAAGGATTCAAGTACTCTATTCATTTGGCATCCATCTTTGAGCTGGAATTGGAAAAGAAGGGATTTTTAACCAATTTATCCAAATTTGTAGAAATTCCAAATATCTTGCATGCTACTCAAAAGAATATAGAAGCTGTAAAAATGCTGTTAGAAATTACTTTTGTGGATGGAAATTACTTTAATGAAAACTGGCAAACAGTCGTGAAATGCATGAGTCAGCTGGAAAAGATACAGCAGCAAGGAATAATAGATCCAGATCCAACTAAACCGTCCGATCAAAGAAAGAAGGAGGCGAAGCACATTGAAGAGATGTATCAGTTAATATCCTCTCAAGCTGTTACTTTATCTGTTGACAGAATATTTACCTCAAGCTCGAAACTGTCAGTCAACTCAATTTGCCACTTTAGTCGTGCTTTGTGCGACATGTCTTGGGATGAAATTATGTTTTCGTCGGATAAGGTAGGATAAACTAATTGTAGGAACATCCAAGGATGTACTGTCTTCAACGTATTATAGAGATTTCATACTACAATATCAATTCCAGAATCAGATTGGAATGGACGCAAATCTGGCAGATATTGGGACCACACTTTAATCAAGTTGGTTGTCATTCTAATACCAATATCGTATTTTTCTGCTTGGATAAACTTCGACAACTGAGTAGCAAATTCTTGGAATTGGAGGAATTACCAAACTTTAAATTCCAAAAAGATTTTCTGCGGCCATTCTCGTTTATATTTGAAAACAATCCGGATATTAAAATCAAGGATATGGTGCTTACGTGTGTCAACAATTTATTAATGTACAAGCCGGCAAATCTGAAATCTGGATGGAAAACCATCTTTGATGTCTTGGGATTAGCAGCAAATGAAAAAACGGAATCAATCGTGAAGCTTGGATTTGCCATTACGAGTACTATTCAAAAAGAATACCTGCACCTTGTGTCCTCCCAAAACTTTTATCCAGAATTTGTTAGTACCTTGTCGAAATTCTGTCAGAACTTTAAATTTCCAAAAATTAATGCATTGGCAGTACAAGCGTTACGAAATGGAGCCGAAATGCAGTCAAAACCTGTTGTTAATGCAAAAAAGAAGGAAGATGAAGGTTCAGACAAGCAATGGATGGTTACTTTTGCCAACATGAAAAATATTATCCTTAGCTGTGAACTGGAAGTCCGTCAAACGTAATTTCAATTAATTTTAGATCTTTAAATAATATGTTTGACATTATGTTTGAGAATGGAAGCGATTTTACCAATGACTTGTGGTGTCAAATTTTAAAGGAGATTATTCTCCCGCTGTTCGATGAACTCAAGAACCCATCCTCAAGCAAGAAGAGTAAAGAAGATATGCAAATATGGTTGTCAACGACATTGACCACAACCATGAAGCTTCTTATCGAATTGTACGCAAAATTTCCTGTATTATCCGAAATTGCACTAGATGATTTGCTTGATCTCATTTCTCTTGTAATATTACAAGAAAACGATACTTTGGCACGACTGGGATCAAATTGTTTGCAGGAATTTGTCGAGCATAATCTTGAAGTCCTTAATGGGGATATTTGGGACAATATTATTAACCGCGTGTTGTACTGGCTAGATGTTACCACACCAAAAGATTTAGTTTTTGACTATGCAAACAGTGGGGAAACAGACTCAGTGTTTGGATTCCCTTATATGAAGAAGCCAGTACGAAAAGAATTCCCAAAGATCATTACAAAATGTGTACTACACTTGATCATAGTTCAAACAGTGAACAAGCTATTTGTAGGGGCAAATGGATCTAAAGTTTTCCAGACACTACAATCGCAACATATTTATGCTGTTGGAGATGCAATTTACAAGTCATACAACTTTGCCAAAACGTTCAACCAACTCATGGAATTGAGACAAGCATTGCATCAAATGGGCTTCATGAAAACCTTGCCAAATTTACTAAAGCAAGAGACAGTTTCGGTGTCCACCTATTTAACAATTTTATCCCATGTATTTGCAGACCAGTCACCAAAAGGACAGGAAATGAATTTTGAAATTGAAAGACGATTGCTACCGTAATTTTGAGTTAATTTAGATTATCGTACGCGCTTTTGACTCAATTTGTCCAGTTTGACATGGAAACACAGCGCAATAGTATACTCACTTGGTCCCCAGTGGTGGAATCTATTGTTGATGGCTTTAGCAAGTACTGTGGCTTTCAATTTGAAAAACATATTCCATACTTTTATGTGCATTTCGTAAAACTATTGGATTATGGTCATGTTCCATTCTTGGCACCACTTGGAGTAATATTCAAAAGAGTTGGCAGTACTTTCAATATCGTAAAAGACAATGTTCCGTATAGCCAAACGATCTCTGCGTTCCCTGAATTGTTGGAATCATCTGTGGACGATTCGGTGGATGAAATGGCTGAAAATTTAGTCAGCATGACATTAAAAGAAAGTATTGAATCTCTCCAAGACGAACTACTAAAAGACTATGATCCATTTCAACAATAAAATATAATTCATTATCTATGGTATGTACACTGGTGGTGGTGTTTGTGTTTCCTGCCTCTCTAGATCCGCTGAATCTTCTTGATAAATAACTTGCTCATGATGTTCTCTATACATTGGCAGCGGCTCTGAGAACTCTGATCTATTTTCCCACCGATGCAAGAACATGTACGCTCTGCAGGTCGCAAACACCATAATCCCTACGAGAAACAAATACAGTAAAATTATCAACACAATCTAAGTTAATATAAAGTACGAGTGATGCAGGAGGTGCATAACTTGTATCCGTTGCACCGTCCATATTAAATAAGTTTGACTTTTTGTCAGTGCATTTTCGTTGTTGAGCACCACTCTGTAGCCAACGAAAATAACAGCTTGAGCCGGATTCATTGTCGAGATACAGCAACGGCCGCAATGGAAAATTAGAGTCTTTTAGATTTTAGAGGGTCATACACTTGAACTACATGTATGGACAAACTAGGTGGTACACATCAATTTGGACTCTGTAGTTGGTGTTACTTCCTTTTTGAATTTACTCAGATGATTTCCATATGGAAAAACAAGGTCAAAGGGATTTGGTAGCAAGTTACTTTTAGATCCTCAAATAACCAGACAAATCTCCAAGGATTACTCTTTAGCAGGGCCATATCTAAGCAAATTGAGCCCATTCTCAAGCATTGTATATCTCTTTGATCGTTTTCGAAATTCTCGCACCTCCTTTTTTGGAATCACAAAACACCAATTTGGTAATCAGCAAAAATGCCTCAGCGGTAGGGAACCAGTTCGTCCCCAAATAAGTGTTTGACAGTACCCTCGTAAAGAGATAGCTTGAGCTTTATTCTTAATACTTTGTAGTGTTGCAAGCTTTAGCAATCAAAAATATCAGTTTAAGCGAGCAGAGAAAAGAGAGATTGTAGTCCCCAAAATTAAAGGGGCTTTTTGACCGAAATATTTTGGTACATCACTATTGGTGACTACGGATAAACCCACCGGCATATCCCAAAAAGGAACAGGCTGAACGGTGGTGGTATATTAAAAGGGCAGATTTTTCAGCTTAATCAGTATAGATATGAAATTCCTCTTGCTACCTTTGCTGGCACTTGCTCAACAAAACATTGTTAGATACAATTGGGCACTCACCGAACTTACTGATGCACCTGATGGTTATCAAAGAAAAGTTCTTGGAATCAACAACACACCTGGGTACATGAACACAGTTGAAGCTACTGAAGGTGATTGGATCCAAGTTACTGTTACCAATCAACTTACTGTACCGTCATCTATTCATTGGCACGGTATCTATCAAAACGGAACTCTAGAATCTGATGGTCCTGTCGGTATTTCTCAGTGCGCAATCAAGCCAGGAAAGACCTATGTTTACAAGTTCCAGGCTACTCGTCCAGGTACTTTCTGGTGGCACGCACATTTTGGACCTGAATATGTTGACGGGTTAAGAGGCCCTATTGTTATTCACATGCGTAATGAACCATTTGCCAATCAATATGATTTTGACTACACTGTCCAATTATCAGATTGGTACCATCAATCTGCCAACATTCTTGCCACGAACTACTTGAATCCAGCCCTAAACCCAAATGGAAATGAACCCGTATGGACTTCTGGTTTAATTAATGGAAATGGACGTTACAATTGCTCTGCTGAAGCCCAAACTCAACCGTGCAGAAACAACCATCCTTTATCCCAATTCAATTTCACTCCAGGCAAGAGATATCGCTTGCGATTCATCAACTTGTCTGCGTTTGCTACCTTCAATGTCTCTATCGCCAACCATCAAATGAGAGTGATTGAAGTTGATGGTACTGTTGCTGATGGCAAGCAAGTCGGAACTAGTTTATTCATTAATGTCGCACAAAGATACTCTGTTATTGTTGTCGCTGATCAAAGGCCAATGCAATATGTCATGTCTGCTACTCTGCTTGATAACAGTCCGTTTACCTCACTTCCATTAAATCTTGAAGATCCAGGTTTGGAAAAAACCGCTGTTGCCTTAATCAACTATGGAGGTGATGGTCATGGAGGCGATGGAGGTGATGGTCATGGAGGCTGGGGTCATGATGGTGGTAATAATAATGGTGGGGACTTTGGGCATGGTGGATGGCACCACAAGAGAGATGGGAGATTCCCAGTTTACCCTCTCAAAAACATTAACACTGATGCGGTAACTCCTCTCGTAGCAGTTTCAATCCCAAAAGCTACTAGAAGAGTAAACTTTGAATTTACTTTGACAAGCACTCCATCAGATCCTGTAAACAAAGCTTACATTACTTTTGATGGTGGTAAAACTCAGAACAGCTTTGTTTTCCCATCTGGAACACCTGTTGTGGTTGATGTAGTTCAAAACAAACTTCAAACCCATAGCTTGCCATCCAGTTTGAACGCTGTTGAAATTCAAAATGGAGATGTCGTTGATATTGTTATCATATCTCATGATGGTGGTGAGCATCCGTTGCATTTGCATGGACATGACTTTTGGATTATGGGAAGTGGTACTGCTGCAGATTCTTCAAAGATCCCATCTACTTTCTCAATTACTAACGCAGTAAAGAGAGACACTGTCACAGTTCCATCTTGTGATACTGATGCAGATGGAAGCTGTGTAGGTGTAGCATGGACTGTATTAAGGTTTGTTGCTGACAACCCAGGTGTTTGGAATTTCCACTGCCATATTGACTGGCATTTGATTGCAGGGTTAGGAATGACCTTTATCGAATCTCCTCAAGTTTTACAATCTAGAGGTTTGAACCCACAGACTTTGGCAAACTGTGCGAATTAAATTAAAATAAACTGATATTCACTTAATTTGTATTCACTGAACACTTAATCTTCAAAAGTTCGTTTAACCCATAGACCAGAGTCAGTCCATGGTTTCACTATAATTTAGGACTCGAAATAGTAAAGACAACTTTTAAAATTTGGTACGCAGCCATTCCAGATCCTTCCATATCGACTAAAAGTTTACAAATTGGCTCATGTTTTTGGTATCACGCTCACATGCCATTGTACAACTTAATTCGATACTTGTACAGTAATTTCATCCCACTACTCAGAGTCGATTTTGGTTACTGCTGATGTCTTGCACTTTGTTACCTCTCGACCAACTTATAAACTAGGCAGTGAGTTGCTGGTCGAGGGACTAGTAACTAATCATTTCCTCATACATCGGATACTTATTCTAATGGATGAATACGTTTACTAATAAACAAAGATGAATTCAAGATACTATCAAACTCACTTCTGCATTCCAGTTTATTCCAAGAGATTGAATTGGAGGTATTTCCCTCTGTCACGCCATTCTTTCATTCAGTCGTTGGCTTTTAATTAAATGATTTCCGTTTTCGATGCCAAAACCGCACCTGACTTTTCACTTGCCCCACATTTTTTCTCTCAAAATACAAATGCTCGCTCGCCTTTCTTCAAGAGTTCTTAGGAGAGTGAAACCAAGATTCTATTCCGTTCAAGCATCATTCCCTGGAGCACCAACTTCTCAGTACACAGAAACTCTAAAAGTTGAACGAGATTGGCCAGTGATTCCTACCTACAGAGTATTGGATTGGGAAGGCAATGCACTCTCTTCCCCTCCACCGCTTGATGATTCTGTGTTGGTGAACATGTACGAAAAGATGGTTACATTGAACACAATGGATGTGATCATGTATGAAGCTCAAAGACAAGGTAATTAGAAATAACCCAGGCCGTATTTCATTCTACATGACCAGTTACGGAGAAGAAGCTACTCATATGGGTAGTGCTGCAGCTCTCACTCTCGACGATGTGGTTTACGGCCAATACAGAGAAGCAGGTGTGTTATTATACAGAGGATTTACATTGGATGAATTTATGAATCAAATGTATTCAAATGATCTCGATTATGGAAAAGGAAGACAAATGCCTGTTCATTACGGAACAAAGAAATTGAACTTTCAAACTATCTCATCTCCTTTGGGTACTCAAATACCACAGGCTGTTGGATCTGCTTATGCGCTGAAATTGTCTGGAAAAAAGGCAGTGAGCATCTGTTACTTTGGAGATGGAGCTGCCAGTGAAGGTGATTTCCATGCGGCTTTGAATATGGCATCTACCACTGAAAGCCCAGTAATCTTCTTTTGCAGAAACAATGGGTATATAATTGATTAACCATAGATATGCTATTTCTACTCCTGTAAAGGATCAATATAGAGGGGATGGTATTGCTGCAAGAGGACATGGATATGGCGTAGATACTATCAGAGTTGATGGTAACGATGTATTGGTAATTCTATCTAATTCAGGCTGTATATAATGCCACCAAGGAGGCTCGCAGAATCTGTGTTGAAGAATCAAGGCCAGTATTGATTGAAGCCATGACATACAGAGTCGGCCATCATTCTACCTCTGATGATTCATCTGCCTACCGAAGCAAGCAAGAGGTCCAAGATTGGCAAACAAATGACTCTCCAATCAACAGATTCCGCAAATATCTTGAAAAGAACAAGTTGTGGAATGAAGAAAAAGAAAAGAAATTTGCGACAGATATCAAGAAGCAAGTCTTGAAGAGCTTCACTTCTGCTGAAAAACGCAAGAAGCCTTCTTTGGACGGATTGTTCACTGAAGTCTACGACAAAATGCCTCCACACTTGATTGAACAGCAAGACGAGTTGAAGCGATTGATTAAACAGTATCCTGAGCACTATGATACTTCTGGCTATGCCCAATAAATATTCCTATATTATGATTGTACCGTTTCAAGAATTTGTTGCCAGGCCGTCAGATTAGTCCACTTGGCTGATATAGTTTCCCATTGAGACTTTGGAGATACTGCAGCTCACATCATGCATCGCTCACTGTTTTGCTGGATATTTAAGCCTGATGCTTTAGCTAGCAGTAATCTGGTGGATCGAGTGGATATCGATGGGCTGTCAATTATGGCAATGCTTCGAAAGAAAAATTGGGTTGTTGAAAAATCTCTCCAAATCTAATCTAAAAATGACGACAAAAGTTACTCCTCAATGGTCCGCTCAAGAAAAGAACCAGGCTAAACGCAATCCTGTCGACAATCCTTATGCTTATCCTAGAGATTTGCTGTTGAACGTATTCTCAACAACACTTCCTCTACCAGCAGATACCGATAAATCACTTGGTGCATTTGTACTGGAAGCAAGGCCACCTCTAGCTCATCTTCCTTTATCTGATATCGAAAAAAGAGTTTTGAGCATGGTCTCGATCAACAGTGAAGCTACCAGGAGAATGTATAGCAGGGATACACCAAAGAAGCCAGCAAAGGAAAAAGTTATTGCACCACCAAGTATTTGTTGTTAACCGCAGAAAAAGATGACATGTGGGATACTCCTAGCACTGGAGGTAGTTTTGGCGCCAATGGCGTCTTTGGATTTGGATTGAAGGATGAAGTTCGTGCTTTACCAATCAAAAATAACTGGAGTGTATTGGAATCTCAGTTGGATGATACTAAGAGTTCACCGCCGAATAAAAAGGTTTCAGATGCAGACCTGTTCAGCCAAATTCCCTTCCCTTCGCACAGTGCGGGGAGAGATCCATTCGGAGGCTTTGGTATGCATGAACCTATGGAGTATTCTAGATCAGCAATTCCATCCAATATTCCTCCATTTGTGTTTAACCCGCCTGAATGGGTTTACCAAGATCCTGCTGGAAGGATTCAAGGCCCATTCACCTCTGAGCAAATGCATGGATGGTACAAAGAAGGATACTTTCCTCCTGGATTGCCAATTCAGTGTGTTGGAGATACCATGTTTATCCCATTGTTACAATTTGTTGAAAAGTTTGGCAACGAACGTCCATTTTTGGAATCTCTTATTGAGCAAGAAAATTTGGAAAAGGAATTTTACTTGCGAAAATATGGTCCTCTACTAGGAATGCAAAAGCCTGCCCCAAATCCAATTGGAATAAATCCTGTATTTGATCGAGGGAATCCGTACTTTAATGATCCATTTGGGCAACCGATGATGGATCCTCGTGGCCCTAATCCATTTGGAATGCCATTTGGACATCCGCAAATGATGCCGGAACCGAAGCCTTTCATAAACTTTATGCAACCAGCAGTCCCAGTCCAAAATGAACTAGTTGAACCCCAAGTTGAGGAAGCCCGAGATCCAATTCCTCGCCAACCTTCACCAGCTCATTCAGTTAAATCTCAGAAATCTGCAAAAAGTCCAAAGGTTTTGAAAGAAGAGTTACCAGCACCTGAACCTGTTGCTGAAGACGCAAAAGTCGAACCTGCCCTAGATGAAGTAAAGGAAGATACCGCTTCATCCAAAAATAAAAAAAAGAAGCAAAAGAAGCAAAAACAGCCTTTGGAAGTTGTAGAAACTCAAGAATCTGCCCCAGTTGCCGAATCTGAAGTAGTACAAGAGCCTCCAAAGGAAGTAACTCCCTCAAAACCTGCCCCTTGGGGTAAGGGTGAAGTTAAAAGTGAAAAGATACCTCTAAAGTCTATTCAAGATTCAGAAGCTAAAAAACAAGCTGAGCGGGAAAGGCTTTTGGCTGAAAAGGCTGAACAAAAGCTTCTTGCGGAAGCTCAGGCTTTAGCGCAACAAGAGCAAGCAGCTACTCAATCGGCTATTCCAGCCACTGCACAATGGGCAACGAAAACTGAAAAGCCAAAGAAAACTTTATCTCAAATCATTGAGGATGAAAGATTAAAGAAGGAGCAAGAAGAAAAAACCAAACAAACTACAAAAGGCTATGCAAACGCTGCAGCTGCAGTCAAGACTAATGTCAAAGGAAAACCAACTATTGCTTCTGTAGTAAAACCATTATCAAACATGTCCATTGATACAAGTGATGATAATGGTTGGAAAACTGTCGGTAAAAATTCTGCGCGCTCTCCAGTAACTGCAAGTTCGCCTGCACAAGTTCGACCTCCAGCGAAGAGTAATTTATCACCTCAAGTGAATTCCCCTGCCCCTGTTAAATCCAATGGGCCATCCAAAGAGCTTTTAACATGGTGCCGTACATCTTTGAAAGGATTGAAGGGCGAACTTTCACGTAATTGATGATTAATTTAGCTGACGAATTTATAAATATTTTACTCTCGCTGTCAGTTTCAGAAACCACTACTATAAAGCAAATATGTCATGATGCACTTGGAGGATTTACATCCATTGATAGCCATAAATTTTCTGAAGAATTTATATTACGTCGTCAAGCAGATTTATCTGGAGATCCAAATTCATGGAAAGATAATGAATGGAACGAAGTAAGAGGAGGAGCTCATCCTTCCAAACCAAGCCGGGAAAACAGCGGTACTTTTGCCAGTGAAAATAAATTTGTAGTAGTTGGAGGAAAGAAGAAGAACAAGAAATAAAGAATTTAACTTTTTTATTTTTTTGAAATAGGGAAATGGAATCTGAGGAAAAGCAAGAGGTGAAATTCAACCCTCCATTATGGAGACAGCGCAGAAATTTTGTTTCCAAATACTTGAAAATCAACCCAGAATTCAAAAGGATTTGCGATGCTGGGTGTGGAGAAGGTGCGCTGCTAGAGATCTTGTTGAATGATACCCAATTCAGAATATTAGCTGGTATAGATATCCACGAACCATCAATTATAGAATGTTACAATAGATGCAAGCCAAACGATATGGACATGAAATACTTGAGAGAACTGCCAATATCCCTACAACTTTTTCATGGATCATTACAGCACTTGGACTCTAGGTTGCTAGGATACGATTGTTTTGTACTGTTGGAAGTAATTGAACACTTGGATAAACAAACTTTGGAATCTCTTCCCCGAAACTTATTTGGATACTACAGACCAGATTGTGTAATTATATCAACACCAAATGCTGAATTCAATGGTAAATGGAGCTGACTGTAGTTTATTTCCCAGGATTAAAGTATGGGACGCCTGAACAGTCGTTTAGGCACTGGGATCACAAGTTTGAATGGACGAGAAACGAGTTTGAAAGTTGGTGTAATGCATGTGCACAAGAATACGGTTATGAAGTAGAATTTGATGGTGTAGGTTTGCTTGGACCAGCTGATCGTGGATACTGCACTCAAATAGCTCTATTTACCAACCCACAACAATTGAATGAAGAGGTTGGTGAATCAGTCACATCGTACAAGTACAAGTATAAAATTGAATATCCGTATTTTGAACAAGATGGGTTTACTGATCATGAAATTGAAGATGAAGTATTGGAAAACTTGTATATTATAATTTCTGACTGGGATGTATTTAACCAATGTAAAAGAGTTGAATTTGAGCATATTTGGTCCATATTGCGGATTAGACAGGTCTGCAAGTACAAAGAAAGATTAGTACAAGTGCTAAATTGCAGTCGGCTGTTGCAGTTGAATGGTGATTATGTTGAAATATTAACAAATGTACAAAAGCCAGAAGAAATTAAGATGCATAGTGATACAGATGGAGAGGATGAATATATGGATGAAGATTGGGGACATGATTATGAATGTAATGGATGGGAATATGAAGGTAGTTACCGAGAAGATTGGAATTCAATAGATGGTGTTCCTACGCTCTCAAATTGTACCGCAACCGCGGCATACTCAGAAAGTGAACTTGAATTATTCAAAGATTGAATTTTATTAGAATGTATGTTACATTGAACAAACATTTTCTGAACATGCGTTTTTGAATTTTAGTGCTCCTTCATCAACTGCTTTTTTCACTATTTCTGCAGAATCATAGCCTGCACCTAAATTAATAAAAGGAACCTTTGTCTTCTGCAAATTGCTTACAAGCATCCAGCACTTGTTCGATCGGTGCATGATCACCAAAGTGTTTTTCCGCGTATTCATAGACTGAATTTCCATCCTTATCAACTACACAGACACCGCCCAATACGAAGCCTTCACCCACAATATTTCCAGTATAGCCATCATTTGTTGCTCTCATTCCGTTTTTAAGAGATTCTGGGTGTACTAATCCCAATACTGATGAGCTGCTAATTTTGCCGCCACTGAGTTAATAATAAATATACTTTACGAATTTGTAGAATTCTCTTGATTCATCCAAGTACATGCTATCACGCCAATAAGTTGGTTTGAATTCGTCAGTGCCAAGTTCTTCCTTGAAGATGGCAACTAAATCCAAGCCAAACTTTATAATATCTCGGCGAAAGAAGGATACTTTGGCAGCCTGTTCTCTGCAGAGGAAACATCCAGGTCTGCGAACAATCAAGAATAACGTAGGTTTTTTGATAATTGCTGTCGAGCTGGTTACTTCTTTTGTTGCCAGGTTGATTAGCTTAATTTCTGGAAGTTTCATTCTGGAAGGCTAGAATTTTGCCCACATTTATTTTTCACGAGTGTTTTTCCGGCTGCTCCACAAAAGGCAGGGCCGAAACTTTTTCCGTCCAATGTCAAAATAAATCTGACTGAATAAAAAAGTGGTATAGTGGATGAGGAGCAATCGTTAGGAATAAATTTGAATTTGCTTTTCTTGTTATTCATTAGTTTGAGTACTGTTGGATTTCAAAGTAACCTTAGAGATTGTTAAAGCATTCAATATGTTAGAGTTAATTCAGCTGTCATTTCTCATCCTTTGCATTGACTTTGATTTTCATTAGAAATGGAAATGTGACTTTTTGCAATCCATAAAGTTTAGCTTTATGGGCTGCTACAGTATGCGTGTTCTACGTGTGTTTAGTACATATTATGTTCTCAAATTGACTTGAGTTTTATGGTCTCAAATTGACTTGAGTTTTATGGTCTCAACTGATAATACGTCCGCAGACTTCATACACGAACATTAGTGTCAATCGCATCTAAAATGTTCAGAGCACGCCGTTAGAAGACCGCTGATCTCGGAATTGCTTTCTTTTTGATTGAATATTCGTGGTATTTGCCATAGACAGCACCCTGGTTTCAAGTAGAAATATTGAAAATGCCAACATTGCCACCAATATTATCCGGAACTGGTACCAGCTTGATTTTCCCTTATGTGGTAAAAGCATGCTTAGTCAAAATGATTATCTGGCGTACTACTACGATGGCTTACCTACGTGTGATAACAATTATTGATCTTGAATAATCAAGTGTTTAACTTGAGAATACCATAATCAGAATTCAATATGCTTGTCCAATCAGTCAGACATGACTTAAATTTCAGCCACTTTACAGAGTTACTGTTTTTTTTGTTCAGCCACTTAGTAAAGATGAGATACAAGTGTGGATTGTGCGATGCCGAAGCGTTTGAAAGACCAAAGGAATTAGAAACACATTTACATGTCCACTTACCAGTCAAAGTACCAAAGGATAAACTGAAATGTTACAAGTGCGGATTAGTTTCTCGAACCATAAAGAAATGCCAAGATCATGAAGTCTCTCATTTCATCAATGCTTTTTGCTGTAACGAGTGTGGAATAAAGTACACTGGTATTGGGAGTTTAGTGAAGCATTTTCATGCTGCTCATCATGATATCCATGCAGCAATTACTGATCAATCTGTAGAAACGCAGATAATGGTAAACGAATTGAACAGAAATGCGGATGTGGTTAAAATGGTGAGACAGACATTGGAAGGTGAACTGACAAATGAACAGTTGATGTCTGCAATTATTCACAGACCAGGCGACCAAAGTATAGAATCTCAACCACCAATATTTAAGGACACAAATACCATTCCCAAGTCAGCAGATACGAATGTTCAGCCAATTCAAGTGCCGACCAGCGATAAATCCTCTAAAGGACTTGTAAATATTCCACCAGCAAAACCTACAGCAGTAACAAGTTATACCAATTTCGAAAGTAATAAACCAGTGCAAAAACCAATTGAACCAGATGTTGAAACGAATCCTGCAATGGAAAGACTTTTATTCTATGAATCTATAGCTCAAATACGATCGACAAAAAAACCAAACATTGAAACAACTACCACGAATAACCAAGTAAAGACTGCGTCCGCTGCAACTACTCCAAAACTAGTTTCTTCAGTGGCTAAAGGGCCTACTAAACCGTCTCCAGTTGCAGCTATAGTTAAACAAACTCCTCCTTTTGTTCCTGATACCACCCCAGTTAAGCAAGCGAATATTCCAAATGTAAATCCTGTAAACAATTCAGGAATTCCTGAAAAATCGTACAAGAAGCAATCTCAATATATTGATAAATCCACAGCGTCAGCACAAAAAGGAAACCAGGTTAGTCCAGCCAATTCAAAACCAGTTTATCCTTTTACACAACGTCCAGATACGCTTCAAAAAGGGTCTGTTCAAGCTTTTGGACTGCAACATGGAAGATCAACAACTAATCAACATATCAAACCTGCACCGGCACCAACTCAGCGTCAAGATCCCTTTGATAGAGCACCGGTTCAATATGTTCGAGCCACTCCAACTCAGCAAGTTAAACCGGCAGCTTCACAAATTACTCCAACTAGTCAACCAATGCCCAAACCAACCAACATGTATCAGTCTGGTCCAAATTCAAATCACCATTCTGAAAAGGCAACACCCAAATCACAAGCAAACATTAATAGCGATACCATGGCTGCCCAAAAGAACAACCCTCCAGCTTCTCAAAGTAAATCTCCACCATTGGCTTGGAATCAATCCAGACACAATCCTGAAAAGCATGATTACTCAGATAAAATACACAAGTTGCAAACCGATTCAACGGTTAACAAATTTGCAGCTCGACAGCGTTTACATTTTAATAATCAACCAAAATCAAATGGCCAATCTCAATCTAGCGTGCCATCAAAGACACATGCTCAGTTGTATCCTTCTTCAACGCCTTTAGGCCATCGCATTGAAAGGAATTCTTCCACAAAATATGTGGGAAATGAATTGAAGCGTAAAAATGAAGAAATCGAGACACAAAGAAAGAGACATTTCGGAGATGATGCATCAATGTTTGATGACCTTGAAACGAGAACCATAGGTCCATATACCGTAGCAGATTCTATTTTTACAGACGCCAAGTCTGCCAACTCTGGTGACGAGACTCTAAAACCATACGACACTGAGTACAGCAACTTTGAATACTATGAGAAGTTAAAACAATTCGACCGAGATTATCCTTCTCAGAATCCAATTCATAAATGGCCGGTGTTTATGAAACTAGTGGAAGCTGATGGAGGTACGTTACAAGCAATTGTAGAAAAAATTATGAGTTGGAATACCGAAGGTATGCTTCCTATAGAATACGAAATTGATTAATAAATCTGCTATTATTATGTACTTCCACACAAACCAACCTTTGAAACTCCATGATGTACAGCCTCATTTTTCGCTAGCACATAAATTGCAGTGACAAATAGAAACTCTTTGCAAATGAATTCTCAAGTCGTATTCACTCCACCCAAATTGGTACCAAGAAAGCCTAGCGATCAGTCTGACACTGTTCCTGTGGAAACACCTATAATACCGCTAGCTAGAGTGAACAGCACTCTAACAAAAAACTATCAAGGATTCGATTATATGCTAGCGCAATTTGTCGAACAAACACATATTAGCGAAATAGAAACCACTCCAGAGTACAAAGAATATCCCCAAAGTGATTTCACAGAGACTCTTACAATTAGCGATCCATCAAAGAAAAATACATTTATACCACCTAGGCTGCTGCCAAAGAAATCATTTGCTGATCAATCACTGGATAACCAACTGGATCCAGTCCCAAGTATAACAGTAACATTTGCTCCGCCAAGACTGCTATCCAAACCATCATTTGTCCGCCAGCCGTCTTCACTAAGAAACACATATGACGAATCAAAGGAACAAAAAACTGAAAAAGTAGATTTATTCGAAAGCGAAATTGTAAAGAAATCACCAAACGTCACTGATTTGAATTTGTTTGAAAAAGAGATTTCGCTGAATAGGATTAAATCGTTATCTAAGAGCCCGTTGAATCTATTTGAAAAAGAGATTTCATTACAGCGGATTAGGTCAATCAAGAGTCCTAGCGAGCTTAGTAGTGAAATCAGCCTTCGGAGGTCAATCAGTATTAGCTCGAGAAAATCCCTGGATTTGGATAAGGAAGCAAAGTTATTTAATTATTCGCCGTCGGATATTACTGAAGTTAAGGCTTATTGGCAGATAAGCGATGAATATCATGGAATCTAATATATATATTTTACTCTATTAATACTTGGCTGTAACTATTCTGGCCATCTAATAATACCTATTTGAGCAATTGCCCTTGGATTTTGTTCAATACTTGCGCCTTGAAAATAGTGGTTTACGATCAATCAGATGACCAATTCGAAAAATCAAGGACGGGAAAGTGCTTGGGGACTTCTAGCCAAGTAAGTACAGGGCCTAGTAGTAGGAATGAACCCTTTGGATAGATTCAAAAATCACTACTCTGAATTTTTCATGCCAACAACGCCGCATCTAGCGGTCAAATAATCAGTTTTCTTTTTTACCAAACGAATGATTATCAACGGAACCTATAAACCAGTTGGCGAACCTGAAGAAGGATTCAAGACATTATCTGCATTCTACCCATTTTACTTGGGCGAACATGCGCATCAAACAAATAGAAGATTGCATATCGTTGGTACAACTGGTGTAGTTGGATTACTAGTTTCTTCAATTTTCCATCCAAAGCTTTTGTTTGCAGTTCCATTAGTAGGATACGGATTTGCGTGGTTTGGACATTTCGTCTATGAAAAGAACAAGCCAGCTACTTTTAGGTACCCGCTCTATTCACTCCTTTGTGATTTCAAGATGTGGTATGAAGTAGTTTCGTTGCAAAGACCGTTTTAATAAAGTTTTATTTACAATATTTGAATCTCAAGCAGCTTTTCCTTAGTTCGGTGCAGCTGAATGATTCTCTAACAAGTTTTCCTATTGAATTCCTGTTCAACAATACCAGGATTTCGGTATAATTCATTCCCATTTTTTGCAGCATCAGTATTTTGATATCAATTGGTAATTCCAGTAAAATTAAGCTTCTGGAGAGCGGAACAATTTCCTTTAGCTGTTGAGTCGTTTTAATTCGATTCATTTGATTTCTTGGGATAATGGATGCAATTAGCTTATTTTTGATTAAATCTTTGTCGTTCTTTGGCTCTTCCTTGATTCTAGAAATGACTAGAAATGGGTGTCCCAACAAACATTGATACAGATAAAAACATCCCATCATTGTTATAGGGTTATTTGTAAATCCGAGTTCCGAAATTGTATTTATAGAGTTGCATAATTGTAATGTTCCCTTGTCTGAAATTAGATTAGATCCAAGATCAAGTGCAGCAAGAGAGTAATTGTACTTTAATGCCTGGCACAGATACTTGATACCCTTATCAGTAATCCTATTCTTGGATAAGTCTAACGAGTGAAGAGACCAATTGGTATTTAATACTGACGCAATAATTTTGCAACCTGCATCTAGTATTTTACAACCATACAGGTTCAAGTCTCGGATATGATTCGCTTTGATAAATGATACCGCTACGGACATTGGAATACTCCTATGCTGTTTTCCAATATCCTTTCGATGTTTTTTGGTTTGCGTTATTTTCATAAGTTAAAAATTGAGTCATGCGGGATGCGCATGATTCAATGCGCCAACAAAGAGTCTAATACCATTAATAAATGGATTGGTTCCTGCATATGATGAATCACTGAAATGCTACGGCTAGCGTGCATCAATGAATCATAATCTGTGATATTATGCAGTTTCCTATCGATTGTTGGAACCTCTATATTTTTATAAATAAAAGGCTCTACAACACAGTCCTAGTGTTTATTTACAGCTTGACAAAGGATAGATCTGCCTAATTAATTTTAAAGTACTATTCGGATTGCATAACATGACCTAGTCTAGAAACACGTAGAAAGTATAGTACTGCCAGTGGTATTCACCAGCCTAGATGGTGCAATAATGATTACTGAAAATCTATTTCTGAATCACATTCAGAAATTTCTATGTTGTAAACTCATGCAGGTTGTTTTGCGTTTTCGTACAGTAACAAAGGTTTGCATAGCTAGAATTTCATATCAGGGTCTAGTCAATAACTAGTGGCACATTGGCCCTGTTTGCGTTGAAAATAAGGCTGTTGGAATTCAAGGTAGTAAGCTCAGCCTGTTCGAGCGTGTTAGTCAACCGATACAAGATTATTACTGCAATTTACAGTGCAAAAATCGCGGTAAAGCAAATTAAACATCCCCGTTTGTTGCCTTATGTATTTGTATTCCATTAATCACTATTTTGCACTATTTTGTGGATTCATCGTGAGACTGCTTCGCTTCAAAGATTGAAACACGAAATGTGTCAGCCTCAGGAATGGATGGAAATAAGATTATTGTCCCATGAAATCAACACAAAATATGTGTGCAATCCTACGAGGTAGTGGTGGACATGCGCTGTTAACCTAAGGTACCCTAATCGTATTAGTTCGAAATCGCACTCTCGAAAAATTTACTGTAAATTTAGCACAGCCACCAAGTTTGTGGTGACACAAAAGCGATTTTTACAGTAAAATATTCTTTGCAAATGAATATAAAACAAAATGGCTTCTTGGAACCAAAACTGCTAGGAAAAGGATCTGAATTGATGGAGAACCCACCACCGCTAATACATCGCAGTGATGAAATGGATGTAGATGCAGAGTTGGAGGGGAAAACTCCTGCAAGTTCTACAAAAAACACTTCATCACTAAACAGGGTAAGAAAATCGCTGCCGAGGAATGCAAAGACTCTAACTTCGGAATTGGCAGAATTTGTGATCCATGCTCTGATAAGGTTGTGGGACGAAAAAGGTGTTGCTCCTTCCGTTCAAACAAAAATATTTGGGAATTGGAGAGAAGGCGATATGGTATCTCCGGCTGGTTACGAGGATGTTTATCCCAAAATGGTTCAAAATTTTCTTGAACTCTTACGACGAACGGATATCAGCTTATCGATTATACTGTGTGCTCTATTGTATGTATTTAGAGTCAGACAAAGTATCAAAGGCAATGTTGGAAAGGGCACTCAATATCAAGTTCTTATCACCGCAATAATATTATCACAAAAAATGAACTCTGACGAACGATACAGTAATAGCGCTTGGTCGAAAGTAGTGCCTTATACCACAGAGCAAATTAATAATATGGAGCGTCAATTTTTTGCGCAGCTTGGAAATAGACTCTTTATCAAGAAAGAACATTATGAATCTTGGACTGAAACTATGCAAACTTTGGGAAAAGAGCGAAATATTGTTAAAAGTGCGTTAGCGATGCCTCCAGATGAGCAACAAAAATTGTATGCTACACTTCACAAAAGGCCTGACCTAATTCAAGAAATTCAATGGATCATCCAGAACAGAAAGTTGAAGAACAGCATACCACAATTTGATTCGGGGTACTATAGTCAAGATACCAACAGAGCCGCAGCCGATAAATTTGCACAAGGTTTAACCAATTATTATGAAGTTTCGAAAGGCGACCAGATGGATGACGGTTTCTATAGTAAATCAAATCAAGACAATTCTGCAAACACTGATAACGACAACACATATCATAATCATTACTAATTTATTATTCCTGTTAATACAATGTATTTAGCAAACACCATGCTCTTGTGAATTTATTTTCTTGAATTGTTTTGAGAATTGTAGCTTTCTATCTCTCTTGAATGGATCCCAAAAGGACAATTGAGGCGGATCTATGCCATCATTGATGGATGCTTCTCAGCCGTGGTAATAGTCGTATATGTAATGGGATTTGTGACCAAAGACAATTTCAATGCGTTGCTACTATTCCCATATTACCTTGTATCTACAATATATATAATTGCTAATAATCTTGTCAATATTTTGATTATAACTAGCACTTTTCTAGAATAAATATTTATCACAATTAACAAAAACGATGGCTATAGTAATGAGACATCAAATTTTACTTTGGTTTCAGTAATTAGATTTCGAAATGACTCCACATTAAAAGGGCTGCGGTAAAATACTTAAAACATCAATGAAAAATTACTGTAAGAAAGCCTTCATAAAGTCTGAGAGAATAATGGCTTCTTACATTTATCCAATCCTACGAAATAAATGATCAATGATTTGAATAATACCACAGAAAACAACTGCCCACAAGAAACTTCTTTCGATCAAGTAAGAAACTCGCTACCTAGAGACGCTAAAGTCCTAAATACAGAACTAGCTGAATTTACAATACATGCCTTGATTCGACTATGGGATCAAAAAGGTATTGCACCACAGGTGGACGCAATGACCTTTGGCAATTGGAAACAAGGAGATGTGCTTTCTCCAGCAGGTTATGAAGACGTATTCCCTGATTTGGTCAAAGAGTTTATGACCTTATTACAAAGAACAGAAATTTGCTTGTCAATCATTCTGTGCGCACTATTGTATGTCTTTCGAGCAAGACAGAGTATACAAGGAAATGTTTGCAATGCTACTCGATATCAAGTATTCATGATTGCGTTAATACTTGCTCAAAAGATGCACTATGATCAAAGGTATAGTAATTTGGCATGGTCAAAAGTGATTCCATATACAGTAAAAGATATTACAAAGATGGAACGACAGTTTCTAGCTCAGCTTCAAAATAACTTGTTTATCAAGAAGGAACACTATGACATGTGGCTAGGGACTATGCAAACTTTGGGCAAAGAAAGAAATATAGTCAAGGCCGCTTTAACTATGCCTCCAGATGAACGGTATCTATTATATTCTAGTTTGGCTGAACGACCTGATTTAATAAGTGAAATTCATTGGGTGATAAGAAACAGAAAAAGCAGAAATCATGGTAAATTTAAGATATGGCGAATAAAAGCAGTTTAAAATTTGGTTGTAGGCTTTTTTCTATCTGGGATCACTTGTTACCATTGGATTCGCGTAGTATACTGTGCCGTTTGAAAACACAATAATATATAAGGCGTATTATGGATTGAGCCTTGTGTTACAAGATGAAATACGCGAAATTGTCTTATTACCATAACCGCTGATTCCATTTCGTATGGCTCATAGCAATTCAGCGCAAGACTATTGCATTTATACGCACTTCAAAATTTCAATAGTCGGTTAATTTAAATATCTTTATTCTATCATGTAATATGCACAAACTGCCTTCAAAAGAGCATTTACATACTTTCGTATAGCAATTTCAAGTTAATCAAAGTTTCAGTTGACTCGATAGTAAACGAATTCCTCAATTTTCTCTTGATTGGATGGTCGTTAGTGGACGACAACGTAGATGCACTATGGGATTTACGCAAGCTACTTCGTACAAACAAACTTCTATTGTGCATGTCTTGAACATGTAATGGTACATTCCCAATACCAAACTTTTCTTTCAAATAAGTTGGCAATTCAAGCATTCCGTCTTCTTGTATAATTGCTTTTTGTCGCATAGTCATTTTTCTGTAAGACTGGTCTCCAGACGGGTCCAATCCTTTCATTACCGAATTCTGTCTTTTCTTCAAACTTTTTTGACGTTTCAATAGAAATTCTTCTCTGTTGATGGTTCGTTCAAGTGGGAATCCAACAGTAACACCGCGATTTAACTTGGGTAATCTGGAGCCAATGGTCAATGTTCGTTTCAAAGTTGGTAAAGTGTTTGCCCGAGGAGCTTCTTGGGCGCTTCTGCTTTTGACAAGCTTCTTTCTTTTGATTGAATGCTTGATGTACGGATTAAAAATATTTGTTTCCATGTCGGAATCGTCAGACTGATTTAACGTTTCGCTTTCATTGATACTAGCAGTGAAACTAAATCCGTCACTTTGAGTTCTAGACATTGTAATCATTTCATCCACATCAAACAAAGCACTCTTTGGTTTTTTTATCGTTAGTGACTTTTGGATATCTGCCAAAAGATCAATATCAATGCTGGTTTCGCTATTTTCTGAAAACTCTTTAATTTTCTCGTCAATAGAGACTTGGCAAACAGCTGGTGATTCTAAAGCACTGACTTTGGACTTTAGGTGAACCTTGCGATAATGTGCTGCGTATGAAGCCAGAATTGTAAGCAAAATGGTTGAAATTATACAAATAGTAATGATAGCATCAGAGTCCATTTCTATTTTAATGACCAAGAAATTTTTTCCAGGTTATTTGTACTGAACCGCGCCGTAGGCTCAACTTGACAAGCCGTTCTCTCAAGCAAGACTGGGTCAATGGAAATAAGTGACATGGCTAAACATTACTAATTTGGCCTAATTAGCTATATATTATTCGAAATCTGTACTACTTGGGTTCAGTTATTGAGCCAAAGAAGTTCTATTCAGCTGCTAGAAAACTATCGATTGATTGTTGACCACGAGCCCAAGTTACAAAAGTTACTCAACTTTGAGTCGTTGGATATGCAGCAAGCAAACGAGCTAAAGCAACAGCCAAGCCTAAAAAGCATTGAATCATAACTTTACAATCTAATTTATTCTATAACATTATTTCCATTCTTCGTAATCATAATCTTCATCGTACAGCTCTGGGGTTTTAGTTGAACCCAAATGTAATGATTTCCTAATTTTGGAACGAAGACTTGCTTTTGAACTTGGGGCTGCTTTCCTAGGAAGGGTCAAGACTCCCTTTGTATAGACTACTTGAAGATCTTTTGGTAATGAATCTTCCCTTGGTCTAGCATAATATTCAAGTGTAGGTTGAGGTATTGCTTTTTTCTTTTTAGCAGTGATTTCATCTCTGGACCGTGATGCTTTGGCAGGTGCTTCAATTTTTGGCGCTTCAGCTCTATCTCCCATCAAACTCATATGTCTAGTTGGTATTTTTATGTCAGTGGTTGGTTTAGGTGGAATAGCAAGGTCCATGTCGATTGCAGTAAACTGTTTTTGAATTTTTGGTTTTCTATCCAGAGACTTTGATGGCATAGGAATCACCTTGGTTTTGCTTTCCAACGAATTTGAAGAGTTCAGATTAAGATTCTTGCTGCTACTTCTTCCTGGCAAAGTTAAATTGCCTTCCTGACGACTGTTCATCAACTTGTCAAAGACATCAGACAAGTCGCTCGATCGATTTACAAATAAGCCGTTTTCCCCAGAGAGGGCGATAACCCTAGATTGTCTATTGATTTTGGAGATCCTGCTAGTTTTTTCGTTCAAGAATGATGGAATTTCCGGTACATATCTAGCGCTTTCTTTTTGATTATACCTGTGTGCCATATATTTAGAGTGCATAGCAAACAAATACATTAATACTACTGAACCGCCTAATCCTAATACCATTGACGCAGGAACTATATAGTAAGGAAAAGGGTTTGGATTGGCTAATGCCGGAGGAAACTCTGTTCCTGTCCCCATCGATACGTTAGCTCCTAGGATAATCATGACAAACTGTCCAGGGCGGATGCGTTTCGTTTATAAGTTTTGGGGCACCGAGTTGGGCTTTTCCAGCTCTCATTTTGAATAACAAAAGCTTGGTTGTCAATCACCCAAGCTTGACAGCCTTCGTTTAGTTCAAACCACAAGCCGTTACGTGTAAAAAATAATGTGGAATAAGAAAGCAATGCCATCAGCATTTATCAGAACAGTGTATAATGCTCCTTATATTTTTTAATTTCAATTGCTGAGGAAAGCAAGCCTCCTTTCTATTTTGAGAACGGCCACAGAAATTCTCCACCTAACAAAATCAGCTGGAAATTTGTGTGAAAATGTTTCGGAGAGCTAGCGTTACATGGTTCTCATTCAGTAGTCCAAGTGAAACATTCATGCAAAAGATGAAATAATTCTAGTATCCGAAATTTACCCCTGATCCATGAGTTTATCCGGCTATATCTCCAAACCACCTGTGCATGGTCATTTTTTAATTTTGAGTTACACAAACGTACTAATTAAAATTGAAAATTAATCACTGGCAGTCTTTGCTTCAACGAAACTCCGCAAAAGTGAACCACTAAATTAAAAACCACAAAAGTATTTAGTTGCAGCTTCGCCTACCTTTGAATGGCCCGGCTTGCTGAAAAAGTAGAGAATGAAAGCTGTCATTGGCTGAAATCTGAAACACTATTTTCTTTGCAAAAACGGCATTCCCCACAAACAGAAGAATTCAAGTTTTTGAGAGATCGCCTTGAGTATCTATGATATAAAACATAGTAAAATGATGGGGAAATTCCGCCCTTCTCATTCCGCTAATAGTTTCTTTGATGTGGTGAGTTTTAAAAAATCATTGTGATCAGCTAATTGCACAAGAATAGGACCCACAACGCCACACAACTCTCCCATCAGATTGTCTTTGATAACAATGGAAATCCATTTGCTACGATCAGCGTAATGGTTTAGACTATCCTAAGCGTTTAGTTATTCCTCATTCTCCTTAGAGGGTTTCATGTCCTTTGATTGTGTTTCTTTACGAAAATTTTGCAGGGCTCCCCTAATGGCACAAAACTAGGTGCGCAACCTTTAGTTACACAGGCGACGGCCAATAAAAAGAAGGAAAAAGTTTCAAAATTTTTAACGTCCTCATGTTTATCGATTCTGGTATATCAGTATCACCAGTAATAACCCCAAAAACTCTACAAAAACCAAAGGAAGAGAAAGAGTCGAATTTATCATTTGAAGCAACAGAATTTGTTAGTTTTACAATGTATCGGTTATGGCAAAATAAGAATAGCAGCAAACCTCATACTTCAGCTACAGCACAAGATTCATCACTCAATCATATAGTTTGTTCGCCAGGGACAGAAGACTGGTATCCTCAATTCGCAATGAAAGTCAACAAATTACTTCGAAAAGCCAAACTGCCCACTGCAATTATATTCGTTTCGCTATTATACATTGCAAGGTTGAGGCAGGCGGTAAATACAGTTACACCACGGGAACAGCTTTCGCAGTTATTATACCAACTATTAGTTTCTAGTCTGGTTGTTGCTCAGAAACAGCATTCAGATTTCAGATATAAAAATTCGCTATGGGCAGAGATGTCGGGATTTTCTTTATCTGCATTAAACACATTGGAGTCAAATTTTCTAAAAGGAATTCATTGGAAATTACATGTGACTGATGATCAATACATGCAATGGGTAAAGATAATCCAGACTCTGGGGAAAGAACATGCGCTAGTGCTTAAAGCTGTAGCAATGCCTGCTGCAGAGTTAAAGAAACTAGAAACAGAGAAATTAAAAGCCAGAGTGGATTTAATTGAAGAAATTGCATTGATAAGAAAGTTTAGAGACGAACAAGCATTGATCGAAAAAACCAAAGTCTGGTTTACATGATCAAGATTGATACCCCCAAAATGCCTCTTAATTGCTGTACATAATAGAACATCGAATCTCATAATAAATCATTTTATTATCATTCTTTAGGATCTGTCTTTTCTGTGTGTGGGTTAGGGTCCAGCATTGTGGACTAGTGTCATTCACCATAGAAGATCAAGAACGGTAACGCACGGAAATGTAACAAAGTCGGCGGTGTGTTACTACGGAGTTGCTGTAGATTTTGTCTGGTTTTAGTTTGTCTATGAGTCGATGACCATATGATAGAAGGGGCAGTAACACAAACCACAAGTGGAGTTTCTTTTAGTTTCTTAACCTGATTACCTAATGGGATCTGCAGAACACCATAATTGAGGGGGAGAACTTGCTTGAACATCCTGTATGAGCCTTACTGATGAGCTCATTGTTAGGGCAAAAAATGACAGAAATGAAAGATCAAGGACCTTTTAGTTGAGCTTAATAGAGATTTCTTTGTATTGCATTGCAACATTACCCTGCCCTACTACATTTTCCCTTTCTGGTGTCTTTCAACAACCACCATACGCCGACGTGGAACTTTCGGTGAGTACAAAGGCTTGCAGAAGCAACAGAACATCTTTAATAATGGCTGTATGTGTAAAACATGCTTTTATAAAACGATTCCACCACACGAGTTTAATTTACTCCTACGAAGCACTGGTAAATTCATTAAAAGCGCTCTGATCTTGCAGGCTGTCGGCTGAGAAAACATTCGGGTCACACTCAACTGTCCAAATTAGGCTGAAGGGAATGAAAACATAAATCTAAAAATCTTGGAAACTAGACAAGCAATCACACTACTTGTTTTTCAAGATCACTAGTCTGTTCTACTAGTTTTACTGCACGAAACGGCCCCGCTCTGTTTCATTAATTTTTTTGTCATTTGTTTCGCCCCTCAAATTATAGGAGCTGCGCCCTAAGAAAGGCTGCACCAATATATTTGATTCGAAGAAATTTCTCCTTTACAAAAATGATATCCAACTCGATGCCTCCTATTCCAGACTCTGGAATAGACTTGTCATGGGCACAGAAAACCTCATATACAGCAACAGCAACTAATATACTGTCGACTGCTTCACCTTTGCAGACCAAAGATTCAAAAGCAGTCGATGCCAGTGAATTTATTAGTTATGCAATGTATAAACTATGGAACCCAAAACCGGTATCAAGGAGAAACACTTTTGCAGGATTTCCACATAATACAAATCCAAACCTGCCGGCACCTTACAATGATATAGTATGTCCCCCAGGAACTTCACATTGGTACCCAAAATTCGTACATGATGTTCACAACTTGCTGCATTTATCAGCGCTGCCGACTCCTATAATTTTCATTGGATTAATGTACGTAGCTAGACTACGGCAAATGATCTCTATGGAAGTAGGCGAAGGGAGTGAATTTAGACTCTTTTCCGCAGCAATGATGATTGCGCAAAAACAAAATTCAGATTCCAGATATGCAAATAAAGCGTGGGCAAAAATGACTGGGTTTACGCTACCGGAAATCAATTTGATTGAAAAAGACTTTTTACAAGGAATGAAATGGAAGTTGCATGTTAGAGATGATCAATATGATAAATGGGTAAACACACTCCAAGTGTTGGGAAAAGAACATGCGTTGGTTCTTAGAGCAGCTAAAATGCAAGAAACGGAGCTATTATCGCTAGAAAATCAGTTACAGAGTAGACCAGATTTGGTGGAAGAAATCAAACAGATACGACGTGCCAATACCACCAGAAGCTAGACTACTTAGATAATAGATCTCCTGTAAATTTCTCTATACATGAACCTATAAATGATCTCATACTATAATAAAATCTCTTATGTTTTACAATTTGTTTACCCGGTTTGCTAATACACTTTCCGCATTAATAATTCTGGATTTAAAACCGCAGCACCAAATAAGCTAATTTATAGATAACCATACTTGGAATCATCTGGGGCTTGCGATACTTTAAGCTTATGAGATAAATTACAATATACTACAGGTTATATTATAGATGAGAATTTGCAATATAAATTCTTCTACTAGTCTGTCTAGGTTGTGTAGGATATGATTTAGTAGGTTTGAATATTGAGTCGTATGTTTTGCTAGTGATGGAGTACGAAAACTTTGCTGAAGTGTAGAATGCCGTAATACAAAACAGGAAAATGATAAAACCCAAGATACCAAGAACGATTATCGAACCAAGCACGGGAATATGGTTAATCTGAAAAAGTATACTGAAAACCCATCCAGTAATGTACTTTGACAAGTATAGATTTGTCACCAGTACAATGAAATAAAAACAGCTGCTAAACATTCGATGTTTTCGTAGCTTCTTAAAGTACCTAATCCACAATAATCTTTGCAGCGCAGTGTTGTAGCCCAAAGCTATCGAAATTAAAACTAGGACCACGGAAGCGACGACATTTCCCATTTTCGCATGCAGTAGCATTGGAAACAGTTCCAGGACTGGAAAGATGTGGATTGCAACAAAGTAAAACAGCGTAAACATCAATGCGTATCCTACTAGCTTTGCATCAGTATCAACTTCGACTGGAGGAGATTTTGCTCTCCTTTTGTACTCGAAATAGTTTGGTATAGGCGACTGCGCACGAACAGTATTATTATCATCATGCTCAGAGTCTGATAGATCTTTAATATCCGGATTGACGAAATTGTCATGGTATCTCTTTTCTTCATAGTATCGTTTCTCTTGATATCGCTGGTTTTGAAAATGGTCATAATACTTTGACCCATTGAATTCATCTGGATAGATTTGTGAATGAAGTTGCTCATTGTACCTTGCATCGTAAAACTGTTCTTTAGTATCTTCTGGGTATCTTTGATCATCCTTTATTCGTTCCTCGTATCCAAGATCAGATTCAAATCGTTCATTCCATTCAGCGGGAAACCGCTTTTCGTAATCCAAATCTCGATCTTGTGTCCATACTTGGTCATCATCCTGCTGTAACAATCGTATATCCTTTTCTTGTATAGTTGAGTCGCTCTCTTGAACGTCACTGTAGGATATATCGTTGATGGGTGGAGAAGTAGGTCTATATCTATTAGTTGGCGACCGGGATTTATTGAATGGATAGCTATACGACCCAGATTGGTATGGCGAGGCAGATCTATTTGATCTGTAGTAATACGACATTTTTTTAATTTCAAAAAAAGTGGTCACATTGCAGTTTGAAAATTGCCTTTTCGATCTAAAATTAAAAGCGATCTAGAAACTCAGATTATTAGAGTTCAGTGCGGACTTTCGGACTCAAATACGCCAAGTGGTTTTACACGGTCTTTTAATGTTTGTTTACATTCATCTGTTTATTGTCTGCGCTTGTTTATCGCACTGATTACTGTTTGTTCATGCGTGATGTAATCGATAATATTTCCGCCATTGACGATTGTTTATCTCGAGCGACTCTGCAAAAGCTTTGTTTTGGGCTCTCAATGAATCGCCTCGCTTGGTCTTATCACCAAGTGCGAGGTTAGGCTGATGCGACTTTTTTCGTGGTTCAGTAAGCCAATCAATCCTTTAAGCTCCTTTTTGGCACAAAGCAATGGCACCTGAATGACAATACTTGAGGCTATGCATAGGAAGGCGCTAAACAATCGCTGGCGAATCGGAATAGGGTGGAAAATTTCTTTGTGATAATCGGAGTTATTATTCATTGTCATCCGCTTTAGTTGTACCCCATTTTGTTTGAGGACCCATAGCTGACCTTTGTCCAATCAAAAGGAACCAAATATTTGTGAAACATTAAACGGTAAATTTTGTGGGACCAAGGCGGGAATGATTGGGTGGGATTGAAACAGACTCGCTTGATCAAAGAGATGAAGCACAGCAGAAGAGTCAATCTGAAGAGAAATTTTAGGGTATACTAAAAATATATTAAAAATTACATCCAATTAACTCTTTGCGAGGCATTATCCACAGGTTGGTATTTAATAGGGTATGGCGAAGTGGTTCCAAATACCGGTGGCGAAGGAATGGCCTGAGCATTCCATGTTGGCACAGGGGATAATACCATTTGTTCTCTAACAGGTCGCATTAATGGCTGAACAACCATAACTTGTTGTGGATAAACTGTGACTGGTTGCGTTTTGTAATAAATTAATGGCGACATTTGTGCAGACATTCTTTGCAATGAAGTAATCCAGTTACCGTAATCTTGTTCTGTAACATGCAAATCATAATTGATTGTTTCCAAAAACATCTTTCTCATCTTGATACAATCCGAAATCGGGGTTTTTGTTACTTGCGACCAAGATTTTACTGCGTAAGCTGCGTCATTGAGATATACGTCCGCCAACATTAACGAAGTTGTCCAGAGCTGAAATTCCTGTTCAGGTGGAATGGAGAGTCCCATTACGGTCTGTTTATTGACAAATCTAGAGAGATATAAAAGTGAGGTCAAGATCACTGGCGACGTAACATTGTTTGTGGTTACTGTAAGAATTCTATGAATGTACTGTTGAAAATTCTTTACAGATTGGTGGTTGGAATCAGTGACAGAGTATAAAAGGTAAAACACTGTAGTTGATATAAATTGCGCAACATGAAAGGTTCCGTTAGTATAATTTTCAATAGACATGGATTTGTTATCGTATGGCGGTGATATCATGAATTTGAAAAGATTTTCGTTTGTTTGTTTTTGGTTGTTTGCTTTTATATTTCGGCCACACGGAGGGTGCGATTGAGCCCCTGATGTTTTGAGCGGCAAACATATTTGGAAGGCCACAGGTCACAGAAATTGTCTGGGTTCTATTAGGACCCACGAAAAAATATTGCGTTTTGGGTTCTTTGAGAAAGAGATTTTAATCATAATCACTCCCTGCCTGATAAGCTCACGAGAGGCAAAGACTTTACTGCATCCTCGCCACTCATAATGCTTGACTTTGATCGATCTCATCATTACAAAGTCATTCTGATACAGGCTGTTTTTGATTCATGAGGAACGGGTGGCGAGATTAGGTTGGTCAAAACAAACAAAACACCATAAGCCACAGATTAAAAAACAAAGACCACACAGACAACAAATAATAATTCAACGTTCCGATTTATTAAGAGTCAAATGAAAATCTGAACATGATCCGTGAATAGAATTAGTTAGATTAAAGCTTCCGGTTGAATTAAACCAAACTTACAGGGGCCCCGAATCTGGTGGCAAAATTTCAATACTTTTTAAGGCTCACTGGATATGGGGCTGTGATGTTTGGAAAATAAAGAGCTGGCTGATTTAATGGCTTTCGATCATAATGACATGCGGCTTTACCCTAAAAGCAAACTCGTCGCTTTCAAAGCCCATGAACACGATTAATAATGAGTTCAATCGATTGTAATTAAAAGTTTTCTTGCGTTCCTTTATTTTACCGACCACGCTGTTACACCGTAAAAATCAAGTCTGAAATGGAAAGACGATCGTTCCGTAAATGCGGCCCTCAGATCTCCAAATTAAAAATTAGTTAGTCCAAGAGATAATTGGAATCAAATGATAAGCTCGTATCCAACTTGTGCCTGCTCTGCAATGCCAAATTCACCGATTAGCACCATATATATTTTATAAATTTTTGAATTTTGAAACCCTTTCATGACGAATATGGAATCCGAGTTACAATTAGGAAAGACTCGTTTAGGTACAACGGAGAGCACCAAAGAAGCACTAGGTATATGAAATATATCACCAGATTACAATAATTCTTTATTATTATTGATCATGTTTCATATGAAAGTCATTTGTTTTTTATCAATGGTGACACATTGTCTTTTTCCTTTCCTTTTGGAGGGATCGGCAATCATCGCAGCGCTCCTATACCTACCGTTTTGGTCCGTTGACCGCCTGAAATTTTCCTTTAATGCTTTCTAAAGAAAGAGTCATCCTACAGAACGGCAAACGCCTGTTTTAATTTACTCTCTTCTAAAAATGTTTCGGCTAAACTAATTTGCGCTCTTTGGCTCAACGAGTCGCCCCATTAGCGAGATTTTGTGTACACTAGTTAGGCTAGTTAAAAGGCTAGAAAGGGAAGTTTCATTCAGTTTCAGGCGGTTTATGTCATTGGTTTCAATCAAAAGGGTTTGGTAAATTGGCTTTCCGTTAGTGGGCATTGGCTAGTAATGAATGGTCATTGAGGGGCTATTTGTAAATTGTAATTCGACAGAACCGCACATGGCTGAAAAGCACTCGGTAGTATGAGATTTAGTCATTGAAATGACGTAGCTGGCACTTGGCTTATTGTATTTTGCTTGGTTGGGATGACGAGCATGATTGTCTTTGGCTACTATTGAAAGATCTATTGCATAATTCATCTTTCTGCATGTTGTTGAGCGAATAATAGTCAATGAGGATAGTTGAGCCTTGCTTACCAACTTGGATTGTTCACAGTTTGTCATTGTGATGTTTATGTGGTGATTATCTGTACGTGCACTCATTCAGAAACACTAAATTATCTATAGAATTGAAGTTGATGGGCGATCCATTCGCGTACTGGATCGTATCAATTAGGCTAATCACCAAAGACGGTTATCATTACAAGTCTTTGCTACTAGCCGATCATTTGCCGCATTAGATGCAAGCAAAGAAGATCCTCGTTATAGTGTCTATTACCAACTTTGATTAGCAGTGAATTTGAATTCATGTAAGATCCACTAAAAGCCACCAGATTTGCAAATTTAAAGTAGTATACAAATATTTATTTTTCAATATACCGATGCAAAGTGTCTTCATCTACATCGTAGACTCTCTTATTTTCCAGGTTCTCTAAGATGCTTAGTCTTAAAATAGATTCCAGCAAACACAAATCGTTTAGTTTTTGATTTACATTTGTAACAGTGAAAACCGAAGGCGTATCTACACCTGGAGTGTTATGCTTTGTAGGAGTGTTTTTGGACGGAGTGCTTAATGTTCTTGGTGAATCAAATAGTGAAGTTGGTATCTTGGAAGGCACCTTTGATGGTGTTCTGGGGGTAGACAAAGGAGTTTCCGGTTTACTATAGAATGGCGTCTGAAAAGGAGTATCACTTTTAGGTGTAATATCCAGTTTTTCAACATTGCTGATCAATTCTTCTTCAGAATCACTTTCATCAGAGGCGTATGAATTCTTGAATTGATAATCATATAATTCAACAGCAATCCATTCCTGCTTTTGATCTTTTAGTTTTAATACCAACACAGGGTTACTCTCTTCGTTGATTTTCAATAATTTTGAAGAAACGGTGTAAAATATCTTTTCAATTGCAGTTACTGGAATTTTGGATATAATTGGCAATTCATCGTGGTATCGGTCATCGTCAAAATCTTGAATTATCTCCAAATTATAATTAAATTGATCAGTCTCGACAATTCTGGTTTTTGCCTTGTTCATTTCTTCCTTCCATTGTATCGTGATTCCATTAAACAAGTAATATACTTTTACAATAAAGGTCTTTTTCTGATTTAGTAAGTGGGAAGCGAGTAATATTCTGGATACATTTGTCTTGTTTGTACTGGTGGATATATAAAGTGTAAGCAGCGGAATCAAATCGGTTATGTAATCAATCGCTTCTTCCGCGCCAAGCGAGTCTAATTTTGATATATGATCTCTAGTTAATCTAAAATACCAAGAATATAATCATCGTTCCCCTGCGCTATAATTAGCACAAATTACCTACAAGAACCAACACTTTATTTATGATTGGCTGTAGAATCAATGTTTTCAGTTCCAGTTTTTCTTTGAGCTTCTTTTTTAAATTTCCTTCGTTTAGTTTTAGTTGAATTTGTTGCGTTGTAAAGGACCATGCTTTGTTAATGATCATTTACCAGCTTTTCCAATGAATGAGACACCAGTGATTGCTACCTTGGTAATCAAATCATCCTGTATTAATCTAATCTACCTAGAATTAGCTCTACTCACCATTTTCAGATTTCTTTTTAATTGACAAGAAATTTCCAATTGGATATCTAGAAATGGGGTAGACGAGGGATAATAGAGATTAAAAAAGTAGAATATATTCTCATGGTGATAAAATTTCACCACAATAGAATCTTTAAATATTTCAGAACTAGGGAAATTCTTTTTATAATAAGTATTTGGATTTGGTAGCTCCTCGTAATTCTACGGAGAGTGGTTTGTAGTAAATTCTACAACGGATAACTCAACGGTTACTTCAATGGTTACTTCAATGGTAGGTGATTCGCAGTCCAGCAGGTGGTAGGAACTGGAATATATTCAGTTGTATTAGAAATAAATTTAATACTAATCATGATCCTGTAACACATTGCAATCCACCTTGGTCATTGTCGTGATTTGAAATCTTTGAAACAAAAAAACTTTGCCCCAGTATGACAGACAAGAATGAATTCACACCAGAGTTAATCAAAGCAATAGACTCTGTCATCAAAATGCAGAAACTTAAAGAACCGCAAGACAAGCTATGCTTCATGTGGTACTTGTTACTGATGTAGGTTACTAGGGAAGAATAAGGAACCACAACCAAAGCTAATTTGCTTCCGCAAACAGAAAAACACTCTGCAGATGACCAGTTCGATAAACCATTCTGAATTTGACGAAATCATTGAACACACGAGTAGAATAAAATGGTCAAATGTGGATGCACCTCCCTTAATCAAAAAGAAGTTGTTTGATGTTTTAATTAATAATGAAGAGACTACAATCTTTGAAAAAATGAATTCAATCTATGCGCCTCATATTTCTCTGTGGAAAAGGTATTTGCTTTTAACGTAGGTATATGGAGAGTTGGAAAAACGGAAAGAGCATTGCAGTCATAAAGAAATATTCTACTACCATCATTAGTGGGTACCCAATTACCCTAGTAGAAAGTATGTACACTAAATTATCACTCTGGTTTAAAAAATATACTTGATTTTTTAATCTATTCATCAGAATTGTTTTGTTGTAGTAGAATCCCTATTTAGACGGTGTTTTAGAGGTAGAGTCACTTATAAGTGCCTACGTCTGGGTTTCATCTGTATGTCTGACAGCGGAACTTTGTGCGGTATTTCCTAGGACTCTGGATATATAGACTCGATCATCTGCCAATTGTCAGGTCAAAAATATATTTAAACTTCCCAAAAGACCGCTCCTACGGCGAGGATGCGGATAGATAACCGCATTATATTATGGAATAACTGCAGATATAGTCTAATTTAGCTGCCCCACAATGTGACACCCGATCCACAGTCATTTAGTTTTTTCACAATCTGATGTTGAAAAGAATGACTCGATTATACAACACTGGTACATTGAATTAACTCAGGCATCTTGTTCAAACACCAATCTTCATTACCAAAGCTCCCTGTACCTACTCTCGACCATACTCTTGCATTGTATCTCGAAACCATCAAACCATTAGCTACCCCAGCAGAGTACAAACAAACTGAAAAGAATGTGGAAGAATTTAGAAAAAATATGGGACCAATCTTGCAGCAAAGATTGATTGAGAGAGACAATTCTACCGACAAGTCTTGGTTGATTGAATGGTGGAACGATTATGCTTATATGGGGTACAGAGATCCTGTTGTCATCAATGTCAATTACTTTTTCGCTTTTTCTGATGATAAGGTAAATTTGTACTAACAAGAAACGTACGGAGCCTGCCGCCAGAGCTGCATCTATCATTCTTGGTGCCTTGCAGTTCCGTGATTTAGTTGTTTCGGGTGAATTAGAGCCAGAAGCAACTAAACAAGGACCTTTATGTTCTGAGCAATACAAGTACTTGTTCAATTCCACTCGTATCCCAAAGATCCCTAGCGATATTACTAGAGGGTCTGATCCAAACACAAACCATCACATTGTCGTATTAAGAAAGAACCAATTTTACAGAGTAGATTTGGTTCAAAATGGAAAAAGATTGAATTATGCTGAAGTAAAAAGTCAATTGGAATATATTTACCGTTCTGCTGTTGATGAAGAAGCATCTGTTGGTGTATTAACCACTGAAAACAGAGACGTGTGGACTAGAGCTAGAAATGAATTGCTTGCTCTCAGCGATAAGAACAAGCACAGTTTGGATGCAATTGAAACTGCAGCCTTTGTTGTATGTTTGGATGACACCAATCCAGTTACAAAGAGTGAGCACTCTAGAGCTGCTTGGCATGTATATTATATTAATTATAGGGCGATGGAAGAAACAGATTCTTTGACAAGTCAATGCAATTTATTATTCACGACAACGGGAAGGCTGGATTCAATGGAGAACACTCCATGATGGAAGCTACAATCACCCATCGCGCGTGTGATTACATTCTTCAAAAGTAAATTTCATTAATGTAGTTTGAATGACGGAAAGATTCAACTTGGACCAGACACAATCAGCACCAGTTTGTCTCTTCCAAAGAAACTTAATTTTGATTTGAATCCATCAATTTACCGGTACATTCAAAATGCTGGTAAGCAGTTTGACGCTGTTGTTGAGAAGCACGATTTGGAAGTAGTTACTTTTCAAGGTTATGGAAAGAATTTGATCAAGAAGCTTGGAGTATCCCCAGATGCCTATGCTCAAATGGCAATCCAGTTAGCTTACTATAAAATGTATGGAGTATCAAGAGCCACATATGAATCTGCTGGAACTCGTAAATATAAACACGGAAGAACCGAAACCGGAAGAAGTGTATCAGTGGAAAGTGTCAAATGGGTTCAAGCAATGCAAAATCCTCATTTATCAAAGAAAGAACAAGGCCTATTGGGAAGACAGGCAATCAAGGCTCAATCTGGTTACATGCAAAAAGCTGGAGATGGGCATGGTGTTGATAGACACTTTTTGGGACTAAGATTATTGTTGAAACCAAATGAAGAAAAGCCAGCTATTTTCACCGATCCAGTATTTGCCAGATCATGTCACTGGAACTTGTCCACTTCACAAGTAACTAGTGAATTTTATGATGGGTACGGATGGGGAGAAGTAGTTCCTGATGGTTACGGGATTGCATATATGGTCAAGAACAACTCATTACAGTTCAACCTTGCCAGTATGAGACTAAACAACCGTCACTTGGACACTTATTTCCACGAAGCTTTGAATGAAATGCGTCAAGTATTTGAAGCTAGCTTGCCAGAACCAAAAGCCAAATTGTAATCTCAATAAAGAGTATTTCCGTTTGAGATTATCCGCCATAAAGTATTTCCATTTATTGGTGACGATCAAAGTGCGTAAGGATTATTCCTTGAGAGTATCCACGCATAAAGTATAATCATTAGTCAATAATGCTAACACTCATTGACTTGATGGTCCAAATAGGTACGTCGTCTGACCAGTGTCCTTTTGATTCAAAATAGATTTTGATTAACAATACGAATAAATGGCTCAACTAACTTGAGCCAAGATATCTATCGTTTCATTTAACGGATGATGAAAATGCTGACTGATTGATGGTGTCCACACACATGTGATTTAGGGTTCATGTGGAGTAGAAATTGTCAGTTTCGTCGACCCACAGACGTTGAACAATTGTTACAAATAAAGCTTAATTTACATGCTTGGTTATCAGTTCTATTAGTTCACAGTAAGTTGGTTTTTTCTATTTTGTGAGATCATGCGATCAATGTTTCATGTTGAGTGTTTTAGTTGTGAACCTTGAATTTCATTCATGAGCGGTAAGAGTAGAATGGAAAAGGAGCAGCCTAGAGAGTTTAATTATATCCCATTTCAACTGACTATTGGGTTGAGTTGGATGGTGCTTTTAGTTTACTGCTTGGCAAGGCCATGGTAATTAGTTGCCTTTTTGGAAAATCTGTCACGAAAAGGGCACCTCGTGTTTTCGAAACACAGCGTGCTCTTATCAATAACGATATTATACCACCTTCGAGCTGTGTTAGCGCTCGACTGAATCTAAACATACAAATTTTTAATCCTATTAGCCTGTGAGTCAATTTAATTTCTCGCGGCGCTATTTTCATATGATTTCGCTAATTGTTTGAAGCCCCCAGAAAAATCACACTACCACGAGGTTCAAAGAAGCGCATGGCGAGAATGAAATAAAAAGCCGGAAGTTTGAGAGGGAGGCTACACCAAAATGCAAGATATTAGACCTTCTTCTTGGGACAGTCAATCCAGCTCGTCGACAGTATACTCTTTCACTCCCGACAAAATAAAATACACTTGTCAAGCTAAACAAACTGTAAAGGGGTTTGATGCTGTTTACGAACATACCTACACTTCACCTTCACCGCCAACATACCAATACCCACATGCTCAGTTTTCTACATCAGTAACTTCAACCACTACATTATGCTCCTATAGCGACTATAGACCTGCAACGCCTGAACAGAAAAAGTACATACAAAACAGAATAAACACTGAAAACGCACAAAAGGAACTTGTACTAGTCGAAAAACAAGAAATCAAGCCAGCCGTAAAACAAACGGTTATGCCTACCGCTTACATCAACACCAATCCATGTAAGTTAAGGACGCTTCAAAAACAGCTCATTACCAAGCACTTGGATAATGTTCATGATCCTCAGCATCGGTTTCATCCTAATAATCACAAGAAATTGATGGTTGAAGGAATGGTCATTGATCAGCAGTTAAAAAGTTGCAGCCTCGATCCGCTGCAGTTGTCCATAGGTAGATTATAATAAAGTAATATCAGTATGTAGTATATCTAGCCTTTAGAGTCTGTCTTTAAAATCTAGCCTTTGAAACCCTGCCTTCTGATTTATAATTAGGCTGTATCAGTATAATTCTGTGCTCTCTCTATTTCCTATACGGGTGACACTATTAATTTCTCATTTTTATCGCTTGTGTTTTTACTCTTGAAAATGGTGGGAGAGAAACCCGAAGAGCAAACACCAATACCACAACCTACACAACCGATACCCCAGGAAATACAAGAAAACAGCAATATGAATATACTTAAAATTTATTTCATGCTGTTCATCTTTCGATTCTACAACATTGTCCTCCTCCGCACTTGGTTTGATCCTGATGAAACCTGGCAATCACTAGAAGTAGCTCACAATATTGTATTTGGGGTTGGAAAACTGACTTGGTAATATTCACTAACAAAGGGAGTAATTGATTTTAATGTAGATGGAAGTTAGGGATACGTGGAGCTACGCATCCAATGATATTTGCTCTTGTTTACAAACTAATCCAGTATTTGCAATTAGAACACACGGAATTCATTGTACGATTTGTTAATCTAGATTTATGGGCCAAGGATATTGCAAGCTGGTTTTGCTGCACTAGCAGATTTATACGCATTCTTGCTATCATTCAAGCTGTTTGGAATTGAAACTGCTCGATGGACACTCACTTGTATGATTTTCTCTTGGTTCAATTTTTATTGTCTCGTTCGAACTTATTCAAATTCACTGGAAGCCACTTTAACTATAATTGCATTGTACTACTGGCCTGGAAGAAGGTCTACTAGGAGGTGCTTTATGCTTATTATAGAGAATTTAGAATTGCACTTGCATTTGCGGCTTTTGCTTGTATAATCAGACCTACAAATGTCCTGGTTTGGGTATACATGGGAGGGACTTTGTTATCTATATTTTCGCATCGTACTCTTTCAATCGTCTACGATGCCTCAGTTACCGGTATAGTTGCACTTCTATTTTCTGTAGGAATTGATTATCTTTTCTACAAGCGATTCATTTTTGTTCATTGGTAACTCAATTTAACCAGAGGGAGTTCTTGAAAATCAATGTAGTTGAAAAAATATCCCTATTTTATGGTTCTCACCCATTTCATTGGTATTTCACTCAAGGAATTCCGCTGGTTGTATTTACATTTCTCCCTTTTGCAATATATGGAGTGTCAAAGCTACGTTCATTTGAAAAAAAGAATATTTTCTACATGTGCATATTTGTATGTTTGGCCTTGTCTCTTCAGGCGCACAAAGAGTTTAGATTCTTGATGCCAATCCTTCCACCAATGATGGTTTATGCCGGAAGAGGACTTCATTATATTCAGAAATCAGATAAGCGTCTTAGTAGAGGTGGCCCAAAATCAATGCTAATCAGATCACTGTTTTTCATTATATCAACCAATCTATTAATTGGATACTATTTCTCTAGATATCACAAAAGTGGAGTACTGCAAGTAGCAAAATACCTACGGCATCAGGCTTACAAAGGCCGGGTAAAGAGTGTATTGTTTTTGATGCCTTGCCATTCAACACCATTCTATTCACACATGCACCTGAATATTCCAATGAGATATATCACATGTGAGCCTCCAATACAGTAATAATTATTAACGCTAGTCAGAATAAGACTGTGTACCGAGACGAAACGGATTTACTCTACCAAGATCCTTCAAAGTTTATATCTACATTTTTTGAAGGAAAAGGGAACATCAAAGTGCCTTACCAAAACTATACAATTCCGTCGTATAGTTGGCCAAGTCACTTGGTGTGGTATGATAATCCCCATCTAGCACCAGTGCTAAAACCAATACTGTTCTCAAAACGATACCACGAGGTACTTTTGACTAATTTAGTGTGCAAGGTTTTTCAATAGTCATTTTCATGATGATGATAAGCAAGCGGGTGATTTAGTAGTAAGCTGTACTGAAAAGTGGTTAATATAATGTAATTGTACATCTACACCCTATTGAAATCAAAACATTGTATTTATTAAATTATGCATTGTGGCGAAAGTACTTCATTCCTAGCCAGTTCAACAGCGTAAAAATCCATGCTACCAAAAGTTGCACGGGAATCAAGTAGCAATAATAGTGGTCATCCCGAAACACTTGAAATATCTCCCAGGTGGTATAATGAACTATCACAAGTGTAAACATATTATATACAAAGAACAATCCCGTAAGCAGGCATAACACAGTACCATCGCTAGTTGAAGGAGTAGTAATACGCGGCGAAGGTAATTTTGCTCTTGGTGAATATACAGATAGTGGGGTAGACAGTACTTCTTCAGCGCCAAACTGCTTTGAAAATGTCGGTTTTGTTTTTATCGTTGGTTTTTGCATTTGAAAAAGCAAATCTATGAGGTCTGTTACAGCTCTATATGATTGTACAGGAGAAGATGCTTCTGAATTATCGTTCCGCAAAGGCGATATCATCACTAACGGTAAGCTGGTTTTAATTTAGTTGTGCCGCATACCGAAGAAGGTTCCTAGGATTAATTACAGGTTGGTGTTCAGGACAAATAGGACTGAAACGAGGATTATTTCCATTAAATTATGTCAAGGAGAATGACAGTTTCCAAATTGATGAAAGTCTAACGCAGTTTTCTACTCCATTTCAAATTAAACCTGCAGAGCCAAAAGAGGTAATGATTGACTAATTAGAAAATTGATGTTGCACAGACCAGACAACAGTTGTTGGGAAGATCGAGTTCGATTGTAAGCGAAGCAATCAAGAGCAGGACATCTGCGTTTGAAGAAGTGAATCAGAACCCTTGGGCCCAAGAAATTAGACAGAAATCAAAACCTCCAGTACCCAATAGACCTCAATCGGAAGTATTTACAAAACCAGTCTTCAATAGACCTCAATCCGAAATTTCTTCCCAACCGCTAAATTCAAGCCCTAAACCACCAATTCCAACTAGACCAAAATCTAACGATACAGACTCGACATTAAATAGAACGGAATCACCAAAAGTCCAACCAAAAAGGCCAGCACCAGCACCTCCAAAGAAACCAGATGTTTTTTCGATGCTGGAAAATTCAGAGAATCAGACCATTTCACCAGCATCTGCAAAATCAATTAGCAGTGATGGTTCTATCAATTCACATGAACAATTCCTGAATCGAAAGCCTGTAGTACCCTTAGCCACTAAACCTTCGATAAACAGACCGGCAATCCCTCCACCTTCAACCAAACCATCGTCGACTTCGAGCTCAATCAACTCGCTTAGTGATAAACCGGCAATATTCGACAGGTTAAACAATGTAGTAAATAGACCCGCCCCGTTACCTCCACGACCTGCATTAAAACTCATAAATAACATACCAGAAGATGCTTATTTAAGATACCAAGAGTTATTTAAGCAATCAGACAGATTCAAACAAGGATTTTTATCACCACCAACCGTGCGAAACATTTGGTTAAAAAGCCAACTCGCGCCAATTAAACTTGGCCAGATTTGGAAACTATTAGAGACTACAAACGGTGGATTAAACGAACTTGAATTTTGTATTGGTACATTGTGTTAACGATAGGCATGCATCATATTGATGAATTACTTAGAGGAAAGAATCTTCCGCAGAACTTTGACAGTTTTCGTTAAAATAAATAACCCTGATATTAGAGGATTTAGCCAGTTTTGTGCGTCGACTATGCTTGTCGCCCGCTTTGGTGTAACTTTTAACTTTTTTCTTTAAAAATGGAGGGTGAGAAAAAAGTCAGGAAGAGCTGGTCGTTCTTGAATTTATTTAAAAAGAAAGAGAAGCAAAAGGATAAGGATAGCCGACCTTCAGTGAATACAAAACTCAAAAAGAAATGGTTCTTTTCGAGTTTCGACCTACGAGATAAATTTCGAAGAAGCAAAAATGATATTCAAGTTCCAGATGCAGTTATACAAGTCACACCACCAACCCCAGAGGTTGCCAAGATAATTGATACGGAAATACCGAAACCCCCACCTACGGCTCCGATTGATATTCAAACCGCACCTTCAGCAAAACCTATGGAAGCAGAAGTAGTTGAAACCGCTACTATTGAACGAAAAGATACGGATGAACGAAAGGAGACACCAGAAGAAAAACCAACAAGGCTCAGTACACTCAGTCGCGTTTTAACGACAAACATTCCATTTGTGTCGTGGTTCAAGACCAGTAATGCCAACCAAGATAACAGCAATATTGTGAACCCAATATTACATTTAGCAACAGTTTCTATGAATATGTCTGAAATGAAAGATAATGAGGGTAACTGTTGTTAATTCAGAAAGTGTATCCACCATACATCAATTGCTTGCCCCCGACGGAAAAGGCGCCTATCCTGGCTTATGGGATGATATCGATGATACCAGTTCTGTTGAAAGTTACGATAGTAATTATGAAAGAGTGTTATCACCCGAAAATCACAGTGATGATAAGCTAAATGACCAAGCCACCACTCCCGTTGGACATTTGAAAAAAGAGTACTCGATATCATCAATTGCTCTCAAACCAGAGGTTGAATTGACCATTGAAGAAAAGCTGCAGATTATATTTGAGTTGCCAGAACGAGAAACATATGTCGGCGAATATGCATGCTGGTTAATGCGAACTGTACCCTTGAAGGGATATATGTACGTTACTCAGAATCATATTTGTTTTTATTCTTCTCTCCCTTCAATTCCTGTAAAATTTCCTGACTTTAGGGTGAAATTTGCAAGTCTGGATACCTTCAAAAGTACTCACACGGAACCGTACGAAATTCGTTTAGCACCAAATGGTTTGTTTTGAAATCTCATGGATTGTACATTTATCCGGATGCAAAAAAACACTATAATCCAAGCACGACAATTTATTTGAAAAGCATCGTTGAAGTTCGAGCATCATCAACCCTAACGAATGTAATCAAGCTGAAAACCGTTTCAAAAGAGTATAGATTCAAGGCCGATACGGAAATCCAATTAAAGGAATGGCTAGATGCTTTTCAGTCTGCAATATTTAACGCAAAAAATTCTGGAAATGATATCAAAGTTGTTTTCCCATTCACATCGCTTGCAAATGTCGCAATCACCAATACCAGTTTCGGAAACGATTCTTTAAAGATCACTGTAGTTTGTGAAGAATCAATTACGACAGATGATGTACATTCTATTAATCTTAGTATTTATTTTCGTACTTTAACGATGTTCAAAAGACCTTTACATTGTTGAATCTTTTATGGCAGCAATCCAAAGAAATGCAGCATACCATCCGAAAAAGAACTAGCGGCAGATTATTGCATCGAAAAGACACTGATGGGCCATCTAAAGAAAGACCAAAATCACAATTATCCATTTCTTCAACTTCACTTCATCGCACTACATCTACACCAAAGATTTCTGTTACCTCTAATGATCCTGTAATTACGATCACTCCTACTAAATCGTCCCCAATATCTGCAGGAACTGAGGATAAGTTGAACTATTCCCCCCCTTCAGACACACCAGTTTCAGCATCTGATTTGCCTCCTAGATTGGATAAAACGCCATCCATGAAATTACTTACTAGCGAGCATCGTAAAAGCAATTCTTTTGCAGCTCCAATGAGCGTGCCCATCTTATCGCGCTCACCTCCAGAGCTAAAGTATGATACTGGTTTTAAAGTGGATGAAGAAAAAAGAAGAAGCTGGTGGAGCACTCACCGTAAAACTTCCTCTGATGGAGGTGAAATTTACAATGAAAAGGCGGTTATTGACGAGCAGAAGAATAATCAATTTATTTCCCTATTTGCGGTCCCAGAATCTGAAAAGCTGGTTCAAAGTAATCAAATTTAACTCTAGCATTTTCTGTTTATTATATACGGTTGATTCCATACCTTGGCAAACTATATATATCGAACAATTATCTTTGTTTCAAGTCCCGTGTTGTTGGAGCAAGAACAAAAGTAGTCCTCCCTTTGAACGAAGTAATTTCTGTAGAAAAATACAAAAGATTCACACCTCTGAATTCGATAATCCTAAAAACGAAATCAGGAGATGAAGTAATTGTAAAATAACCAAGATTTTATTTGATTTCCATACGACCGAATCTCGAAACGAGTGCTTAAAGACGCTATCAGGATTAATGAAGGACAGTAATGTCCCCAAAGAAAGCAGTTTAAATAACGCAACTACTGGTGTCTTATCTGAAGTTTTACCTCATCGAGACGAGCATGTTAAGCCTTCTTTGAGTGATGGTAATCAAAGTTAACGGTAGAAGATTTAACGCATATACAGCCATTTGTCAGTCCAAAACCACCAGTCCCACCAAAGATGCATATCACTTGTTTGACAATTGGAACAAGAGGTGATGTACAGCCATATATTGCTCTTTGCAAAGGGTTCATGAATGACGGGCATACTTGCAGAATAGCTACCCATGACGAATATAGAGAATGGATTGAAGGCTTTGGAATTGAGTTTTCCTCAGTAAAGGGAGACCCTGCAGAGTTGATGCAACTATGTGTTGACTATGGTGGTATTACTGTAGGATTCATTCGTGAAGCTCTCAACAAATTTACTGGTTGGATTGATGAATTGCTAGCATCATGTTACGAAGCCTGCCAAGGAACTGACTTGCTAATTGAATCGCCAACGGCTTTCGGAGGAATTCATGTTGCAGAAAAACTGCAAATTCCATTTTTCTCTGCATTTCCTATGCCTTGGACACGAACCAGTGCATACCCTCACCCTTTTGCAGTCCCTGACAAGGATATGGGAAAGACTTACAATTACATGTCGCACGCAATGATTGAACAAGTTTTGTGGAAAGGAGTGGTTGGCCAACTAAATACATGGCGAAAAAACATGTTGGGATTAGTGCCTCTTCCATATGCCTTAGAAGCCAAGAAAACACCATTTTTATATTCGTTTTCTCCATCGGTCGTTCCACAGCCTGCCGATTGGCCAGATTGGATCCACACATGCGGATACTGGTTTTTGGACAACCCAGAACATAACTGGACACCTCCTGAGAGTTTGATGGAATTTATTAACAATGGACCGCCACCGGTCTATATTGGATTTGGCTCCATTATTGTACAGGATCCAGGTAGTTGCATGTTAATTTAGACGAAATGACACGAGTTGTGATTGAAGCTGTTCTGAAATCTGGTGTTCGTGCAATTCTTTCTAAAGGATGGTCTGCCAGAGGTCAGACTGGGCCAGCTGCAAAGATTGACTACCCTCCATCAATCTATCCATTGGATAGAGTTCCTCATGACTGGCTGTTTCCAAAATGCGCCGGAGTTGTCCATCATGGAGGTGCAGGTAAAAAAACCTTTACAATAGGGACTACTGCTGCAGGTCTGAGAGCAGGACGACCTACCATCGTTAAACCATTCTTTGGAGACCAGTTCTTTTGGGGTGACCGGATACATGATGTAATTGAAATTAATAGTAGCTTGGCATAGGTTTGTGTTTACGCAAATTTACGGTTGATACATTCGCTTCAGCACTAACTGCAATTACAAGTGATGAAGTAATGAGAGAGAAAGCAGCCAAAATTGGCAGTAGCATTCAAAAAGAAAACGGAGTCCGAACAGCAATAGATTTCGTCTACAGAGATTTGGAATATTCCAAAAAGCGCATTCACGATTTAGCAGCAATTCATAAGTTGAAAAATGGAAAGTAACAGTATTAGCTTGTAATAATATATAATTTGATATTCTATTCTCACTCAGAACTGCAGTCGTATCTGTACGCCCTAATAGTACACATCGTTGCATGTTCAAACACAATGACGAGGTCCTTTCATCAATCCGACGAAGGCTTCATTTTAATAACGCCCATCAAGTTAGCCGTCAGCACCGTTTGACGCCACACTAGAGGCAAACGAAAATCCCTGAAAAACGCTTTACAAAAATTTCAACATGAATTCCATGGCAGGTAAATTTAAAATTTAACAAGCAGACGTCGCTAATGTAAACAAACTCGACTAACGAATAGCTTATGATTGTTAAAAAGAAATTGATGGGATACGTTGGTTTCCATAATTTGCCAAATCAATATCACCGCAAATCCCTAAAGAAAGGATTTCAATTTACTTTGATGGCGGTTGGTAAGTGCGGACTAAGTTTTAGGTGAAGCAGGTCTTGGAAAATCAACCCTTATCAACACGCTCTTCAACACTTCTATTTATCCCGTAAAAGATGTTAAAGAACTCACCAACGACACTCCAAAAACCGTAGAAATCCAATCAATCAGTGCAGGCAATTACCTATGTAACTTTAGATTTAGAAGAAAACGGAGTCAAGTTGAAGCTCACTTGTATCGACACTCCTGGATTTGGAGACTTTGTTAACAACGAAGACAGCTGGAGACCAATTCTTGAAAACATAGAAGCTCGCTTTGATGCATATTTAGAACAAGAAAACAGAGTCAACAGAAAAAATATCGTTGATACACGCGTACATGCTTGCTTGTACTTTATTGCACCAACTGGTCACTCATTAAAGCCAATTGATATTGAGTTTATGAAGAGATTAGGTGGAAGAGTCAATTTGATTCCTATTATTGCAAAGTCTGATACTTTGACTGACGATGAAATCAAGGCTTTCAAAGCTAGAGTATGTACTTGCTAATTTTAGATTCTTGAAGACTTTGCGTTCCACCAAATTCCTTACTATCAACCAGTATCACATGATAACGATGATCCAGAAATTGTTCAAGAAAACAAAGAAGTTATTGTAATGAAATATTAATCGACAGAGCAAACTTCCATTTGCAGTTGTTGGGTCTGACAGAGAAGTTACTGTTGGAGGAAAGAAGGTTCGTGGCCGTCAGTATCCATGGGGTGTGATTGAAGTTGAAAATGAAGAACACTGCGACTTTGTCAAGCTTCGTCATATGCTTATCCGCTCACACATGGAAGAACTGAAAGACCACACTAATAATGTTTTGTATGAAAAGTATCGTCTCCAAAAATTAGCAGAAAATGGAGGTGTTACTCAAGAAGCAGAACGCGGAGCAAACAACATGTAGTAATATTCTAACAGTAGTTCTCCATTATCAAAGTTCGAACAAGAGCGTCTCGCCCATGATCAAAAGATGGCCAAGATGGAAGCCGAAATGAAGGCAGTTTTCCAACAAAAAGTTGCTGAAAAGGAAACCAAATTGAAGCAATCTGAAGAAGAAGTAATTCTTTTTAATATTAGTTGTATGCTCGTCACAGAGAAATGAAGGAACAATTAGAACGTCAAAGACTCGACTTGGAAGATAAGAGAAAACGGTTAGAATCTGGTCGTGGTGGAAACACTAAAACTAAAGGCAAGGGCCTCTTTAAATAATTAAATTTCTTATTGAAATACATTACAATCCTTTTAAACTTTTCGTCTATTTTGACAGTTTACCATGCATTCAAACGTTCTTGTCTCTGGTGAATACATTTTCCCTTTAGTACGCGTGTCATCTCAATGTACTATGTTCATAAAAAGTATTCCTTGTCAAAACAAAAGACAAACGAGATAAATACATTATTTACACAATACGATGTCGCAGAACTGGGAAGGATATCACCTAGAGATGCCAGAGAACTGTTGCGAACAATTGGAATAGATGGCAGCAGGATTCCTGACCTAGTTCAAAAGTCAGACCCTGAAAATAGAGGGTCAATTCGATATGCACCTCTGCTTGAAAACATAAGAATGTACTTGGTATGTGATTTTAATATAGGCTGAAGAACAAATGCAGGAAGAAATCACGGATATTTTCAATTTAATTTGTGAATTGGGAGCTCCAGCGTACGAAAACGACGATTTTATTGAGAGAGATGAAGTGCCCATTGATTATATTAGACGTACGGCTACCAGTCTTGGAGAATATTTTACAGAGAATGAACTGAAAGAAATGATTGAGATGGTTGATCCTACTGCAAGCGGGAACTTGACATTAGATAACTTTATGAAAACCATGAATAAAACTAGTATCTGGTGATTTTTTCTCTAGTGTTCTGTCAAACATTCGTTCACTCAATTTACCTGCATGCGGGTAGATGTACCAAGAACTTTCAATGAATACAATTTAAAACCACTTTGAAATTAATTTAGCGTCGCTACTAGTGAAATCCAGCCAAATCAAAGGGAAACGCTTTATCAAGAATATATTTTTGGATTAGTCTTCATTTTCTTGAAGCAAAGGAGTAACTTCAGTGGTTGCACAATTGCTAGAATTGTCAGATTTGGATTTGTTCCAAATAAAGATTGCATATCCAAACCACAACACTGTAGCAACACAAGATGCAGCAATTCCAAAGTAGATTATATTCAAGTCTTTCCTAAATATTTCAGTATATTCAGTAATAAAGAAACCTTGGTGTAATACCAATGCGCATGATTTCCCATTCTTTTGGAATTCATAGCAAGTAGTAGTCATACCGCTTACAGTCCAAATTGAAGATACTAGAGAAAAAAGTGTGCAGGTAGTTGATAGAGCCAGCAGCCACTTTATATCGTTGTACGAATATTCCTTCTTGTTGCGAATGTGATAAACATGAATAGCAGCAACTACCAAGAAGAACACCGAGCATATAGCACCCAAACTAAATCAGAGGTATATTACCTTAAAGGAGTATAACATGAGTAGCTGTCAGTATCAAATATCCAGGACATATGGTAATCTGATAAATGATAGTTTTTAACATGGAGCAAACAAATTGGAACCTTGATATACAGTTGAGTGATGACAATCCCTAGAAAAGATCCAGAACATATCTTATTAGTAGAATATTACCGCTAGTACTATTAACCAAATACCGAGTGCTACTTGTTCCTTGAACATTAAAATTGAAAATGTTGAACACAGGTTTTATGCATGTGGCAACACAGGGCTGGAATTGTCAAAGAAACTCGATTTATTGAAAGGGTTTGCTTGATGGCAATTTAGATTTGTGTAAGTTTAGATACTCGTACAAGCAATATCCTGCCCACATTCCCGCCGATATCCAACTGGAAGCAAGTGCCAACCACACCAACACGAAATCAACAGAATAGATTTTTACGTCATCATCTTGAAAAGTAACATCAAGAAACTTTCCACGGTTTGATGTGTTGGCGCAAGTGCTAGCAATTCCTAGTGAAAGTATAATAGACACGCCAAGTGTAAAGATTGCAAATATTAATCCGGCAATTAAAAAGCAAGATCTTGTAGTTTTAGAAAGATATGCTGGGTGAAAAGAGTAGTAGATTCGTAGCACACCTAATATAATAGCTGCCCAGAAACTTGACATTGTCATTCTAAATTAGTCGAGTATACGAGTAACTAGGGGTGCAAGTGTGAGAGTATCCGAGTTTGGAGTTATCTGTAACAAACAAGAGACATTTATCGTTTGGCTGCAGTTGAAAATAAATCGCCCAAGCATTAAAAGCTAGACATATCAAGGTTAAACCAGTAATACTGAGAGACAAGTAAAAAGGATTGATAGACCAACTGTTTCAGTCTTGCTCATGGTAATTAAAAGTCAGCGGGTGTCTCTGTGTTTGTGTTGATTGCCATTCGCGCAATTCGCAAATGGAAGCAACCAATATACAAGAGTTACAAGTTCAAAGAGAGGGCGAGCAATTCTTGTGCATCTAATTGAATATAGAAACCATCAGCATTGCCAATAAATGATCAATTGCCAGATATGTGATATTTTAAACTAGCTGCAATTTTACACCTAGTCTCAACTGCAAAGGTAAAATAACCTTCCGATAATTTGCCGACAATTTAAGCCACCGGAGAATATTGAACCAATCAAATTCCAGGGAAAACTTATTTTAAAAAAAATAGTCGCAGATTTTTTTACTTTTCGTCTTCTCAAGGTAAAGATACTATCACTCGATAGTGGAGCATTGAGCAAGTCAAAAGTCTCTTGTGTAAATATATCCCACAGTGTCTTTCGCAAGAGACACGGCTTGTTCAACTCTTGTCTATAGAACTTTTTTCTAACCGTTAGAATGCAAATCTTTGTAAAGACTTTGACCGGAAAGACTATTACTCTTGAAGTAGAGTCTTCAGACACCATTGAAAATGTCAAGGCTAAAATCCAAGACAAGGAAGGAATTCCACCTGATCAACAACGTCTTATCTTTGCTGGTAAACAATTAGAAGATGGCCGTACTCTTTCTGACTACAACATCCAAAAGGAATCCACCCTTCACTTGGTCCTCCGTTTGCGTGGTGGTGGTAAGAAAAAGAAGAAGAAGAACTACACCACCCCAAAGAAGATTAAGCACAAGCGCACTAAGGTCAAGTTGGCTATCTTGAAATACTACAAGGTTGACTCTGATGGTAAAATCACTCGTCTCAGACGTGAATGCCCAACTGAAACCTGTGGTGCTGGTGTGTTCATGGCTATGCACTATGACCGTCAATACTGTGGAAAATGTGGTCTTACTTACAAATTCGCTCCAGAAGACATCAAGAAGCCAGCTCCAAAGGCTGCCAAGGCTGCTGCTGCTGATGAAAAGAAACCTGCTGCTGCTGGTGGAAAGAAGAAGGGTAAGAAATAATGGTTTTCGTATCAATACAAGTCTTGCATAAAATTATTGTTAATTATTGATTTTCTGAATTTAACTTTTGTGTCCCAAGGTATCAGGAGCGTAATTCAGCCTCTTAATGCATTCCTTAACAGAGCATTCTATTGCGTGATCAAACATTATTTTTAAATAATATTTTATTACCACCATTTAATTGAAGAATATCTGAGCTTGTAGAATTCGAATGCGCTGTATCCAATCCATAGCGCAAGTGCGACCCACGAAGCACCAATTGCAGAGTTGATTGTATTGATATTCTTTGTGTAACTAACATTTGGATCTCCAGCATAAAATCCAGCTCCAAAAACTGCACCACAAGACTTTCCGCCCTTTACAAACTGAGTACAGGTTTGAGATACACCGGCAGTAACTAAAATTGCCAAGAACATTGAAAGAAGGGAGAACAAAATACCGCCAGCCAAGAATCCATAAACAACTTTCTTTGTAGGTTCTTCTTGCTTGTAAATATAAAAGAATCGGAATCCTGCAAGCACAATTAATGCAAGACAACTCAGCAAGCCGAAGCTGAAATTAACATTACAATTACCTGACTGCAGTTCCGCAAGTAGTTGAAGTGGAATCGAAAATCCATCCGCTATTATTGTCATTTTTGTCTTTCAGGTGATAGTTATTTACGTAGAGCAAACAAATATTTCCTCTTCCGAATTGTAATTGATCAGAAACACCGCCAACGTAAATGCCAAGACAAATCTATTGTCAAATAAAGCGCACCATCAACGACAAGAACCATGCAGCTAGACCTCCTGCTTCAACTTTGTTTGCAATATGCATTATGTTTCAAGTTAAAAATTTTTGCACCTCTTGCATATGAAATGGGGCTGGAAAAGGGAGACCGTCAGAGAATGGAAAAATAAGGAATTAAGACCAATAAAATTTATATATTACTACCACCATTTCAAAGAAGAGTTGCGGTACTTGTACCATTCGTATCCAGCATAAAGCCCCCACAAGATGAAATCGACCCATCCAGCTCCGACAACCGCATTGATAGTGGTCAGATTCTTTGGATAGATTTGATTCATTGTATCCACAAAGAATCCCTGTGCAAGAATAGACCCGCATGATCCGGCCTTTTCAAATTGACTGCAGGTTTGCGATACTCCGGCTGCAACGACAATGGCCATAATTAAGGAAATAAATGTCCAGACGGTGGCAATAATGGCCAAACCCAAGATTACATTTCTAGCTGGTTCTTCTGATCTAAGTAAATAATACATTCTTGAGGCTGTGATTGCAATCAAAAGCAGAATACCGATGGATCCGATACTGCATTAATTCTAAATGTACCTTACTGAAGCGCTGCATGAAGGAGAGTAAGCGTCGAATACCCATGGCTTTCCTGAAATACTTTCTGCGATATGGTAATTTTCAACAAACAATAAGCAGATTCCTCCCAGACCAAACTCCAACTGGTCTGCGGCCCCTCCAGTAAAAATTGCCATTGAAATGAACGTAGCGACTGCCCAAGCACCAATAACTAATTTTTCATTCTTTTCTGCCAATATCGAATTCATTTTTTGAGTTAAAAAAATTTCGCCACAGAAAGGTTTCGATTTACTCCAGCCTTATTTTTAAGGAAAAAATATTTATTCAATAGAGAAATTCATGTCGGTATTCAAAAGAGAGTCAAAATTTAGTTCGTTAGGATCCGCTTGTGACTTGGCCGTGTCGGATATTCCAGATCCTGGTGTCATCGCAAAGAATGAATCTGCAATATTTGGGAATTGTAAATCAAACCCAACTGGATTTTCTACTTTTGGTCGATGGTGAATCAACGGATTCTGATCCAGAACTTTGAAACGGGAATAGTCCATGATAACTTGAACGGGATTCATCAACGCTTGGAAATATTCCAAAGTGTCCAGCAAAACTGGGCCGCGGAGGTACAATTCGGTGATCACTTTGACACACTTTATGTGGATATTCAGCGATTCCTTTATCTGCTTCGTTTCATTTGGAGGCAGTTCCAGTTTAGTGGCACAAATTAATGGCACTGCCATGTGAAAAACATAGATGATGAAGAGTGATGTACAGTGATCAAATTTAGGGTTATACCGCAAATAGTATTCCAATATCTTTGCATTTTCATTGGCGATTTGAATGGATAAAGCAAATGATCGCGACAAAGTCGCTAAATTCAAGTCTTCTAAAATGTTGTTGACCATCAATGGACTGAACACAAGTATCCTAACGTAATTGTATTGCACATAGGAATCCAGTACAAACCAAGTTTCCAGTGACGTGCTTGGCAACCCTTTGTACAAGAAATTCAAGTGTTCATGGAAATTTGGTGGCAAATTAGCCCACCAAAGATGGAGCGAGCCTTCAAGCGTTGAAAGTATAAACAATGCATTGATATTTGTGTTTTCAAATTGGTACATGTAGTTGAATTTGACTGCTTTTCCAAAGATTCGAAACAACAAAACTCGACAAGCATGGAGTGATTGCTGCGGTATTGACGGTGTAAACCACTCTTTGGACGACATAATATGTATCCCCAAATATGCCCTTCTATCCTGTATAACGGAATTGTGATTGCTTCCAGGTAGAAATACTCCATTATCTTCATCTTTGAGCTCACTTTTATGTCCATTGTGTTGATTAATATGATAAATCCACCACCACACTCTTCTGCAATCTTCCTTTTCTTGCTCATCAACAGCAAGTAGTGGCAGGCACTCTTCCTTGTTTATACCAATATCTTTAGCCATCTTTATAGCTATTGAAAAGAAACTTAGTCCTTTAACATCCTTTCCCAATTCTAGGTTAGTATTTAGATACTGAACAGCAATACGGCAATATTAACAAGACCAACCAAATTTGAAATACATGGATTATCAATTATATCTGGAAACATGGACATTGCTTTCTCCAAGTGAGCGTGCGCCATGTCCTTGTTTTCTTTCCCTTCAACTCTGAAATAACCATTTCCTCGTATTACGAATCTGAGCATCGGCGATAGCTTGACATGCTTTTCAAAAAATTGAGGTGAGATGAAGGTTTGTTCGCTGATGGAGACAATAGCCTTTTCTTCCATCACTGTCCCAATAATCTCATTTGAATTTATGATTGTTTCTTGTTTAACTAAATCTGGTCTTCCTGGGGAAGTTACGTTTGGCGTCAGGTACGAATTGTCTGAAATTGACCCGAAAATGTTGGTTTTAGAAGATCGAAAAGCAGATTCTAGTTGGTGCAGTCTAGCTTCTAATGCCTTTTCCCTATCCGTTTGCTTTCTCTTTTGAATTTTCTGGTTTGGAGGTACAGCTCCCTCCTGGTAGACACATTTTATCTTTGCTAGTATGCATGAGCTGCATGAAGGTCTTTCGCGGTCGCATTTCTAGTTTTAACTTTAATTACTTGTTTCTTTTTGTAGCAGTGCTCGCATGTATTAATCGGCCTTCCCATTTTCAACTTGCAAAAAAATTCAAAAACGGCAGGAACGCCAAAACCATCTTGATAGACTTTATTTAATTTAATTTCAAATACTGCAGAATATTTTGATCATCAATGGTTGGCGGCGAAGTGTGAGTATTAGGAGTGGAGTTTAAAAGAGAATCCAAGTCATCTTGTGAGCCTGGAGTGCTATTCTCGTTATTAAAATACTTTGCGGTAGGAAAAGTAGAATACTTGTGGTGTGACAGAGGATTGCTATCGAATAAAACAAATTTGTAAAAATCTTGAACAACCAGAACTGGACTAGGCAGCGACAAGAGATACTCTAGCAATTCTAGCACAACGGGGCCTCTCCTCTGAATCTGAATTAAAATACGAATGGCGTTCATATGCATCTGGATACAATTTTGAAGTTCAGTTTGATCTTGACCAGGGATTTCCATTTTGAGAGCGCAAATAATTGGAATGGTAGACTGGAAAATGTAGGTCATGAAATACGGGGAACAATAATTGAAGTTTGGATTGACAGTCAGATAATACGTGATAATTGTAGTAATTTGTTTACAAGATACAAGCATGTTGGCGAACGCAGGACACCGAATAGCAGTTGTGTAATCCTCAACAATGCTATTGTAACAAATCGGAGAGGAGATCATTATTTTGGTAAAGTAAAATTGCACAATCGTGTCCAGCGCAAACCAAGTAGCCTTTGGGTCTACGATTGGTATAGTAGGATTGCAAATTACTTCCAAATGCGAGGTAAAGTCTCTTGGTAAACTGAGATACCACAAAGTAAGAGAACCTTCAAGAGTAGACAGTAAATAGATATAATTTACAGATTTGTTTTCGTATCTGTACAAGTAATTATACTTGAGTGCCTTTCCAAATAACCTGGTCAACAACACTTTATATGCATATGTTGGGAGCCCTGGCAAACTAGGTGTAAACCATTCTTCTGACGACATCACACTGATACCCAAAATTCCCGATTTCCCTCTATCTTCAATCGAAGCTGTGCCTGGAAGGAAAATCCCATGATCACTTTCTCTTATGAAACTGAGATTGTTGTAAACAAGGTTTTGGTCAATGTGATATAGCCACCACCAAACTTTCCGAAGATCTTCAATTTCTTGTTCATCCGCAGAAAGTAGTTTGATAGAGTCTTCTCTATTCAAACCTAAATCTTTTGCCAGTCTCACAGTGAAACCAAAGTAAGCCAGGCCTTCATTAATTTTATCCATTTCTAAGATTAGCAAAAGGTACTAAAATGCAGTACTGCCAGCAGGAGAGTGCCCAGCAAGTTTGCAGGGCTTGGAAATGACAAGGATTGAGCAAACTGGCCAACAGCTTTTTCCAGCCATACCAGGGTTTTTGCTTCATAATCCGGTCCATCATGATGAAAATAATATGCAGCTCTAGAACAAAATGTATACATTATCGAAGAATCCAATTGCTTGTTGAGAAAGTTGCTAGATATATGTGTCATGTTGGACATGTGTTCAACAACGTCCTCTCGGACCATCTTCAACTCCTGTTCGCATTCGGCGATTGATTTGCATAATGGATCGTCCTGCAGGTTGTGCGCAGCTTGGACTCCGTCAGAGAACAGAGAAAAGTCTGGAACAAACCCAAAAATATTTGATTTGGATGCCTTGAACGCAGACTCCAGCTTCAATAATCTATCAACCATTTCCGATTCCTTTTCCTTTGATACACTTTGTCGACGTTTTGAGACCGATTTCCCTGCGTTCGGCGGGTACGTGCAATCTATTTGCGAAATTAAACATCCTTGACATGAAGGTCGCCCGCGATCACACCTATGTTATTAACAGGATACTTTTGCTTCTTTTTCTGACAGCCGTAGCAAGTGTTATTTACCTTACCCATAAAAAATGTCAAATAAAGACAATCAAGCCAAGCTCAACTTGGTGCGGTGTGGCTAAGCGGGGATTATAGCATGCCCGGTTTCAATATAGTGTCTGAGTCAGCAACTTAATACAAGGCCATTTATTAAAAACGAAATCAAAAAGTTCCTTAGAATTGTGGAGCCGCCATATCCATCTTCATATCCATTGGAGTGACAAAGTTAAAGTCAGAACCTGGAGTTAGGCTGTTATTATAATCAGACGGAGTAGAGTTTGGCGCGCCGTTATATTCTGAAGGGGTAGAACCAGAAAGTGCTTGTGTATCGGATCCAGAATTGAAAAATTCTTCAAAAGTGTCAAATTTCAAATCAGGCTGTGGGAAGGTAAGGTTGAAACTAGCCGGAGTTTCAGTTTGCTGCAGCTTCTTGAGCGCACAAGGATTCTGGTCAAGAATTTTGAATTTAGAAAAGTCGAGAATTAACTGAATAGGATCAGTCAATGACGATAGATAATCGAATGTATCCAGTATGATTGGCTTGTTCTTTTTCGATGTAATGAAATTGCGTATTAACTGTGATGTCAAATCGATGATTTGTCGAATTTCTACCTTTTCTGTTTCTGGAAGGTCCATTAATACTGCAGCCATTAATGGAATTGAGCAATGGAATATTAAAACTACCAGGAAAACATGGTTCAGTAAAAAGTCTGGCTTAACTTTTGACAGCAGATTCAGGATAACGTAATTTTCTTTTGCGATTTTGATTACTTGCATAAAAGATCTGGAAGTAATAGCAGCTTGTGAATCTTCAATGATATTGTTGAACATTAGCGGAAGGTGCACGGTAGTTCTTGCATGGTTATACTGGATACAGGTTTCAAGGACAAAAAGCGTATCAGGATCTTCGATCGGCATGCCGTTATACAAATAATTAAGATGTTCCATAAATACAGGTGGCAAATTGCACCACCACAGTTGCAGTGAGCCCTCCAGCGTCGAAAGCACATACAATGTGTTGATAGTGTTATTTTCAAATTGGAACAGATAGTTGAATTGGATAACCTTGCCAAAAATTCGAGTTAAAAGTACTTTGCAGGCGTGCAAACTCTGATCGGGCAGACCAGGGGTGAACCAATCTTTTGAAGACATGATGTGGACTCCCAAATAGGCTTTCCTATCTTGCTTGGTAGAGTTCAACAAACTACCTGGGAGGAATAGTCCATTATCTTCATCCTTGAGAATAGACTTGCTCTTGTAACGCATGAATTGGTCAAGAGAGTACATCCACCACCAGACTTTGCGAATATCTTCTTTTTCAGCATCATTGTCAACTAGGCAGCTCAGAGATTCTTCCTTGTTCATGCCAATATCTCTGGCCATGTTGACCGCAAAAGTGTAGTATGCGTGACCCTGGACTTGTTTGTCAACTTCTAATGTTAAAAGTGGTTACTCATATGCAGCATTGCCATACACAAGATAGAAATAACGCTGAGCACACTAGGAGTGCCGATAGCATCAGAGAAATAAGAAATTGCTTTTTCCAAACACATCTTGGCATTATCGAGGGATTCTTTGTGATAATATCCGTATCCCCGGAGCGAATACTTGAACAACTCGGACTTTGCTCTTAGTTTACTGAGGTATTCTGACGATATGGAAGAGTTTTTCGACAAAAAGTTGATTGCAGTTTCTTCTGCCATTTCGCCTTCCTTCTCCCCAAATTCTGCGATAAACATATTTGAATTCATCCCTTCAACTAACAAATCCGAACCATTTGCTTGTGCTGTGGGAATGAAATCAATGTTAAATGGAACAAATCCGGAATTGTTATTTTGAGTTGCCAGAAAAGCTGCTTCCAGCTGATTCAAGCGTTCTTCTAAAGCAAGCTCTCTAGCCGTTACTGCCTTTTTCTTGTGGATTTTAGGAGGGATCGCTCCTTCAGGGTAGACACAAGCTACTTTTGAAGTCAAACATCCCGCACAACTGGGTCTTTGTCCTAGATTAGGAGGCTTATTACTGTCGCACTTTTGCTTTTTTCTGGTGCAAGCATTACATGTGTTATTAATCCTACCCATGATATACTTTTTTGCAAGGATATTTTTATATAAAAAATGTGTGACTCGACCTTGCGGCAAAAGTTCGCCAATAGCGAGGGTGGGAATTCCGTGCCCCTTTACGATGAAACATCAATGAAAAAGAAACTTAATGCAAGTGTGGCACTGGAGATTTACATGACTCAGGATCATGTTATACTGGGCAACTAGCTGAGTATTAGCATAGAGTAAAATATAGTGTAAATTTATTACGGATCAACGTTTGGAGTTTCAAATGGTGATGAAATAAAGTCTGGGCTGGGTGTGTAAACAAATTCGGTTGAGCCACCGTTAAATTCAGAGCTGGGAGTCATTTTTGGAGTAGAGTTAATTTCAGACTCCAACTCATTCCACGGGCTCTTTAGCATTTCTAGTTGGTTGGGGAACATCAAATGGAAGCTGTTTGAATTGTCATACTCTTTGAACGCGAGTGGATTTTGATCTAAAATTTTAAATCTGGTGAAATCCAATATCAGCTGCTTCACATCCGTAAGCGATAGCAAGTAATCAAAGGTATCGAGAATCAATGGCTTGGTTGTCGTCTTATTCAAATACTGGCGAACACAGTTTGAATGTACTTCTAGTGCTTGGTTCAAGTCAGCCTGCACTTCTTCTGATGTTTCAATTAGCGATGCAATATAGATAGGTATTGTTATATGGAACACTATCACCTTTACGTAAAAAATTAAGTTACCACAAGGAATACATTTGTGAATATTACGTCTGGATTTGCACTTAGCATTAAACTTAACAGTAAGGCATTCTCCTTGGCAACCTTTGTTAATTTTTGAAGTGATCGGGAGGTGATTTTTGCATGTTTGTTCTCGAGAATACTGTTAAACAACAATGGCAATTGAACTGATGCTCGTACATGGTTGTAGTGTATGCAGGTTTCAAATACATACCAAGTTTCAATATGGTCAATTTTGGTCCCAGCATACAAGCAATTTAAATGCTCCATAAAACTAGTCGGTAAATTATTCCACCATAACTGTAGAGAACCTTCGAGAGTAGACAAAACATATAAAGCATTGATTCCGCTGCCTTCGTTATGGTAGAGGTGATTGAAATGAAGTACTTTACCAAATATTCTAGTAAGCAGTATTCTACAAGCATGCAAAGTTTGATCAGGTAAAGAAGGAGTGAACCAGTCATTAGAAGCCATAATGTACATTCCGAGGTATGCATTCTTATCTTGAATGGTAGCAGCAAAGGTATTTCCTGGCAGAAAAACGCCATTATCTTCATCCTTTAGTACAGACTTGTTTTTGTATCGCAAGAACTGGTCAATATTATATATCCACCACCAGAGCTTGCGACACTCCTCTTTGTCCAACTCGTTGTCACATAGAATAGCCAAAGTTTCCTCCTTGTTAATCCCGATATCTTTTGCCATATTTGCTGCAAATGTATAGTAAGCAAATCCTTGTTTCAACTTGTCCAGCTCTAATATTAATGGTACTTACTGAGATGTAACATTGCCATTCCAAGAATTGCTCGAACATTAACCACACTGGAATTGGCTAGAGCGTCTGCAAAATATTCCACAGCCTTTTCCATACACTTGGCAGCTAAATCCAACTTTCCTTGATTGTGGAATCCATGTCCTCTCAATGTATAGCGGAACATCATTGAAGTGTTTCTAGCTTGCTCCAAAACAGCAGGCGAGGTGAAAGAGTGTTTAGCCAAAAACTCTAGCGACTGTGCTTCAGCAACATCGGCTTCTAAATCCGAGCTTTCTGCTAAACGGATTTCCATTTTTCCATTCAAAATATCGTTTGGTTCTTTGAAATCAAAATTAAACGGAACAAACCAAGAACTGTTGGTCTTTGACGCTATAAACGCTTGCTCGAGTTGATTTAATCGTTCTTCTAATGCTATTTCTCTTGCAGTAACTGCTTTTTTCCGTACCGGCTTTGAGAAACTGGAGTTATCTGAGTATATGCATTGCACTTTTGATATAATACATCCGTGGCATGAAGGGCGCTGTCGGTCGCATTTCTGTTTCTTTCTTGTGCATGCCAAGCAAGTGTTGTTTACTCGTCCCATATTTCTCTTGCAAAAAATAGTTAAAAAAGTCTGACGGGTGAAGAGCCGTGGGCCGCAATCACTTTGATAAATCACAGGAGCTTTTTAGTATGAAACGACTTTAGTATGGATAACTCGGCATTAGCGAAAGAGAATGTAACTTTGGGTATAGAGTGAACTTGGACATAACAGCGTGAACTTGGACATTACAGCGTGAACTTGGACATTACAGCCAGATCAACAACTTCCAGCCGGATCAACAACTTCCAGCTGGATTTTATGTTAAAATAAGGTGTCTGCAGTGATATTCTCAACACTAGAGTAGCTCTGTATATTTTCAATTGAAATTTGTCAGACAAAAGTATATATTAAAGGTCATTCCACGGAGTAATACCGCCAACTAGCCATCTCCTCATCCTTCTCCCCTGGGCAAATGTAAACAGGCCAGCAACTATTAGTGAGATGTATGCATTTCTCATCATGCTCTTGTGTTTTTTGATATTTCCAATTCGAGCGTAATAGATACTTCTTCCCATCGCAGACAAAGTAAGAATTGATAGCCCATGAATCCATGAATATTGGCCTTCGTTGATTTCTTTAAGCCAGAATGAGGATATACTTGTTAATGTCATGGATGCGACATATGCGTAACCAATTATTTTATGTTGACGAGTACCTTTTGGCGTGTAGTACTGAATTGCTCCTAGAACTGCGGATGGAATAGCTCCGGCAACATGTAACGCAACGGGCAAATTTAAAGTCATTTAAGAGGTGTTTATATATCTTTACATGGCATGCTTTTATAGTTCCAGTGGCGTAGTGTTTCTCGGTTTGCGCGAGTTTCGTGTGATTACAGAAAGGGATTTAATTGCCCATGACAAAGGTAGAGAATCCCTTTCGCATTAATCTGTTATTGAAACAAACATTGTTTCTGAGCCATGAACGAAAGCCGAAATTGGCACGCCCTCTCTGGAATTAGTAAGACCAAAAGTATGCAAATTATTATAGTATGTGTGAGTACCATATTTGTATATTTGGTTAAATAGTGCGGTGGCTGTATGTGGATTTTAACTTAAAATTTTTTGTTTACCTCAAAACAGAGAATGATTTGTGAATTCCAGTCTCCAGTGAACAGGCCAGATCAGCATTACTTTTTATTTGGATTTGCGGTAGCGCTTACTTGCAATATATTATTTTCGATTTATGTGGGATCGGATATAGCAAAAGACTACCCAGAGATAGTAGTAGTGTATGCAATAATCGCCATTACTACCACAGCCACTCATATTCTTTCGAACACTGTACAACCAGGCTATGTCCCAAAGGATGCAGACCCGGATCCTTCTCGGTTATCACCTTCAACGAATGCAGATGATGCTTTTGGAAAAATAGACGATATAATAAACGAAACAAGGAATAAGCATTCAAATTCTGCTACTTTAAGCATTCAGACGCATACTGACACTAGTCCTAATAATGCCTTTGAATCTGCCTATCCTTTGAATCTGGATTATCCACAATCAAGCCCAGCTCCGAATACAAGTGATATATATAACCCGCATATTAATTCTCAAAATGTAAATGATCAATACAAGCAACATGCGCAGTATCCATTTATATCTGTCGCACCTCCAGTCATTCACACGCAACATATTTACACTCGGACCATCATGATTAATAACTATCCTATAGAATGCAAATACTGCACTTCTTGCAGGTGTTGGAGACCGCCCCGCTCTTCACACTGCTCTGATTGTAACAGATGTGGTAACGATTAACTAACAAGTTCTTAACCATGATCATCATTGTCCTTGGATGGGTAATTGCATTGGAAAGTACAATTACAAGTACTTTTTCATATTTTTGCAATCGCTTTTTGTCAATAACGTATTTGTATTAGTATTCTCAATTACTAATCTTACAAACTACCCTGCTTCAGATCTGAGCGACCACGTAGTTCCCCTAATATTAGCAATATTCAGCTCAATTATGATTTGGAGTACCACAGGAATGGCTGGATATCATTGCTGGATAACCAGCAAGAACAAAACCACTCGAGAAGAGGTAATTTCTAGTTCACTGTAGCTTAAGGGATTGTATGAAGAAGGGAATCCCTTTGACCAGAAGAGCTGTCCAAGGAATTTTCGAGCAGTGTTGTGCCACTTGAATACTCCTCCACATATGCCTTTATCTGCTTAATATTATATAATAAACATAATAGAATCGTCTCAAATATCTCATCTTTGGAAATTGTTGGAATATTAAATAGTTGAGCGTGTCCGAAAAACTTTCCAATGACAATCACCTTATCCGTTCATCAACCTTCAAATCCACCTCGAACACTATACATTGGCGATACACGTACAGGAGATATATGGAAGTCGCTAGAGTACAAGAAAATCATATCCGGTTATACAAAACAGGGAACTCTTTTAAAATTGTTTTTGGCTAGTTTAAAGCACAATCAAATACAAAAAGGAATAGTAATCAACTGTATATGTTTTTCATTTGAATACGGCTTGAAGGAAGAAGGCGTGTCGTATTGTTATTTAGCTGCAATTGGAGATCAACGCGGGAATATCTACATACTGGATTTTGTAAAGAACAAGCAAGATTTGTATTTAACATAGGTATTGGTTAATGGCTAGAACAGGGATTGCGCCGACGTGTATGAAGTTTGATTCTAAACGCAAGCGGGAACTGCTAGTTGCTTCAGCGGATAATTCCTTGATATGTTATAATGTGGGTAAGAGGGTGTACTTATAAAAGATACAAATCTAATGATTGTTAAACAGTCTGCGGGAGCTCCAATATCCAATATTTCCATCCATCCATCAAAACCTCTTGCGACCACGACCAGCAACTCTCAAGCAATTCTATGGAATACGGATGATTGGGATCAAGTAAGGGTATTACAGGACGAAATCGATATTAAACAAATTGGATTTACTAAAGACGGGATGATGATTTGTGCCTTGTTTGAGGATGCCAGTGTTTTTTTCTGGAGTGTCGACACTATTTCCTTAATATGGAAGATAAAACCAAATGTTCCAACGGCTTTGAATGAAAAGACAGATTATTTTGATGTAGATTACAGCGGAGAGTTATTTGTATATGGGAATAGGTTTATTCTTTCTAAAATCAAGTTCAAATACGCTATTTGTGTGGAATTTATTTGAAAAACGAATGATGCATGAAATATTGATCCCTGTGTTTGAAAACAAGCACATCATTCAATATAGTTTTTTGCATACCACTTATATGCTGGCCCTACTCTCAAACTCGGGTGATTTGATATTTATTGATGCACATGAAGGTAAATTTATCAGCCAGCTAAAGACAAAGCACCGAATCAGCAAATTTACACTTAGCCCTGACGGGAAATGCATAGCTGTGGTCTTGGCAGACGCAAAATACTCTATGAATTTCTTTAGATTGGATGATTTGTATGAGCAAGAGGAAAAACAGTTACCAGCAGAGCCTATTGAAGAAAAGGAAGAAGCTTTGCCGGAAAAAAATACAGATTTTACATCAACAGTAGTACAGCCTCAATCCTTTTTTGAATTAATCGAGTCGAAAGTAAGGAGCACCTTAACAAAGGAAAATATATCTTTATTCAACAGAGCTAAATTGAGGGGGTTCCTTCATCATTACGGAACTTATCCCGAGCAGTACAGGCATATGATTTGGAGATTTTTGCTCAAGCTGCCAGAGAATAGACTAGCATATGAATCGTTGTTAAAACAAGGAACTCATCCAGCGTATAGAAGCTTTAGAGTCAAATATCCTTTAAAATCTGATCGATTGGCTAGATCAATGGAAAGAATACTTAGCTGTTTGGCGTATTGGTCGCCTATATTTGAAGACTTGGATTACCTTCCTTCTTTAATATTTCCATTTGTAAAACTATTTTGGAATGATTTGTTCTCATGCTTGGAAGTAGTGATGACCATAGCCAGTAAGTTTCATTAATAACAGTAAACTGGTGTCAAAAATGGTGGGAATACTATCCAAATCCGCCAATTGAGATACTCGAATTTGTATCACAGTTACTGGCATTCCATGATCCGGAGCTTTACGCACATTTCGACCTGCATAAAGTGAATGGCCAAATCTATGTATGGACATTAGTGCAAACTCTATTCGCAGAGTTGTTTTCAAAGAAGGATTGGCTATGCGTTTGGGATCATCTCATCTCAAATCAACCTTCGTTTTTGTACCATTTTATTATAGCATATTTGATACACTTTAGAAGACCTCTGCTAAGAATCACAGAACTAAAAGACTTTTACTTTTTCTTTCAAAGGAGGAATGCAACTAACGTAGCATCAATAATTTTACTGATGTACAAGGTCAATGCTAAAACTCCAAAATCACTGGATCCAGCAACATTTATCAAAAACTTTGAACCAGCAACTAAAGGCGAATATCCTGTCTTTAATCAATATCCTGAATTTATTATCAACTATCAGTCTCAAATGAAGGACAAGATTAGACAAGAAGAATATGAATACTTGAAAAAGAAACAGCTAGCTGCAGAGTTGAATAGATTGACTGAAGAAATTAAAAAAGATAAGAAAGAGTGGGAGAGTAACGATTGGAAATTAAATGAGATGGTTGAAAAATGGTGGCAGCAAATGTCATGTAACAAATATTAATGCTAGTGCAGGAACAGGAAAGAAACAAAACCCAAGAACGGCTAAATAACTTTGAAAATGAGAAGCGAATAGATGTAATGACCCAGATAAATCAAGGTACATTGCGATTTGATTTAGCCCGCCAATCCTTTTTCCAGTCCCAAGCAAAACCTAGTTTACATGTGGAAAAGATTCAAAAAGCCGTGGGACAGAATATTAAGAATCAGAAATTAGCAGAAACAGAAAAAGAGTTTAGCAATGCGTTCAAAGACTTGGAGAGTGAATGGATGAAACGGCAACAAGAAATGAAAAAGGTCAGACAAGAGTTGCAAAAAGTGAAAACAAAGAGAGTTGAAGATTTTATCAACAACTACTCTAAAGTTGGAACAGAAGCCCCGGAAAAATTAGATCTACCAGCTGTTGATGTGCCAAGAGAAAAAATACAAGAGATCAGTGACGTAAAAAGTGTGTACAGTGAATCAATCCCTATTGTAAAATCAAATTCAGAAGGGCGAAAATCCAGAACCGAAACAGTGTCAGCTGGCGCAGAGTCTTTAACAGAGTCCATTAAAGAAATAGTCCCTGATTCTGCCAGATCTGAAAGTAAATATGGATCGATACGGTATTCATCTACGCAGCCTCCAGAAAGGCCCAAAACTCCTCAAAACTATTCTGACGACGAGTCTCAAAAAATGTCTGTAATTGCCGAAATTAAGCAAGTGCAATCCAACTTTAAAGAAACACCACAGCCCACATTGGATCCATTTCCACTTGATAAAAGCGAACAATCTTTTCAAATCAAGGAGGCTTCGAACCAAACCAACACTTTGCCGTTAGATTCAATCAGAGAAGAGACTCCACAGCCTACGATGAATTCCTTTGAATTAGAATTTGATGCGCAGGTGCCAGACTTGACGACTATCAGTCCTTCACAGTACTTTTTAAACCCGTCTCCTACTAGATCGGTGACATTTGCTCCAGATATTTAAAGTGGTATCCAAGCCACTCTTGCTATAAAAATAAAAAAAAATGCTGAAATCTCTACTTTTTAATTGGTAAGACTTTACAGTTGAAAGGATATTGTGATGATGTTTCTAATAGCACAGACCTGTTCTGTATTCCTGAAGACGAATGCTTCACTGAACAATATCATTGGTAATAACTAACCACTAGAAATCCATCAATAAAGCAAGTATACCTCACAGTCTTTTTTCGTTTGTCTTGTTTCGCACGCACAGAGTCGCAAGGGTACATTTCTGTTGTATTTTTGCGCTAGTGTTGGTTGCAATATTGAATGATTCTTCTACTCACATTGGGGGTTGAATCTCGAACGGGTTACATTGCTGCTATAATGGCGGTCTAGATATGTTTCTTTTGTTCAAACATGAGTCACTGAATTCATCGAATGGTGACTCGAGTGAGTGAATTTTTTCTTTTTAAACCTGCAAAATTTGGTTGAAACTACATGGGAAAGGTCTTGTTTATCGTCAGGGGTGTCTCTGGAAGTGGAAAGTCTTCTTTGGTTGACAGCATTGTAAAGGAAGAGTATGAAGGGGAGGGATATATTTTTTCAACTGATAATTACTTTATTACTGAAAACGGATACGAATTTGATCCAACAAAACTTGGCGAGTATCATTTAGAGAATCAAAAAGCGGCTACGGAAGCGATGAAAGAAGGCAAGTCCCCTATATTCATAGATAACACTAATTTGCAAAAGTGGGAAGCCAAGCCATATGTTCAATCGGGCTTGCTGTATAGTTACATAGTTAGGATTATCGAACCATCTACCGAATGGTGGAAAAGCAAGAACGCACAGGAATTAGCACTGAGGAATAGACACGGCGTTTCTGAAGAGGCGATCCAGAAAATGTTGGAGAGATATGAGACAGATTTTACAGTTGAAAATATCCTGAAAGCTAAACAGCCTCGAAGGAGAAATAATAAATAATTTAATGGAGAATTGAGGCATTAAAGATGAAATTAAAACTTGCAGAGGATGGAAGAGCAAAGTTGGTTAAGATATATTTAGTTTTCCACTAATGTTGAATCAAAATTGTTTGGAAGAAACAGGGAAAACGGATTACTGTCATACTTGACGTACTTGTAACAGCTTCGCACAACATCAGCTGCCGACGTCAATGAAACCAGATAATTCAAATAGTTGACTGCAAATGGCTCCCTCTGCTGAAGTTCAGTAAATATATCAAGAACGTTTCTTATTGTGTCAAGCTGTTTTTGAAGGCCGTACTTGTTCGGATCATCCAATTTTACGGCACATAAAAGTGGGATCGTAAACTGAAAGATGTAACTTGCAAATGATGGAGAGCAGAAATTCAATTCAGGATTCATTAGTTGATAGAACGAGAGAATCTTTGAAATTTGTTCACACGCAGATAACGCGTCTGTATAATTCCTATCACCTAAAATATTATAATTCCCTTTCAAGATTTTGTTGTAAAGTAAGGGAGTGATTACGAGATATTTTGCAAAATAAAATTGAATGATTGCGTCAAGCGTAACCCATAACAGATCCGCATTATCAATTGAACGTGAGGGATCGGCAACTACTGCTAAGCAGTTCCAGCATTCTTTGGGCAGGTTATTATACCAAACAGATAGAGAGTCATATACCTTTGAGTAAATATACAAGGTATCAACAGAATCAGGATCTGCTCTACACAGTTTCGCAAATTTAAACGATTTTCCAAGTAACCTGGTGAGCAAGGTCCTGCATGCAAATATCGTCAGCCCTGGAATACTAGGGGTGTACCAATCTTCAGAAGACATGATCTTCATTCCCAAATATGCAATTTCATTCAGGTTACTTGTAGCAGGAAGGAAAACCCGGCAGTCACTATCTTGAATCATATTTTCGTCATTATAAGCAAAATTATGATCCAAATGTACTAGCCACCACCAGAAATTCCTCATGTCTTCTCTCTCCTGTTCATCTGTTGTTAATCTCTGGATATTTAATTCGTCATTGATGCCCAGTTTCTTTGCTAAAAGAACACTGTGGTAAAAGTAAAACTGCCCTTGACTCGTCTTGTTAATTTCTATCATTAATACAGCGTACTGAAAAACAGAATTGAGAGAATTATGGTTGCATTCATGTTTGCAGAGGAATGGGTAGAAAACGAATGCCCAAAATATGAATTTGCTTTCTCTAGCCAATAGTGTGTTTTCGCCGCATGATCTGGAACATCATGGTGAAAATAATAAGCAGCTCTGATTGCATAAATGTATAGTTCTGATGTAGTAAGAATCTTTTTGAAATAATTTGGCGAAATGTTACCCATCAACGATACAAATTGAAGCATACGATCAATCATCATGTATTCGAATTCACTAAATGAAGTATCGTTTGTTGTTTCGTCTTGTGCGCTCTGTTCTGTACTCAAGTTGTCTGAAGTAGTTGAAGAAGTGGTGTTGGTATGTACAAGTGTCGCTTTCAAGCTCGACTCCAATCTTTCCAATCGATCTACAAGTTCCATTTGCTTATCTTCCGAAATGAAATTTTTGCTCACAGCGGAATTTGAAGGATATACACATTGAATTTTCGATATTTTACAACCAATGCAGGATGGTCTTTCACGGTTACATCTATATTAATTTAAAACACCTTTGCTTCTTTTTCTGGCAACCCAAGCAGGTGTTTGAAATTCTTTTCATTCAGTGGATAAAGAACTGAGAAAGTGGCGAAGCGGAAGAAATGGCAAATACAGTGAAAGGCCAAATGGAATGTAAAATTTTGATGAAACATTCAGTAAAAGTATCTTATACAATCACTTTGGTGTGATTTATTAACAATATTATTACTGGGATTAGAAAGGGTAAAAATCAAAGGTTTTCTGTCAGCAGGCAGAATTAATTGCTTCTGGGACAAAGTTTGAGCACGGGTTACTGCTATACTGCAGTTTTCTGTAGCATTGGACAACATCTAGTGCGGTGGGCAAAGAAAGCAGGTGGTTCAATGTGTCAATTGCGGCAGACTTCCTTTGTTGAAGTTGGCTAATAATTCCCAGAGCATTTATGACTACTTGCAAGCATTCACGGTATTGTGATTGATGGGATGCGTCAATTTTTAGTGCGCACACTAATGGAACCCCTGCTTGGAAAACGTAGCCCATTAAAAAGGTGTTGCAATAGGTAAACTCTGGGTTGCTTTTCAGGTAAAACGAAAGTATTTTTGCAATATGCATTGATGCTGCGAGTATGCTCGTAAATGTGGCCGATGTCACATTGTATGATCCATCGTGTTCAATCATGTGGTAGGTTAATGGTGATGATATTAGTATTCTAATAAAGTGGTACTGAATTAGTGTATCTAAGGCCATCCAGGTAAATTGGGGATCGTCAATCATGATTTCATTGTTAATCAACGGCTTGATCTTTTCAAAGAATTCTTCTGGCATGTTCTGATACCAAATCGAGATTGAATCGTCCAATATCGATAGAACATATACACCATCCACTGAGTCTATTTCATCTTTGTACTGAAGGTTATATCTTAATGCCTTTCCAAAGTGACATGCCAAAATGACCCTATAGGCAGGTAACGATAACTTTCGGAGACTTGGAGTGACCCAATCTCTGGAGGATACAATCTTCACCCCCAATTCATTTGTGAATTGCATATTGTATGTACCGGGCAGGTAAGGGTGTTTATCATCAACATGGATGTTTTCCTTTTCATGGATTATCAAATGTTGGTCCATTGTCGCAAGTAACCACCATAAATTTCGAATATCTTCACACTCTCTTTCGTTGTCTGACAGCTTTTGGATTGATTCCTCATTATTGATTCCTAAATCTTTGCCTAATCGAATTGCGTGATTTAAATACATCAGCCCTTCGCTAACATGGCCCAACTTTAATGAATTGATATGTAGCAACATGCAACCCAAAATATTTCCCAAGCAAGATTTCGACAGGGATTGTCCAAAATTTAATTTAGCCTTGTCCATCCAGTAATAGGTCTGAATTATAGAATCAGGACCTTCATGGTAAAAATAATAAACTGCTCGAATAGCCTGTCGATAGATTGATGAATTTGCCAAATGCCTTCCAAAGAATTCCTTGGAAATATTGGTCATCGTCTGGCCCATTTTAAACAAGTTTTCAGAAAGTACAAAGTATTCCTTTTGGCTGATCATGTCTTCATTAGGATCCACTGTAGAACTTGGTGGGGCGGGTATGATGTATGGATGACTATTGACAAATCCAAATAAATTTGATGCTTTCATTGACGATTCCAACCTCGTTATCCTTTCGATTAGGACGCTGTGCAATTCCTCTGATTCTTGATTCGTGTTTTTGTTCAATAGTGGTGGATACTCGCATGTTGTTTTGGATATTTCGCAGCCTTGACAGGACGGACGTTTTCTATTGCATCTTCATTCAGGTTCTAATTACCTTTGCTTCTTCTTTTGACATCCATAGCATGTATTAACTGCCCTTCTCATTCTTTGAATCCTTGGACTAACTTTTTACACAAGTATTAAGTGACCCGACGGCCGGCTGTGCCACAACAATTGTATCTTTATTGCACGTCTAAACTAAATTAATATTGTCAACAGCTAATTTACTAGCTATTGCCCCAGATCGAAGGTATAAAGACGGATAGTGGATTTTTGTCGTATTCGGCTTTCTTGAGCATGATGACCACTCTTTTTGGTTCTCCAGAGACAGAGAGCAGTTGGTTAATCAACTCCGTAATATACGAGCCCCTCTGCTGCACTTCTGAAAGTACCTTCAATGCTTCAATATGGGTGTTAAAAATTTGCTCTATATGAGTATCTTCATGCTCTTGAATTAAATCCATCACGCTAATTAAGGTTACAGTAGACTGGAATACATAATTGAGTATTAGAGGAATTATGTAATTAAACCCTGGATTGTTTGAAAGGAAATAGGTCAAAATATCTGAAATGGATTTCGAAGATGTGAATAGCAATCTAAAGTACCGGTGTTCAATCACCTCACCTTTTTGAATTTCTTCATGTACAGACGGTGTGATTACCAATATTTTCGTAAGATGATACTGGATCATAGTTTCCAAGACAAACCACATATTTGCCTTATCTGGTACAATTGTTGTAGGGTCATAGATTAGCCGCTCTAATTCCAAGAACTCTTTTGGTAGACACGCATGCCAAAGGTTGAGTGAATCGCTCAGAGTTGCTTCTACCAAAGTGATATCGATTGTTGTTAAATTAGTTCTATAGTAATAGTTCAATCTTAAACTTTTGCCATACATCCTATTCAACAGTGGTCTATAGGCAAGCGGTGTCAGGTCTTTGAAACTTGGAGTGAACCAGTCCTCAGCAGCCATCGCACTTATTCCTAGACGAGCAGTTTTTGAGTATTGCCCATTAATTGCCACATCAGGAAGCAACACTCCATTATCAGAGTCCTTGATAAAGCTGCTACCTACATACTCCAAGTTACGATCAATGTGAAAAAGCCACCACCAAAAACTCCTCCAATCTTCTTCTAGAATATAATTGGATAATTGTTTCATGGATTCTTCCCGATTTATGCCAACCTCTTTTGCCATTTCCACAGCAAAGCGAAAGTACACTAGCCCTTCTTTACACTTGTTCATTTCTATATGAGTACAAAGATACTAAAGTGCAACGCAGCAAGGAAAAGAGTGCCTAGGATGTTTGATTGGGGATTTTCTGAAAATGACAATGGGAACTTGGAAACCGCTTGATCTAGCCAAAACTTTGTTTTCACTTCAAAATCGTAAAAATCGTGATGGAAATAGTAACCTGCCCTGACACTGTACCCAAATAAGGATGAACGCTCATAGTGTTTGATGAAAAAATCCCTAGAAATCTTTGACAAGTGAGAAATGTACATGAACATTTGATCTATTCCCACGAGGAATTCAGGGGTAGTATATTCACTATCACTGAGTGACGTATTAGATTGTGAGAGCGTAGTATCCAATTCTACCCGTACATAATTTTCTTGGTTTGACAAGTTCAAGTCTGTTCCTAGTTTAATCAGTCGATAGGCTATTTCTGAATCGTTTAATTGAAGGTTCTTATTTGGAGTGAATCTTTGTGAGACATAAGGTTCTGCATTTGGTGGGTATACACACTGCTTTTTAGATACAATACATCCTGCACACGAGGGTCTGTTACGGTCGCATCTATGTGAGCAATGGTTACTTTTGTTTCTTTTTCTGGCAGCTAAAACAAGTGTTATTGATTTTTCCCATTGCCTGATAATTGGGATACTTTCCAAACAACCATTGTGGCGAAGCGGATATCCTGAATACCCGCAAATTCAAATAAATTCACAGGGAAAGTATCAGTGTGATGCTGTACACTGGACCGCAATTAGGTAAATACCGGGAGTGCATCTGTGAATGAAATTTGTTGGAACGAGGTTAACAGAAATTAAATTTTCTTCTAATCTCGAAATGGTTAATTCCGAGCAGCACGTAGCGGATGAGGAATTCGATTTAAAGTTGGCAGAAATGATTGGAATCACAGAGGATAATTTTCCACATGAAAAACTTTGTGCTGCACTCATTGATTCAAAGCTAAATGTATCTGCAGCTTTAGAACTCTTGTATAGTAAAAAGCGCAAGGCAGAAGTCAACCATCCCGGGAAGCTACTAAAATTCATGCTACCAAAATCTCGGAATGAACCGATAAAGCTGGACTTGAAAAATGTTCAAGATCATGTTCCATGTGTTATGTTTCCAGATATTTTGCCTTCAGATATGGCACTGGTACTTTTACTGGAGTTGCTGGAAGATTCCAAATCCTGGGGATACCTACCAGTTACTATTTTCCAAAAATCAACCCGTTCACAACATACTACATGTTTATATACCAATCAATCTAAGCGGGAATATCACTATAACGGCATGACTATTGATACGGGAAATAGAAATTTTAGCGAATTGATGATAAAAGCGTCTGAAATTATTGCAACAAAAGTAAATGAAGAGTATAATAAGCGCAAGAGAGAAGACATCGAGTTAAAAGGTACATGGCTACCAGACATCGCTGTAGTTAATCACTATGAAGGACCGGACAGCTCAGTTGGATATCACACTGATAAGATGACCTATATGGGGCCAAGACCAGTTATCGCGTCTTTATCTTTGGGAGCAACGAGAACATTCAGGTTACAAAGGCTGAAATCTCCTGATAGTACTGAATTAGCACAGACTTATGATATTTTACTTCCTCATAATTGTCTGTTGATAATGTTTCCTCCGTGTCAGGAGAAATTTAAACACACAGTTCCAAAAATTGGAGCGACGCCAAGTAAAACAATTGGAACATTAATTTCACATCCAACATCAGGGACCAGTCGTATTTGTATTACATACAGAATGACTAGACCCGAATATGCAGATAATGTACCAAAGTGCAGCTGCGGGAGCCCAAGCGAACTGCGTCCAGTTATCAAAAAGGAAAAAAGCATGGGTCAGTATTTCTACATATGCGGTAAAGGTACCTGTAACTTTTTCAAATGGTTGGATCCAAAGAAGTTGGTGTAAAAATAAACTACCTTTATTCAATAATTTCTGCGACTTCAGCAGGTGCATTTACCGGGAGTTGTACAATATCATTAGCATTCACCAAACTGTATATTTTCCCTATTCTTAGCATCACTCCGTGAATAGCCAGTCTGATTTCTTGATTTAGATCATGCATCAACAAATTAATAACAGGAGTGTAGAATATGTGGAGATGTTGTTTGAACTGTTCGTCATCAAATTTCACCAAAGCGTTCAGGATCATAATAATAACGGGTCTCCACGACGTCAAGTTTCTCTGATTTCCTTCTTCCAATGTATTAAATGTTTTTAGTATCTCCAAGCATAGGCTATAGTTAAAAAGGAAATTACGAAATGAATTTATCTTGAGTAGAATTCTTAATTTCTGCTCTAGTACTTGACGTGTCGGTATAGATTTTGATCAAGAACATCAAGTAAGCGTTCACACACAGTGTTTCTTGCTTTAACAAGTTGGGCAGATTTTTCATATAGCCTTTCTTGAATAGCGCTTGACGCAAATCAATTGTTTCGTTAAACACATGGGCTAGATGGTAGCTGGATCTGAAGCAATCCAAAAGTTGCAGCAAATTGTTGTTTGGGATTTCTTTGTAAATTTTGTCCTCTGGTCCTGTAGCCAGCACATCTTGTAGAGTCTGTACTACATGCAAGTGCAGGACACATCTTGCCAACTGCCTCTGGAATTCCTTCTTTTCAGGAGCTGGACCTAGGGGTCTGTTCAAAAATGCAAACTTTTCATCCTTAATCTCTGCTTCAGTATAATTATAGAACAAGAAAGTGGGAGAGGTTTCGTCGAATAATTCTTTGAAAACCTTGCACACCAGATCCCAGTCTTTTTCTTCAAAGCTGCCATTGTTGTGCTCGATTAATTGCTGAATGCAGGTAGCACCTATCCTAGACAGAGCTTCATTTTCATGCAGTAAACATATTTTCAACAGACCTAGCATTCCATCCAACATGAATCCCAACGTGGTATAATAATGTGTAAACAGCTCAACAAATTGTCTTAGCGCTTGAATAAGTGTGGTCGACAACCATACATTCAATTCTTCTTTGTTTGCAAACTTTGATGTGAGGATACTAGTATTCGCTGATGATTGTTTTAAATCATCAAATATAGGGAATAAAACCCCTTTCGTGAGAATTTCCCAAAACGAATTTGTAAAAGCTTCTCCGTGGCTCTTTAGTGTGTCAAACAAATATTGTAGCGCTCTACCGTTAATCTCAAGTACTTTGTTCGAACTTCTAAATCGCATGTCATAATCAAATCGTGTAAGCCGAATAGCACTGGCATCCAATATCGAATACAAATATCCTCTTCGGGAGAAATCTGATGAGTAGTTTGCCTTTTCAGAGTACCAGTAGCGGACACAGGCGTCTCGCCAAGTACGTTTGCAGCACTAGGACTCGCAACCAGGCTCATTTGTCGCATTGGTTTCTTGATTGAAGTTTCGGCAATTTTACCTATCAACTGTTTGAATATGTCCAATGATTGGGAGCTATATAAGAAAGCAGTTACTTTAGCTTTGGATATTTCTTGTTTTTGCAGTACTCAGAGATGCATGCAACCAAGTCTGGCAAGCTTCCGTTTTGAACTACCGTATCATAATTATTCTTGAATACTGTTTTGAGCAAATCAAAGCCTAGATTTACAATTTGTTCTTGATTAGCAAAAATATTTACCATTAGATTCTCTCCCAACACGGAGAATCGTTCCAAAGAGTGTTTTCCACCCACTCTTTAAACTCTTTCCTTTGACCTGAATAATCTGCTGGACACAAACTAAGCACATGTCTTTAATTTTTGAATCAGAATTGTTCTTCACAATCTCTTCAAATGGTCGCAAGAATTCCTTCTGAAATTTGAAATTGGGCAGTTCTTCAATTTCCAAAAACTTCATTGCCAATTGTCGCAACTTGTCTAATGCGAAAAATGCAACGTTGGTGTTTGGATAACACCCAACCTGATCAAAATGCGGCCCCAAAATTGCCCAGATATTGGACCATTCAACACGAATACGTTTCATATTGTAATAACTAATTTCAACTAGCCTCTGTAAACAATACATCCGTATCTGTTCCTTGCTGTTATTTGAAGATGAAATTTCATCCCATGAAGATTCACATAGTGCTCTTACGAAATGAACTATAGCAGTGCCGGATAATTTGGAACTAGTGGTAAATATTCGATCCACTGTAAGTGTCATTGACTGTGAGCTGGCAGCAGCAGCAGCTTCCTCCAAGAATTTTCCTTTTCCTTGTGGTTTTAATTGGGTTTCCTTTCTTTTCATGTCTGTATTATTGCGGGACCTGCTTGGATCATCCGATGTTAATCCTGCGACAATCTGAAGTTTCTCCAAATTTGAAATACAACTAACCACATCTTTCCAAGATGAATCCAAGTGGTCACCCTCTAGTAGTGTAATTTCGAGCAACGTTTTGATAGCTTCAAAGTTTTTAGCTTTCATCTCCTGAATGTTGTTTAGCAAGGTAAATTTGCTCAAAGTGGAAAGTAAGGTCTGCTTCTCCAAATCTAAATCAAACAGGCATGCAATTCTTGTTGCGTTCTTTACACCCTCCAAGGCACTCATTATAGTTTCCACATCCTCACTTTCTTGCAATGGAGTGGAAAGGCCAGACAGAACTGACATCCATATGATTTCAAACATTGGTTTTACGTGGGCATAATGACTAGCAGCAATAAACTGATGCGCCTTATCATCCTGGGCCTGTCTTTTTGAAACTCCCCTTCGAAGAATATTGCTGATTTTGGCTTCCGTTTTGATAGCCATATCTTCACTGGTTTTAGTTAATGTGGTTTTAGCATCCACAGGCGCTTTAGGGTTTGGTAATTGTTTCTGCTCGTCTTTCATTATAATTTCATTATTGACTATTTCATCAAAGACACCAGATAAAACCTCCTCGGGTAAATCTTTGCCTCCGTCGATCCCCCTGTTGTTCTTTAAAAAGTCTTGTTTGGTCATTTTTCGTTTTACTTGGCTATTATGTTGATCTGTGTTTAGCATGATGACAGAGTATGCCAAAACGTAGGCAGTGTCAGCACTAGAAAAACTTGCTGGATTTCCTTTAACGTAAATTTCAGCAAATTTTAGCATGAATCTGTCAATCTTTTGGGCTTCTCCTGGTAGTCTAAAACTCTGCAGGAATTGTCTTAGGGCTTCTACGAACCCCATTCCTACAAACTCAAACTGCTCTACAAATGCATGCATGATGGCTATATTTTCTTCATCTCCTTCCCCTAAAAAGTCTCCAAGTTGGATTTTATTAATTCCTTCAGCTGTAGCTAAAAATTGAGCAATATGTCTTGGAGTTCTAGATCTAATACAGTCATTATCAAGTAAAAATTGAACTCCTTTTTTTGGCTTGATGTTGAACTTTTTGATTCCTTCAATTATATTTTGTTTTCTTAATTTCAAATTTCCAAACTGAGTAGGATCATCAGTTGGTAACTGAGAATCATCTTCTGCTATTAGACCAAGGGATTTTTCATTTTCAGGATCTGATTTTTTCTCTTCCTTGTCTTTTGAAGCTTCCGCGTCCAGTTTGGCTGTTTCTGCACGCTCAGAGCACCAATCGTACAGAGGTTTTAAAATGCCATATCCCATCAATTTTACACCTTGTTTTCGAAGCTCGAATGCGTCACCGTTAACAGAAATTAGTTCTTTCACTTGTTCCCGAGATAGTTGCACTAAATTTGCAGTGGTAAGTTGTGGCATTCCGTGAGACGGGCTTACAAATGATTGAATCAATGGAACAGATACCGCAGATGCATCAACATGCTGCGACGTTACTTTGCCAATTGCGTTCATCATTCTTTCCCAAATGTTTTCTTTAGCGCTGCTATCAATATCGCAATCGTAATTCAAATAAATTTCCACCAACATTTTACCACCATCTAATTGAGGATCTGCAAATAACTGGCCAAGACGTTTGAATAAAGAGTGTCGTTGGTACCACACAATATTTTTTCTAGCTTCTAATATTGGAATGATAATTTCTGTAAAGAAAATATTCATTTCCTTTTTCAAGAATTGTCTCAGCCCTGCCCACAAGTTTCCAAATAACTCCATGCATACATCGAATACAGGCGGGACCATGCTTGTAGCATTTCTACTTAGTGTAACAATAAGAAGCTCTTTGACAGCATCTATAAATTTAAAGTTTTCAACTGGGACTTGGTTATCTTTTACCAGCATGTACAATGGTTTTGCTTTCAGTTTAAAAATATACAAATGAGATTGCAAAATTGAACTAATCAAATGGAGCGCGAGCAATTTCGAGCGCATTGGTTGTGACCGCAATTCGATTGTTCTAGTATTAAATTCAAGCTACCCTTCTGGAGCCGGAATAACCTTTGCGCTAAGGATGCACAGAGTTCTGAAAACTTTAAATGCATCTTTGAATTCTCTATCGTAAGCTTTATCTGATAGGTCTTTTTCTAGAGATGGGCTTTCATGGGGCAGGTTTCCATCTGTTGGCGACATATCCATCGACTCGCTTTTTGGCAATGCAGGTAAATCTTTTGGAATGTTTGAAACCTCTTTGGAAGGATTTCTTGAGCGATCAATGATGGTGGCTTTGCTCATTAGTTTTGTGTTGCTCCTATTAAGCATTGGAGAAGACCCTTTCTTGGCATATGCAGGATTTGGGATCCTATTCAACACATTTTGGACCATTTGTGTAACAGTTCCTTGAGCAATAGTTTGTACATCATTCGATTTAGAGAGAAGGAAAATATTGTACGTGGTTCTAATTGCTTTTAATAAGGTAGCGCCATGTAAGCTAAATGATGTGTCGCTATTCGTTAGGGCTGCTTGAAGAGCCTATATTAATTGAAATTACTTTAATGATTTGAAGTTGTACTTTGTCGTCAGTTCCTTCTCCTACAAAAGTATCACAAATGGTGTCAATTACGAATGTAATCATTTCACTAGTTCCATCATTATCGCCATCATTGTCATCTTCATCTTCCTTCTTTTTCATTTCTTGCTTTTCAATTCGAACTTCAGCAGCAAATTTCCAGTAGTTGTAGGTGAATAGCTTTCCAAGACAATCAATCGCAATGATATTTACTTCTGGATCTTTTGACTGGCACGCCAATTGAAATGGCTTAAATATAGATAAAGGGCTTGCAGTTGTAGCTGGATTGTCTAGCGCTTCTGAAATGAACCATTAATTACCTAAAGCACTGACGATAGCTTTTTTAAACGCTTCATTCCTTCTGATTTCTTTCGACCCATTTAACATATCCATGCTCATCCTTATAAAGAAATCTCCTGAATTGTTGCTATTCAGATTTGGCATATGCGGAGCGAGTTTTGGCTGGGGAGCGTCTTGCTTTATTACCGAGGATATCATATTGCTGAAGAATCCAACAGGATTATTTGAATCGACTCCCATCTTGATTTGTAAAATGTAAAATCAACTTCACTATGAATGACGTTGCACATCTCGGATAATTTACATTTTCACAAATAAATTTAAAATATTATAGTGGAATAATAAAGAAACCAACAAGAAATGCACACTAAACTTGATTATGAATTTTTGTCAGTATCGCCTTGCAGATTGGACTAATCAAGCAGCAGTGAACAGTAGCATACAATCGCATCTATATTGTGATTATTTCCGCAATTTAGACATTGACTGTATTTGTAATATTCAACCACATTGCGTTGGGCGGTAAAGCCCAATAGCTCTCAAAAGCGCTTTTTCCAAAAAGCAAGGTTCCATGAGGCATAATAACCATTGTGTTTATCGCTGAACAGGGTGGGCAATTTGGGGAACTGATCCAAAATCCGTTCCACCCGGCTTGCGTTATGGCTCACCTTCCAGTTTCAGGTATAATGGCTAAGCCACAAGATGATTTGAGAATGAGTAAGAAAAAGTAAGAGCTGAGTCAAGCTATATAAAGAGAAAAAATGGCTAACGCCTCTACAAAATCAAAACACCATGTGTCATATCAAAAACTTGCAAACACCAACGACATCAACTCTTAACGTAAACGCAAACGACTTTGATGCTTGGTTCGAATCGCTAAAGACTGATTTGAAGATGTCACCAGAGCTTGACACTCTCACTCCTCCTCTTCCTTTTGAAGATTCCTACCAACAGCTATTCCCGCAACTACCGTTAGCTTTTGAGCCATCTGCTCCAGTTCCAGCTTCTATTCCTACTGTAGCTCCAGTTGACTACCCTTCTCCAACAAGCACAAACTCTTTGAAGAGGGAGCACTCTGAAGTGGAAGTCGACGAAGCGTTGATGAAGAAGCGCCAAAGACAAAACGATGCCGCTAAAAGGTAATTCTTTAGTAACAAAAGATGTCGTCAAAAGAAATTGAATCAATTACAAGAATGCCAAGAAAAAGCCAAAAGATTCGAAAATGAAATGTTTGAAATGTCTGTCCGTCTCGCTGTCCTGGAAAAAGAAAGGACCGCTTGGTTAGTCAGAGAAAAAGAATTGCAAGAACGAGTGCAATTGCTCAAGTGCCAGCTAGACGAATCCCACTTGATTCTCATGAGAATGAAACACAATTAGCTTTTTTATTTTTGAATATATATATCATTTAATCATCACTCCAAGTTTCAGGCTATTGTTCCAATATGGATAACATGGTTAATCTTGCCTAGATTAAGCGGTAGGTTTCTTTCTACTTGGGTGAATTTTCCCTCTGTTAGTATACCCATTCCGACAATGTTTTTCATCAATCCCATTTTTTTGACCCCCTTGCGAATAAACACTCTTTTTCGGTTGCAATTCATTATCCCTAAAACTAATCAAGTGACCGTAAAAATCATGCAAATTACTACTTCAGTTAACTTTGAAGAATGGTTCGGACTGCTGGATACCTACCCATACCCTACACCCACGATGTGCGAGTTCCAAACAGATACAATATGCACAACCAAATCTGAATGTTCGCCTGATTTAGGAACTGCAAAAAATCAAACAGACTTTTCGCAACAAGAAATTCTGACTAGAAAAAGGCAAAAAGTACTCTTTGTTAACATAGCAAAATGAAGCAGCGAGGAGATGCAGACTAAAAAAAGCCAACCAGTTATTGGAATTTAAAGATTTGGTCTGTAAACTTCAGAATCAGCTTTTTGAAAAAGATATTAGGTTGACAATCTTGGAAAAAGAACAAAATGAATGGCAAAAGAGAGAGGAAGAATATAAACGGCAGATCGAGTTGCTAAAAAAAGAGAGGGATGATTATTTTACCATCGCCAACATCCATTGCGCTAAATAAAAAATATCAACAATGACCTGCCATAATAATATCTGGCCCAACTAATTTAGTATCGGAAATGAAATGCGATTTGAGAAAGTCGCTACAGAGGTGCTTTTTCCCTGAACCGTGAAAATGACCAAGTTGCTCTAGAAGCACCGCAAGTGAATTCCTAGTGCCGGACTGATCCCTAATCCGCTATCGGTAGCTATCTTTTCAAGTAGACTGCATGAATAAAACGTGACTGGGAACAATGCATGTGGTTGTAACAGCAGGTTATAATAGACAAACAGCAAGCCCAAAACTAGTAGTAATTACAAAACTATTCTCAGTTCTATTGAATTTTGGAATCTAGAATTCTAGAGACACGTGGAGAATTCCTTCTACTTCAGTGAAACCCGATGATATGTGGGCGGCCAATTAGGATTCTCCCATTTCTGTGCTATTTTGAGGGTGGCTGATTCATAGCTCCCAATAGGTAAAAAAAGTTTACGAATCTTTTACCGGACTATGTGCCATATAAAGAATTTACAACAACCAGAAACCGCCAATATCAATGGCGAGGATTTTGACGCTTGTAACACTCCTTAATATATAGGGTTTGACAGTTTAAAAACCGATTTGAAAGCACCACTTCCAGTTTCCCAACCACAAACTTTGGACTGGAACTATTTCAATATCGATGTACCACTCCCATCGCCACCAACAACCATTCCTTCCCCACCGGAAACTATTTCTCTTCCATATGTCGAAGTAAAGGCCGAAAAGAGACCTCACGATTCAGTCGACATGGAGGCGAAGAAACGCCAAAAGGTAAAGACAAACTCATTTAGCAAAACGAAGCTGCTCGCAGATGCAGACAAAAGAAGCTTGATCAATTGAAAACCTATCAAGATACTCTTGCAAAGTTTGAAAAGGAAAAGTTTGAAATGTCTGTTCGTTTAGCTGTTTTGGAAAAGGAAAGAGAAGCTTGGGTTGCTCGCGAAAGAGATTTGCAATTGCAAGTAGACTCATTAAAGCAAAAGCTTGATGGATCTCACATGCTCATGATGCAATTGGGGTTGAAGAAGAATTAGCTCACTTTCAATAAATTGTTTTGCGTTTTTGAAATTGAGTTTTGGCTATGCAGTCGCTTTCACCGTCTAAATGGATATGATTTATTATGAGTAATCAGGCCGGTTATCGGGGAAACCATGTTCTAAAATGGGGTTTTCTGTTCTAGAATTCTAATGAATAATTACTCATGGGAGGCTTAGCTAAACAATTCAGGAATCTGATAGGTGGGAGAAAAGGCCGCCATTTGAACTAGATGAGTAATAACTCCCAATATCATACAAAGTATGATCCGTAAGATCAACCCATCACCTTGTATTTGTATCTTGTTTTTTCTTTTTTTTTCATATGAATTGGAAAACACAAGTTGAAACAAATGCAGAATTCCAACTGAATCATTTCGTTATAGCAATGGAAACATTTATCAACGAACCGAATTACATTTCCAAAGCGTTAAAAAGAGCCGAAATATTGTCTGATTCCAATTCAAGCGGTTTGCGGATAATTTACAGAAAACTGGTTCCTGCACAAGAGAGAGATCCAACAATTATCCAAAAAATCACAATTAATATATCGCATGACTGTGCGGTATATGAACATGAAGCAATGGCAAATTTTACAGATGCATTACCTCTATCTCACTATCCCTTCTTTTATCCCAAATACCAGAAATTTCAATACGTATACGAAAACAATACAGTATTGATTAGAGCTTTGGAGTTTCCAGATTTGCCCCAAGATTTCAAAAAGATTTGGTCTAGAATATTGAAATTCGTGGTTAAATTCAGTTTAGGAACAAAAAATGGGTATGAAAAACGAGTATACCATGATCAATTAGTGTGCAAAGTAGAATATCAAGATTTGTATCTAGAGTTAAAAACAAAGTACAAGCATTGGGTGAATGATTGGGATTCGCTTGACCCTGCAAAACATGTCTACGAAGATATAGGAATTGCAACTTTTCTGATATTGCTATGGAAAAAAAAGACGGATAAAGAGTATCAGTTTGTAGATTTAGGCTGTGGAAATGGTTTCTTGGTCTATATTCTAAACAACGAAGGATACAAAGGGTACGGAATCGATCTCACCAAACGCAAATTTTGGGATAAACTAAATACGAATTTAATTGAACGGCCGCTGCTGTTTGAGCAAGAGTCTTTTGATAATGTAGAATGGTTGATTGGCAATCACCCAGATGAGCTTACACTATGGATACCGATCATAGCCAGCAAGTGCAATAACCAGTTTGTGGTTATACCTTGTTGTCTGCACAATCTTGATGGTTCAAAGTATACTAAAAAGAAAGAGTCTCTAGGACGGTTTCATACCTACATCAAAGAAATCAAGAGCGAATGTCAAGAATTGGGGTATGAAGTGCAGCAAGAGCATTTAAGGATTCCATCTACAAAGAATATTGCGCTGGTATCTGGTGGTAAGACTGATGGAAAGCACTGGAGCGAGTATTGTACCGAGTATACTTTACGGAAGAGCGACAGAGAAAAGACTTTTGAAATGTTGAAAAAGAAACAACAGAGATCTAAACACTGACTAAATACAAATAGTTTTACAATTTCTTTTATTTCATGTATATTTCTTGACAAGTAGACTGGCAATGATTACAAAGAGCGCAATTAAGAGACCGTCAAGTACCCAGAGCTTGGTCAAGTTTGGATCAGATTGTTCTTCCAATTTGCCGAGAATTTCATTATTTACATTGCAATTGGTATCTGTGTCTGCTAGTGAAGGATCAACTGTTGGGGTAGGTTCTGCAACTTTTTCTTTTTCCAAATCAACTTCTTCTCCAGCATCTTGCAATGATTCCTTTAATACTTGGTCAGGAATACTGTTTAATGACTCCATTTTGTTTAAATCCAGGCATAATTCAGGATCAACCTCCAGTTTGCTGCTTGGCATTTGCTCTTCGCTAGGTAAGGCCTCTCTGTTACAACTTCCACAAACATTACATTTCCAATCCATGCTTTCTTTTGCGACTTTTTCACGTTCTATCTCATTCCAATCCAAAGCTCCAACGGCGCCTTCTCCTTTTGTCAAGAAAAACGAAATGATGGCAATAAGGGCAGTGCGAACTCCCCATGATGGCCTCCAACTTTCTGGATGATAACCAGTGATGGATAAGCAGATTTTCTTGTTTACTTCAAATCGTCCATTTGGAGTCAAAAATACAATGTTTGGAGGTTTAAATGGATATTCAACTGGAAAAATCAATCGACCGTGGTATCGACCTCCTTTGAAACCTTATATTAGGAACTGTTACCTCCTTCTGGCGGCCCTCTGATGGTAAAGTGCCATTCCAAGATGTCAGATTCAAGCGGGCGTGCTGTAAATTCCGGGCTAGGATCATTTTCCAATTCTTTTAATTCCTGTAATAGTCTCTTGACTGCCGATTTGCTCATGTTTTGTAAAGTTCAATTTGTGGCGTACAAACTTGACGTGGCATCCATCAGTCGAGTTTGAGGATATCTCACAGTAATCCTGCTTAAATTACAAAAAGAAAGGCATTAATTGATAGTGTGGTTTATTAAGACATTACAGTATTTCCTTTAAACCTATAATTAGCAAAGATTACTTTGAATTTGTGTATCTGTCAACGATTGCGGTAAGACTACTTGGTACTCTACAAACAAGTCACCAAATGCTCCCCATTTATCCGGCATTCCTTTTCCTTTGATTGTTTCAACGAATCCTTTAATTAAAATCAATTACCATCTTGTGTGACTTTGGTGCGCTTCAATTCAAATTCGCTTTGATCCAAGTGCGTAATTTTTGTGCTAAATCCTAATAGTGCTTCTTTTAGAGTCAACAAATGAGTTAGATAGAGATTATTTTCTTTTCTAGTAAAGTATTTGTGTGGCTCCTGAACAAGAATCACTTTAAGGTCTCCAGAGGAATAATCCGGCGATTCATCAGATTCTCCTTCAAATTCAATTACAGTGCCATCTGACATTCCCCTTTCAATCGCAATTGTTAGTTGTGTGCTTCCTCTCTTTACTTTGTGTCCGCCGCAAGCAGGGCATTTATGAGTGATTGTTTTTCCTCTTCCTCCACAAGCGCTACATTGAGATTGGACTTGTTGATAAAAGCCAGGTGCAATCTGCTGTCTTTGAATGACAAATCCTTGTCCGTTACACTTGTGACAAGTCTTGACATGCTCATCACTCTTTGCACCACTACCTAAATTAGTATTAATCACCTCTGCAAATTGGACAGATAATCTGCTTGTTGATTTCAATTTCAACATTTTTTCCGAGATACAATTCTTCAAGAGTAACTGGCAGCTCAATCGATATTGAATGGCCTTTCTTTTCTTGACGATTGAATCTATGGCCACCTCCAAATTGCGAAAAAATATCAAATGGATTGTGGAACTGCTGACCGCCATTTTTCAATCCTTCTTTCCCGTATTGATCGTAAATTCTGCGCTTTTCGTCATCCGATAGTACTTCGTAAGCTTCAGCCAGCTCAACAAATTTTTCGTTTGCTGCTGGGTCTTTATTCTTATCTGGATGATATAACTTTGATTTTTCTCTGTAATTCTTTTTGATTTCCTTCTTTGAAGCTGATTTGGAAACTCCCAAGATTTTATAGTAATTGGCAAGTATTTGGGAAAATAGGACGAGGTATAACAGATGCATTTCAAAGCTCAAAAGTGGAAAAAAATGATTGGTTCAAAAAAATCTGAGCTTCATTGGAAAAGAGACTGGCAAATTCAAGATAGTCGTTGTCATACAATTGAAGCGCCGATTAGATTTAGGACAGAAAAGTTCTTTCTGTGAGATTAAGCATTTCTCTTTGGAGTAAATGACGGAGCGTCAATAGTATCTCCTTCAATGTGGAGCATTCTTTGATGTGCCAGTCATTAGATACCATGGAGGTTTAATGATTAGGTTTAAACTATTTCAATACTAATGTTAGGTTCAAAAGAATCCTAGATTAAACGTGTATGCAAATTATTATGTAAGCGAATAGCTGCGGTATCATGGCCACGAATGCCAACTTAAAGAATCAGAGGTTAGCACCTTCGCACATGGTATTTCGCATTAGGAAATCCCTGGAACACTTGGAACAGAAAAATGACAAGGCCAGTATGAATGATTATGCTTATTGGTTTATCCGATATCTTGATTTACTCTTTTTCATCTCCTTTCCTAACGAGATGGCACCCAGACCGAATTTTAATATTAGACCCTTTCAACATGAGAATGCTTTTTGCTTTTTAATTTTGCGATAGTGCGGTCTCTAGGGTTCCGAGATTGTTTATAATCCAGAGGGATTTCAAGTGTTCATCATGAAATTCTTTGTCCTCTTAGCTTTAGTTTTCGCGAAACCAAAAGTCCCATTTTGCGATGGCACCTACCAAGTTTGTCAATGTGCTAATGAATATCAAACTACCCATGATTATCAAGCATATCTTGATTGTCTCAAAGATGGCCCTTTGAAAAAACGAGAACCAGTTAATCCAAAACCAGTTTGTGCTGGAACATGGCAAGTATGCCACTGCGCAGAACTATATGAAACTACTCATAGCCAAGAGCAATACCTTGCATGCTTGAATGAATTTGAATAAATTTTGTTTGCATTCCTAATTTGGACACCAGCGTCATTCAATGAAACTGGAATTTTTCGCTTCAAAAAAGTATGCAGCGCCAGAGTGAATTGTTCACAGATACTCTGGACTTTTACAAAGATACAGATCAAGACATGCCCAAGTCTCAACCTACCGAGAAAAGAACTTTGAAGCAATACAAGCAGTTGATTAAAGCAATGTGTAAGGCCTTCACATACAAGCAAACAGAGCAGTTGGATTTTGTACTATTGCATATTAATCATGACCATTATCCCATTCTCCTTGATCGAATTGAAAAGCAGCCGGAAAGCGCTTTGGAGTTGATCACTAATGAATTTGAAGGTAAGTTTCACTTTAAAAAAGCATTGCAAGTGGTAGATAGTTATACAGGTTTAACAGACGATGAAAGAGTGGAATATCCTAGGCGGGGATCGGTATTTTCCGACAAATCTAAACGACATTCGTTGCAAGTCAATTCGAGAAGAAACAGTTATCGTTTATCAATCTTCTCAAATGACTCTGACGATGCTAAATACCAACCAAGGGAACGGAAAGCTTCAATTCCTGAAAGACAATCTTCGTTGCAAAAGAAGACGGAAGATGGGGATTCAGCAAGTTCTGGAGAATCAATCAAACCAATGAGAAAGAGGATTTCCAATGATTCTAGATTTTCTGAAAGAACCTATGATCCACAAAACAACCTTGATACCATATTATCTAGTGATGATGAAGACGATACATTTGCGGAGTATAGTAAAAAGTATAGGGATTCTGCCCCCAATATGACATCAGTAAAGATTCCAAAGAACGACAATAGTGATACATCAGACAGTGACTCTTCTGTTTCCCTGCTTGAAGATAGCGATTCAGATTCAGAAATTACCAATGCAATCAGGGAGAAATTGAAACCAGAAAAGTCTTTGTCTACTTCAAAGTCAGTAGAAGGATTCATTCCTCCAAGTTCTAACCATTCATTTAGTTCTAGCTCTAGGTCTAGAACTTCGGAACATAAAAACGGGTGGTTAATGTGTGGTGTATGTTACAATGATTATCCTACTCGAGAAATATGGGAAAACCATTCATGTTATTACGCTAGTACTCACTGTTCTCAAGATATCACTTGCCCAACTTGCGATGAATACTTGGACTCGGAAGAAGACTTGAAAACACACACTTGCCATTTTAGTGATCATGAAGAATACCCATATTGCTACAATTGTGGACTAGAATTTTATACAGAAAAAGATTTGCAGAACCATGAATGTGAAGACCAGCTATCAGAATTTGTTTATGCGTGGAACAGTGGTCCTACCATTAAAAAGTGTTGTTTTGGTGGTAAGCCGAAATGCCATCCATTCGACTTGCAAGTTAAACAGCAGTCTCAGCATATAAGATTCAAGGATGTAGATTCTGATGTAGACCAAGTTTTGGAAGGGTTGACTGATGCAACTAATGATGCAGTCACTCGGAATATTAATGCCAAAGTTGATGAAATTGAGCAATTGATGAATGGATTGGGAATTGAAAAATAAATAGACATACAAGGCTATTGATTGTTGGCTTGCTTTTAATTTTAACGCCCTCGTTTACTGGTCCATCCATAAATGGAGGTCGCGCCGCACTGATATTCCATGACATTCCACGGGCAAGAGCTCAAGAGTTTATCGCCTGGCCAACAGAATGCCATCAATAAATATGGATGAAATTGAACTTGTTGACCAAAGGTAAACATCTGCCGTTAAATCAATTGCAAGTTCTTTAATGCAGTTTCAAATCACATGATTTGTGCCACTTTTGAATAAAAGGTGCCAAAGATAGGAGAAACCCAAATGAACCAAGGCCCGCCAAAATCTTGTTGCTGTGATTTCAGAACCTGTCTGTTAGTTCTCCTGGGATTATCCATCATCTGGAACTTGTTTGTCTTTATCTTTGGAACTGGATACGTTGGCAAAATTGGCTACCTTTTAGTGTTGGTTGTAAACTGTATGGGTTTCTATGGCGCATGGAAACACAAACCAGGATTCCTCAAAATATTTGCTGGCGCATTAACATTCTCCACCATCGTTACAATCATTCTCGCAATCGTAGTTTACAATACCGACGCATTCAACCAAAACATCATTGACGCTTACAACAAAACTGACCAAAGCGTTTCTTTTGATTCTTACAAGACCACTGTTCTTGCCTACTCTTACACTTTTATCGGGATCGAAACTTTGTGGAACTTGTTTATCATTTTGAGAACTCGTTCGTTGTGGAAGTACTATGAAAGTGTTGAAGGACAAAAGTTCTTGGGACAACCTGTTGTAGTTCAATCTGCTTAGTTTTCCTTAAATAAATTCATATCATCGGGTTATTTTCGGGATTCTGTTGGTATTTCTATTGTTAGTAATATTGCATTTGTAGCACTGCATCCTACCACTGGCTGGGCAGGCATTATTGTTGGATTATTAGTGGAATGCGTTGGTATGTATGGTGCTTGGAAGCATCGTGTCACTACTTTAAAAGTCTATGTCGGATTAAAGCCCTTTTCCTTCTGATATCAGTAGCTCTTTCAATCTACTTTGTCAATACAAGTGCATTCAAAGAAACCATCAAAGATGATAGTAAAAACTCGCCAAATAGTGACGATCTCGAATCTGCTTATCACAATACATTGGCAATTTGGTATATTTCATTGGCTATCAGTGTACTTTACAACTGCTTTGTTCTTTTCAGTGCCAGAAGGCTTTGGCTGTTCTATGAAAGTACAATATTTGAATCAAACTGATGTAGAGCTTGGAAATAGTGCTGTCAATAAACAACTATCTTAATAAACTTGTCTATAAAGCATTCTTGAATGGAATTTTCATCTTTGACTACCATGAAAAGATTTAGGACTATCGTTTGGAAAATTCATATTCTGACCAGTTTCATTTACATTTCAAGCCCAAATAATTTCAAAATGATCACAATAATAATTAAAGGTTTCGGCCTTGTAATTACTGCAGTAGTGGTGCTAGTGGCATTACCGGTTTTGATGTTTTTGGATCAGAATTATCTATTACCGTGTATATCATATTCCACTGCGTCGCTGTCGCAAAGAACAGAAGAATATATAAATACGCATTCATTTTCTATTTTCTCCAACCACGTTTGGATATAGTGGCACTTTATATGATAGACAGTCCACCTGTCAACAATTACTCATTCGAGGAATTAATAAAACCTGTACAATCGCAAACTCACTCATGAAGTCTGTTCGGATAAAGGTAAGTAATGCGAGGATATTCATTAGAAGACTAGCAATAGTCACGTATCTCACTAACGTGTCAATAATCTCGGTTTAATTGTTTGTTTGACTACGGGCCTCACTTCGTATCTCCCTATAAATAACCCTGGGTGTATTATCAGCTAGAGTTTGAATAAACATATTCAAACCGTTATAATCTTTGTCTCTATTCTGTTCTCCCATTAACTGCAATAGAACAGACTCACACACAACAATCTGGAATAGTTCTGTAGTAATCTAAATCTCGAAGCTGCAATGAGTTTGCAGACTACTCTAGAAGTAAACTCTGCTTCAATGCGACCTTGAGCATTATGGAATACATTTTAAAAATAGAGTCAGATAGCAAAATACTGCAAGTATTCTCTTTTCGGATTATTGCGTGTGCTCCAGTTGACAGCGTGCGGTATCCATGATTTTTTCAAAATGTTTCGAAAGCTGTGCAAAAACAGTTTTCGAATTGTCGTCCTACTACTACTAGTACTGATATCACTATTTTTCTACGGATCCAGTCCTGATGAAATAACATACCAACCGTCAGAAATTCAAATGGAAAGAAAGAATGCACTTGAGAAAGCAAGAATGATTCTCAACGCTACACACACGTTTAAAGAATTCAATAATTTTAGAGAATTCAGCGATTACTACGAAAAGGAATTCAAACGCAATGTGCCATATCGAATGGATAAATGGTTTGATTTCGCAAAAGAAAATCAATGCAGCTTCGCTCCCAATTTGTATGAACCTCTGTATAGAGACCTAGAACCATTTCGAAAGACTGGAATTACTAACGAAATGATTGAAGCGATGAAGAATTTAGGATGGATGTCAACTTATGAAGTTAAAGATGGGAAATATATCCAAAAGGAAAGGGAAGAGCGGGTATATTGGAACGGAGCCGAAAACTTTCTGAAATACTTGCCAGACATGACTTTTTATATAAACTGGATGGACGAGCCAGTATTCTAAATTAATCCTAGCGAGTACTGAAAAATCCACCAAAATTCCATAGCGAACAGGATAAGGAAAATATTATGAAAACTTTTGAGTATCATTCGGATACTAAAACTTATGAATCTCATAAAACCCCAATTATCGATTTGATGAAAAGAGTGTGCGATAAAGGAGCTCTGCGTGATGAAGAATTCAAGTATTTCTATTTTAATGCAGATTACACGGCTTTTTTATTTCTCCTTGGAATTTCTTGGGCACTGAAATGAAGTTACCGGTGCTTTCAATGTCATCTATTGAAGGATGCTTTAGCGATATTGTAATTCCTGTATGGTGGCACTTTAAAAGTGAGGAGGAGCTGGGAAAGGGTGTAACCAATGAACCTTGGCCGCAAAAGAAGGAAAGGATCTCTTGGAGAGGAAGTCTTACTGGCCAATATATTACTAGAGAGACTGATTGGAAAAACGCACACAGGGTTAGATTACTACACGAGTACGGGTATAAAGGAACAAAGTTTTTTGAGCCTGCACTAGTAAGAGTAGTTGGCAGTGATACAATTGATTCTGATATGTTTTCAGAAGTCCTCAATTACATGGGAGGTATATCTAAACCTATTGATAAAATATTCAAATACAAAAACAAGTACAATATTGATGTTGATGGTATATTATACTAATGCAGGCACTGTGTTTACTGAAAGGTTCTTGGGCCTGCTTCGATTTGATGTATTGATATTCAAAATGACAATCTTTAGGTTTTCTATTTTAATATTAGGGACTGGGTTACTGATCGCGTACAACCATGGAAACATTACATTCCTATCGATATAACTTATGATGACTTGAAGCCAAAGTATATGTGGGCAAGAGATCACCAATTGTTGGCACACAAAATCGTTTCCGATGCTCATGATTATGCAGCTGCTTATTTGCGTAAAGCTGACATGGAATGCTATACGTTTAGGTTGCTTTTGGAATATTACGATTTATTGCCAAAATAAATATAAACAGTTCATCTGTTCGAAAGGTTGCTAAATTATGAATATTACCATCGAAATACAGACTTGTCTTGGCGTTTATACTTTTCAATCATATCTGGCTCGCTGGTGCGTTTCTTTAATACTTGCCTGATATTGTGCTTACTATCTTTCTTTTTACTTAATCTCACAGTATTAGGATCCGGTCTTTCTGCTTCAATTTCACGTTCAATTGCTTTTTTCCATTCAGGTATGGTTTCCTTTTTTATTTCTTGAGAAGGATCCAACGCATATCCTTCTTTATCTCTTGGGATTATGGGACCATGGAAAGGACATTTCTTTAAATCTTTTCGTTTGCATGTAGAGCCATTTTTTAATCTTGCACCGCATTCTCGGATATCTGGAAGTGGAGCTGGTTCTAAAAACACGGCTCGTTTAGTTAATTGCTCGATAGTTTCCTGGGGCAATTCTTTATCGTCTGAGCTTCCCATAAATCTATGTGATTGTAAAATGGCATTTGACGATATTTGGTGAAAAGTCGGCTTTTGAGACCAATACTCCAAATCCTGTCCATATTCAATAACTGGGGCTTTGTCAAAATACTCTTTTAGCTCGGGATTAACAATTTCTTCCGTTGTTTCCTCTAATTCAATAGGAACAAAGCTATTTCTTTGTTTAAATACTGGCTCGAGACCTTTCGATTTCATTGTATAAATATGGGTCTTTTTTGGTGATATAGCTTTTGTAGGTTGCACCGTTTCTGTTGGTTTGTAATCATCCAAATCTTCAAAATCATTGCTGTCATCTGATTCATCGGCAATTTGAACTCTATCCAAGATGTTTTGAACATTCTCTAGCAGCCCCAACTCCATTTTTGTGTCTATCAATTTCTTTAATATGTCTTGCTGCCGGGCTGTATCTTCATCTTCGGTTTTCGTTACCAGAGCTAACCAACGATCAACTTTGTTTTTGCAAATTAATAGCACGCCGTACTGCTCCCGCAATGTATCATACAGTATTCCAGTATCGGAATTTTCAACTAAATCGGTTTCGTTTATAATTTCTAGGGTATTATTAATCATATTAACGTTTTGATTGATAGTGTAGCAAATTTCTGGGAAATCCTCGATAATAATTTTCAGGTATTTCTGCTTTCTGTATTCCTGAATTCTAGCATCAACTGGGTTCAGCTGGACCGGAATAGGAACAGAATTCTTTTCTTTGACTAGATGCAAAATGTAATGTATTTGAGGGTGGTTGTTCCTGAACTTGCTGTATAGAAATTCTATAATTTGAACAAGCTTTCTGCGTATAAATGGTCCATTTTGGTCTTGAACGCTGAAAAAAACTTCAATCCAGGAAAGCGATTCCTTGATAAATAAATTCCGAACGACAAAAGACTTTAATAGCTTCTCTAATATGAGAATTACTTTGTATACGACCGCAGTGTTCTTGTTGGACAAGTACCTTTTCAAGCTCCTGTAAACCTGCTCAGGGTTTTGTTTGGTGTCATGTATTACTTTGCTGAGATAAGTTGGATCCAGTTTTTGAGTGTCTTTTTGGATTAGCTTCAGCAGGTTGCTCATCCAAAAAAAGTAAAAGAAAAATGTCCAAAAAAATTTAGTTTTTATTTTCGGTACCTTTAGAATTCTTTGTTGTGCTTTGGAGAACTTGCTTCCGTATGATGAGTTATCTTGGAAGTACCCGCAGATAAGGTTGTGCCTTTGGTCCTCTCACTAGATCCTCGTAGTTTCAATTTTGCTCCAAAGGCAATACTAAAGAAGCAAAGGGGAGGTAGCAAACACATCTCAATTGGGATAAGCGTGCCTGTATAGACCGGCCCAAAAGTTCCCAAAATGTAAGGAATGTAGATGACTGTTCGTACGATACACAGAATGACACCAAAAGCTGTGGACGTAATTGTTAAGGATTCAAATACTTCTACTCCGCCTACAGCCCCGGAAATCATTCCAAACATGACGTAAATGAAATATACTGCAACGACACCAATAAAGGCTGTATTCAAAGCTGCCTTTACTATTCTTGCAGTGGTTGGGAGTGACAAGAGACATAGGCCAGTTGCAGAGGTACTAGTTTGATACATAGCGATGGCGACAATTCTAGGAATAGCATCCAATAGGACAAACAATGTAATCCATGAGTACTTAATAATTGGTCGATTGTAAAGGTTGTAAACACGCAACATAAAGATCCAATCTATTATGGCTTCTGCGATTGCAAAAGTAGATCCCTATATTAGTTCAGCAGTACTTGTAAATACCACATGGCACACACTGTTGTGGAACCGCCCCCACCTAAATTAATCACATTGGTGATAATCACATTAGCAAGGAGGAAGACACTAAACAAGATGTGCCACCAGCCAATCACTGTGATTCTATTCTTGAGGTAATAGGGGACAATCGCGATAGCATTTAGAATACCTACTATGAGCTCTGCAATTCCAGCAATGTTTGAAGGAGTGTAATTGACCATTTGTTTTGATTAAAATTTAGGTCCTTTTATATCTAATGGTAACAATGGCAAGATTGATTGTCCAACAATGGAAAATCAAGAGCATTTCATAGATAATAAGACAATAAACAAACCAATGCCATTTGTGCGTTGTTTGGTTTACTATGTTTTATTTATCAAGATACGAAATTGCTCAATTTCAAATTTCCAGGTAACAAACCAAGGCGATAATTTTTCAGTTTCTATATTATTTTTAATATTGATGACCCTGATTTTAAATGAATTGCTGGGGGTTGGTGTCATTGACATACCAACTTAATTCTGCTATTGCCTGTGAGGATACATGCGAGCAGGAAAATTTTAGCTTGGACAAGCACAGAATTTATCAAAGTTAATCAAAGTATCAACCCTGGGTCAACTATATTGAACGTTTAAAGGGTTGTCTGTGTGCGCTCTAGAGACTGTTGGTGGTAGTGTTCCTGCCTCAAAAAATTAAACACCGTCTGTGATAAAATCTATAGCAAAGAACGAATGCTTTAGCAAAGCTGCTATTTCACATTTGTCCCAAATTGAATATGATTGACTATTTCTCACTGTTAATCCAGCTATTTTCAAAATGCAGAATAGGACTGGATTTAATTTAGCGGAAAATTTCACCCACTCGCCTGAGCACAATGGGATAATTGCAATAATGAAAAAACCACGGGATTGAAACAATGAAATCAAAAGTTGATTCAGCTACATTTGTTATTTATAGCTGTAAATGATAATCGAATCTATTTTTATACCTCTTTTTGATTTGCTACCCTGAGTACCACGCTTGTTCGTATCGTTCATTCAGTCTAATATGTCGACATATAAGAAAGTCAGCCCAAACATCATCTTCATCTGGAAAGTATTATATGGGCAATATGATGTAGATATTTTCGTGCATCGATATATTATTCCTGCATTCCACAATATTCGCATCTATTGCAAAAACTTGCACAATCCATTTAGAATCTCTTAACAATAATAGAATTGCTGAATTTATTTTAAATCTGACTAAACTTTGAATTATGGGGAGCCAAAATAGTTCTGATCTGTTCTTTTAAACACTTTTCAGTTGGTCCAGTCATTCCCTTTCGCAAGGTGAACCATCCAAATGAAATAGCGCTGCTAATCAAAACCAAGATTAGTGACAAATCCAAAGCTGCTGCAACTGAATAGAATTCATAGGGACTTGGAGTGGCCCCAGCAATTACAAATCTACCGTTGCCGCTTGGGCCGATATCAGATGTATTGGACCCAGATTGGTGTGCGGTATCATTGATTTGCGATGCAAGATCGTCATAGCCATATAATGCACCTTGGTGGTCAAAATCCATAAAAGTATACGCAAGAAGTAGATACTTGTAGGATATAATGAATACCAGTAGATAGGAAGCACTTCTGAACAATAATGAAAAATGAAAATCTTTATTTTTCAATTCCCGGCCAAGACGAAGTTTGGCATCTTCAATAAAACAATATCGGCTAAATGAAGTGAGTTGGAAGAAATCGCAAGTAAACCTGTGGGTGAGAAGCGATGTTAAATCCTATTTGAAACAATTTGCAAAGCACGATTGGCGTTCAGTGCGAATCTGCCAACAACAAATATGATAATTGCAAATTAATTTGAAATATATTATATTTGAGTTTAAATTTGAAATGAATGAATGAAGGAAGCTCGATTTATGCTGGGAGAGTGCTGTGCGGAAGACGAAGACCAAAAGGGAGTATGATGTTTTGCTCTCGATGATACCTTCAGCTTTGATCCAAAGGCAATGCTGCAAAAACAAAGTGGCGGCAGCAAACACATTTCTATTGGGATCAAAATACCAGTGTAAATTGGTCCAAAAGTCCCAAGAGTGTAAGGAATATAAATCACCGTTCGAACTAGACATAGAATAATTCCGAATGCAACTGATGTAATTGTCAGTGATTCATAAATGTGCGAATTAGGAAATCCGCACGCGGTTAAGCTACACATCACGTACACAAAGATTATTCCGACTATCCCGATGAATAGTGTGTTCAATATTGCTTTGACTATGCGTGCCATAGTTGGAAGTGATAACAAACATTGTCCAGTATCCGATATGTTTGTATTATACAGCGAAATTGAAATAATTCTCGGAATTGCGTCCAAACACATGAACAATGCTATCCAGCCGTACCTTATAACCGGCCTATTATGTAAATTATACACCCGTAGCATGAATATCCAGTCTACTACTCCTTCAGCTATTGCAAAAGTACATCCCTGTGTTAAATAATAATACCTGTAAATACCAAAGTGCGCAGACTGAAGTAGTACCGCCTTCCACAATGATAATTATAAATGTTATTATCACATTCGCAAGGTGAAAAATACTAAATAAAATGTGGTTCCATCCTGCGGGTGATATCTTGTATTTAGAGTAATATGGAATGACAAGAACCATATTTAGAATGCCAACTACGAGTTCAGCTATGGCGGATATTGCAGTAGGTGAATAGCTGGACATATAAATTTACCTTAATACTTGGTAAGTGTCAATGAAAAGAAAATTACAGCAGCTAATTATCGCGAATTGATTATTTTCCAATGATTGGAACGGATTGGTGCAATATCCCAGTGACTTTCATTAAATTGGCGTTACTGCTATTTTCATTTTGCCTAAAATTTACAGATCTGGTGAAATGAAATTCCGCATTATAAATCTTGATTTCTATCTGGATAAGCCTGGAGACTACGATCATCACAGTTCACAGTTCGGATTAAATTTTGCTGTTCCGATTATTAGAATATTTGGAGCATCTGAATATGGACAGAAGGCACTCATCCAAGTGCATCAAGTGTACCAGTATTTTTACATCAAATATGAGGGGAAATTAGACGCCGCAGATGAATTTATTAAGGTACCATGAAGTTAATGTAGCTGCTTGGTAATAGCATAAATCATGCTATGGACCAGCTAAAGAATTCTATCAATCGGGAATCAAAACGTAATCCGATAGGAACAATGGATTCAGCAATACATTCAATTAAATTAGTTCAAGGGATAGATTTTTATGGTTTCCATTCAAAGTACTCACTGTTCTTGAAAATTTCCGTACCCAATCCTCACAATACAAACAAAATTGTAGAATTATTTCACAATGGTGTGATATTAAATCAGAAGTTTAATGTGTTTGAACATCATATTCCCTATTTATTTCAATTTCTGCTGGATTACAACTTGTATGGAATGGATTTCATTGAATTTGAACAACAATCTATAAAGCGAATCAAACAAGTTCCACGTAAATACGCAGAAACTACAAAGATGGACCTTTTCACTCCCGAAAATACAGTTACAAATTCTAGAAAAGCAATCAGTTACTGCGAGTTAGAAATGGATATTCTGAATAGCTGGATTTCAAACAAGAACAAGATGATAGAAAGAGCGCTTCAACCTCTTAAAAATGAAATTAGCAATGAACTATTGATATCTTCATTGAGTCACTTGTGGAAAGATGAGGAATATAGGAGACAAGCTCATAATCTCACACCTCTTCAGTCGATGACCAGTTCATACTCTCGAAATGAATATGTACCATGGAAGAATGAATACAAATACCAAGAAAAGATTCAACAAGCCCTTCAATCCGGTGGCAGCCAGGATATTGTATACAGTCCTCATCTAAATATGGAAGATCGTGATGAAAATGGAATGTACAAGACAGTACCTACTGTATTTCAATTGTTGCATAATACTCAAGCTGAGCCTTTACAAGTGGATGATGAAGTTAGCATTAATCATGAAAAGCTTTCGCAACTAACCTGTGAAATATTAAAAGGTATGTGTTCTAGCTCTGAGGATGAATACATTGATGAAGAATATGATCAACTTATGAATGAGCTGGATAGCCAAGTGGTACAGGACGAACCAAATCAAGATAGTCTATCCCAAGACCAATATTTTCAAAACTCTTATTCAGAACTGGTAGAAAATATGGTATTACTAAGTGATATCGAGAAAGCATTGCCCAGCCGAGACGTTACAAATAATGCCAATACTGAATTTAGTTCAACTCCAAAAAAAGATGGTAATCATAAACACTTAGTTACCCCGATAAAACCCCAATCCAAAGTAGTCGATGAATCACCTCTATTTGTAGATATTCATAACACACACTCTAATAGTTCTGTGACTGTTGAAAATTCAAAGGAAATATTAAAAAATAGTTCCAGTGTTGAAGATGTTATTGTGCCAACCTCTCCAGTTTTCATTGCATCTAATCCGTCATCGACTAAGAGTAGTCCGCATACTAGCGGCAAATCTCCAAAATCAGTGTCAGATATCATATTACCCGTATCACCAGTTATTCTAGCCTCTCGGTCAAGGACTTCTGCAATGTCACTTTTTCGTCCGCAACCACTTCGAGTAAACAGTATATTACTTTCTTCTGGACTAGTGGATATTTCACCTCTTCCTGATATAATCAATCAACAAGAAACTACAAATAGAAAAAGAAAGATTAATTCTATACATCCAAGAAAAAAATTAATTCGTAGTAATTCTACAGAAAATCCAAGATTTAAGGATAAAGTACCACAATACGATGGAGCATATGACTTGCCAAAAAAGAAAAAGAAAAGAAAGCGTGGTAAAGAATTTGCTAGTTTTTTAAATTACAAACTATTTCCCAAAGATAAGGGTGTTGATATTGTAAATTGGCCGTTAGAATTATCCGAATCAATTTGTCGATTGTGGTCACCATGCCCTTTAATAGACCTAACGAATTACTCTTTTTATGTGGATCCACCTAGACCGATAACTCCGACTAGCATAGCCCAAGGTAGCTGCCAGAACCACACTCACAATTTTGATTCCTCAAAAATCAGATTATGTTTTGAGGATATGTCGCTCAGCCGAAATGAAAAGCAATTGTCAGGGAATAGGCCTCAACATCCAAATGAAAACATCCATATTTCTGAAGGTTTAATACTGGAACCAAACGCTTTACTTCAGAGCTTTGATTCCAAGACTATGGAGAATCAAAAACCTGCAACTGAGGATAATCTATGGGAAACCGGTAATAGATATTTCAGGTATAAACCAGATCCTCCAACCACAAGTAAATTGCTTGAAACATTGACGATTTATGAAATTCCTTTTGTAAAACATCAAAAGGCCTTTTACTCGAAAGATAAAGACGTGCCTGAAAAACCGTTTAAATTTGCTGGAAAAGTATTTAGAATTCCATTTGAAAGCCCGGATAATCTTCCGTCGTTCAATACTGCTGACGCAGTTAGGACAATATGGCAATCACAGCAAACACAGAAAGGTAAATTATACAAGGGGATAGGTTATTACTCCAACTTGTACCAAAGCGATAATACCTTCAGTGAAAAATTTGCGTGGACGTTACCTAGGGACCCTATTTCGATCGAAAATGCAAAGTTGTGGTTATTAGAAAAACAAGAGAAATTAAATGAGCCAACAGTGATATCGCAAATTGAACCGCCGACATTGCAAAATGAATTTGGTTATAAATTTAGTTCATATAAAAGCATGGCCGGAATCAAAGAACGCGAATTCTTGTGTATATTAAATGTAGAAATCCATGTAAAAACTCGAGAGAAATTGTTTCCAGACCCGACTATTGATCCTGTGGTTGCAATATTTTTCACTGTTTATTGTGAAGACCATGGAAGATATATTGAAGGATTTAGTGATGAAGGTTACTATGATGGAATAATAATGTTGAAGGACCAGTATTCCAATCAAAAGCTTGGGCTAAAGAGTAAATACTCCTGATTATAGTATTTAAAATTGGTGTGGATGATGAACTGTCCATGTTCAAGCGACTAGTATCACTGGTTCGGCACTGGGATCCAGATATATTAACTGGATATGAATTGCAAACAGGATCTTGGGGGTATATAACACGTAGATCAGATGTGGTTTACAAATTTAATTTCCTTGAAGGACTTTCCAGAATTATTCCTGAACATTCAAACTCGCATTATGATAAAGATAACTGGGGCACCAAGAAAAATACATCTCTGCACGCAACTGGGAGAATTTTCCTCAATATTTGGAGAGTAATGCGCAAGCAGTTGACATTGATATCGTATACATATGAAAATATTGTTTTTCATGTATTACATCAACGAATTCCAAAATTTACTTTGCAAAAATTGAACGAATGGTACACGACTGGCGCGCCTTTTAGATGGAGGACCATAAAATATTTCTTGGAAAGGTCACATAATTGCGTAAGGTTGTTACATGCTACCGAATTTATAACCAAAACAAGGTAATATCTGCTAAAGCAGTGAGTTTGCCCGGATTTATGGAATTGACTTTTTTTCAGTAGTAACCAGAGGTTCGCAGTATAAAGTTGAAGCTGTGATGGCAAGAATTACTAGACCTGAAAACTATGTGATGTTTTCACCAAATCGAGAGCAAGTTGCGAGTATGAGAGCACCAATGGTAGTACCATTAAATATGGAGCCCTTGAATGAATTTTACATTGACCCACTGGTGGTCCTTGACTTTACCTCATTGTATCCATCTCAAATGATTGCATACAATTATTGCTATTCAACAATGCTTGGTAGAGTTGATTCCCTTGGAAAACAGGAAAAGATAGGAGCGATGGATGATTTTTATATTCCAATCTCTGTGGTGGAAGAGTTTAGAGACCATCTGAATGGTATATCATGTCTAACTCTAGTTGCTCCGAATGGCGCAGTGTTTCTCAAACCAAGTGTAAGAGAAGGATTGTTAGGGAGGCTCTTAAGGGAAATACTTGATACAAGAGCTATGGTAAAGGCTTCAATGAAGCTCTACAAGAATTTGAACGGAGGAATATATCGAAAATTGAATGCAAAACAAGAAGGATTGAAATTGGTGGCGAATGTAATGTATGGGTATACTGCGGCGTCGTTCTCTGGTCGAATGCCCTGCATTGAAATTGCAGACGCAATTGTGAGTTCAGCCAGGTACACATTGGAGAGAAGTATTGATATGGTCAATCAATCAAGCAGATGGAGTTCGTCAGTTGTATATGGTGATACTGATAGTTTGTTTGTTCATATGCCTAATATTCCAAAAGAATTGGCTTTTGATTATGGGTACGAAATTGTTGAAAGTGTAACTCGTGCAAATCCTATGCCAGTGAAACTAAAGTTTGAAAAGGTATATTTTCCCAGTATACTATTAGCAAAGAAGCGCTATGTAGGATTTAGCTATGAGAACAAGACTGATGTGGATCCAGTATTTGATGCTAAAGGGATCGAAACAGTTAGACGAGATGGTTGCCCGCTAGTTGCCAAGATGGTTGAAAGTTGCCTAAAGTTACTTTTCAGAACAAAGGATTTATCGCTAGTGAAGGAATATTTGGTAAATCAATGGCAAAAAATTCTAAACGGACAGGTTTCTATACAAGACTACATAATAGCAAAAGAAGTCAAACTTGGATCGTATAGTAAGCGTGGTGCTCTTCCTGCTGGAGCACAAATCAGTTCTAAAAATATAGAAAAAGACCCCAATGCTGAACCACAATACAAGGAGAGGGTTCCATTTGTCGTGGTTCATAAAGGGCCAAAACACCGATTAATTGACGCTGTGGTTCCGCCCGAAGAATTGCTTAACGACCAATCCCTTAGAATTCATGGGATATATTATATTACAAAGCAGTTGATGGGACCACTGTCAAGAATATTTAACATCGTTGGCGCTGATGTCGAAAGGTGGTATCATGAGATGCCAAAAGCGCACAAAGCAATACCCTACGTGCCTACTGAACTGTCCACGAAAAAGACTATTGACCATTTTTATCAATCAAACCATTGTATATTGTGTGGGGAAACAACTAAGGACAAAATATGCACTCAGTGTATGAAAAATCGCTCAAACACCATGCTACAACTCGAAAACAAAGTATACATAGCTGAGCAGAGATTCAAAAATATACAAGCCATCTGCAGAAATTGTACAGAACACAACTCCCTTTTAGACCCTGAAATAGCTTGTGTTTCATTGGATTGTTCGATCTACTACGACAGAGTAGAATCGATAATTCAAGCTAAAAACTCTGCTGCAATTACATCATTACTCGACACTATAAATAGAAAACTACCTCTGGATTGGTAAAATTAATTTATTTGTAATATAATTAAATAGTTTTTATATAATCTGATATCCCGTTTTCTAACAGCTTCATTCTTGTATTATTGATCAAGTAAAGTTTCTTTGATATAGCATGAATAAATGCTTGGTCGTGGGAAACTGCTAAAACTGCTCCTTCATAGTTTTTAATAGATTGAATTACAGCAGTGATTGATTCAAAATCCAAGTGATTTGTCGCTTCATCCAATATCAACAAATGAGGAGAGTTCCACACCGCCAAGGCTGTCGCGATACGTACGGCTTGGCCACCGCTAACATTACGAATTTTTTGTTTTAAGATTGTGTTTCCAATCCCAAATCCTCCAAAATGTCCTCGAATTGCACTCTCGTTTTCTTCAGTCTTTAGTTTTCTTTTGATATATTGCATGCAAGTTTCATCGGAACAGCCTAGAATTTCTGCAACTTGAGTTTGAGAAAAGTACCCAAGTCTACATTGACTGTGATGTTCAATGCTACCTGTTTTCCGCATCAGATTTCCAGTTATTAGTTCAAGTAAAGTAGATTTCCCTTCACCATTTCGACCAACAATCCCTATTCGATCCCCAAGCTCTATATTCAATGTAATATCGTTCAAAATCGGCCTATCGCCATAGCTAAATGAAAGAGACTCTATCTTTGTAAGGGAGGAGTTGTTTCTTAAAGGCTCCACTGCGGGAAACTTCCAATTAACTGGAGGGTCATCTTGGTCGACATTAATGACTTGAGCCATATGGCGCTTGCTGCACACCTTTGAGAATTTATACCGGTGACCAGTTTGTGATTTTTCCCATAGTACTCTCTCCTCCAACTTCTTTCTGCGAGATTCAGCCTGCAAAAGCTTCTTATCGTCGCCATGTTTTCTAGCTTGATTTTTGAGCTCTTTGATACTGTTTTCCAATTTATCTCGCTTGGCGTCCACAAAATCTTGCATTCTTTGGTGAAATTTCCGTTGAGTTTCGATATTCAACTCATATTCGTCATAATTGCCATCAAAATAAGTTAGTTTTTGATTCCGCAAACAAACTACGTGATCTACAACGGTATTGAGAAAGGTGCGGTCGTGCGATATTATAATCAAGGTTACATTGTTTAAACTTTTCAAATATCGCTGCAACCATATTATAGATTCTAAATCTAGGGCATTTGTAGGTTCGTCGAGTAGTAGTATATCTGGTTCGATCAATAATGCTTGTGCTAGAGATAGTTTCATTCTCCAGCCTCCAGAGAGTTTACTGATTGGGCCATCAGTCATTTCACTTGAAAATCCAAGGCTGTATAAAATGGCTCTTGATTTAGATTCCAATGAAGAATAATCCTCTGAATCTAATAGTTGCTGTATGTCACCAAGCATATTCGAAGCGGCTTTAACTGCAGACTCCAATTCCGGAAAAGGGGCTTTAGCTTCTAACGTTTTCTCTGATTCTTTAATTAAAGATTCAATTTCTTTGAGTTTCTTTCGGAATAAAACTCCCTTTGAACCACTCTTTTTTCGAACTTGCTTTTCGATATCCTTGTGTCTGTACAACAATCTCTTGTGACGTACTTTCCTGACTGCTTTGGCAATGGTATCTTCTGACAGAGTCTTCATAGCTTCTTCAAGGATTTTTTGTTCAGACAGCGCCTGCAAACATTTTTTGTTAGAGTCCAACATGAATTGCACGACATTCTGAGTTAATTAAACTTTTACCATTCGTGGATCCACTGCATCCATTTGTTCCACATACAGAATTTTTAGGTTTGTTGGAAACCCTGCTATTAACCCCTCTGCCATTGCTTTGAATAGGGTTGACTTTCCTTCACCGTTCCTGCCTACAAGACCATACTTTTCTCCAAAATAAAATTCTAGAGATGAATCAACAATCAATTGCCGATTGCCCAGCTCCAAAGTAAATCCTTTTAGATTTATATCACATTCAAAATTTTCCGCTGTATCAGAGGCGAATCTTGTCTCTCTGACTGTACCAACTATATATGGCACAGATATTTTAGAATTCGTAACCGTGTTCAATACCATTTGTTATATAGCGTTGGTGCTGCAGTTAAATATATATTTAAAGTCACGTGAATTCTGGGTGAGTCACTTTGCACTCTTGGAAAAGCAAAAAAGCAGTATGCTGACCCAATACTGCAGCGTGAACTGTGTGAGAACATACGACTCACATAATCTGTTGAATTAATTGATACGAGAAACTGGAATAATGAATTATCGTTTACCTGAAATGACTTGCTGCGGTGTTTAAATAGATATTTCGGATTTTCGAGATATTGGAAATGTGTTGTGTGGATGAATGCATTGGGGAATTTTACGCTCTTTTTTTAAAATCAGAATGAGCGAAAGCCAACTTGGTGAAAAGGTTCGAAGACATCTTGAAAGCTCTAGCAATATTTCCATCTTACATGAATTTTGTCAGAAAACTCAAAAAGCATTACCGGAATGGAAACCGACTTCAGAAGCAAAGGGCGGGACTTACTCACACGGGGTTCAACTGATATTAATGGGACAAAGATTTGAATGCTCAGGTGCATCTAATAAGCAGGAAGCAAAAAAAATTGTTGCAGGAGCTGCGATAGAATATTTTGAAAAGCAAGGAGTACCATATTTTGTCAATCGTCCAAAGAATTACATTTCGTTGCTGTTTATATTATGTGCTCAGGCAGGAATTGACCCACCTCTGTATGCATTCAGAGAAGGCGATAAAATGTATGGATGCACTGTTAGTGTGAATAATAAGGCCTTCTCCGTAATTACTTTTAAAACTAGTCCCCACACAGCTATCCAAAGAAAACCACAGCAAAGGAAATATGCTCGCAGATGGCCTTTGATGATATATGCAACGACCCATTAATATCGGAACGGCTACTTTTAAATACCCCATCTGCAGTTACTGGCATGAAGGAAAAGTCTGTTAAGGTTGATCAATGTGAATATTTTTAATAATAGTGTCTACTCCCAATAGGGACAGCGCTCAAAGACCACAATTTGATACAAGAAACAGTTTCTTTTCAAACCAGGATTCACCTCCATCAAATTCTCTGAAGCCTCTAGAAGTTGTCACTGCGGTACATGTCAAACCTCAGGAGGAAGAGATATTATCATTCGTAGATATCTTGTGGGCATATTATGAAACGAATCCTTCCGTTGGGATGCCATACTACAACCACAGACCTGTGAAATCTCCTGATGGAGAAACCAAATATAGAGCGCAATTAATTATGGGATCGAAAAATAAGGTATCCCTGCCCCATGCAGTTCAAGCTGACGCCTCTAATCAGGTCGCTAGAGAAATGTATCAAGAACTTATCAAAACAATTCCAGATCCAAATGCAACTCCAGCCGTGATGAAGGCGCTGCTTGATCCAAGCCCTAAACATTCCCAACCAACAATTTCTCATCAACCGTCGAGTTTTACTCCAACTTCTAATCATTCATATTATGAACCAAATAATGACCCTCGACTGCCTACAAAAAGGCCCTCTACTGATGTCAAGACTCCGCCACCAAAGAAATTTGCTAGTTCCATAAGAAACGAAATGTATTATAGTGATGAAGATGAGATTATTAAAAGTTACCAAGTCCTACTAAAAGAAGAGCTGGATCGCAGAGGTCTACCTCCTGCTGAATTCAAGTATAACGCAGGATCTCAAGGAATACGATGCACAGGTATATTCTATACCAAAGACCGACAAACAAGAGTAATGACAACGCTCCGTGAGCATAAATACGAAAGTACAGCTCGCGAAGATATCTCTCACGATCTTTACGTAGTGCTCCTTTCATTACCTATTTAATTTACTTTTAATAAACTCAGCTTTTATTCATATGAGGTTCTCTGTTATGAGAATTTTAAAGATAAACTTCTCGCAGATAAGCAACAGTAAGTATTGGAGGCCCCTATAATCAAATCAAGGTTACCAAATACATTCCAAACCAAAAAAAGACATTGCCTAGTATGGCGCGTCCTTTAAATATTTTCAGCGTACTAAGGAAAATCAGCGGCAGTTGGAACATTTGCATTAGGAACAAGTACATTCTTAATCTCTTTCCTATAATAAAGAAAACTAATTCATGCATACACGAGGACAAAAAGAACGTTATAAAAGTAGCATCTTGCTTGCTAATTTTCAAATTTTCCATAGACTCTTTGAACACATGGCGCAACAAGAAATGATGCACCGGTTTGTTCCAATCTCTTGCAAAGTCTCCAAAACTACTTGCGTTCCAAAAATCTGCATAGAACTCTCTATCTGCAAAACAAGTTAATTCAGCAAAGGCATTACATACGCACTAATATGAATCAAAAGTTACTTCAAAGATGATATAGAATATCAATAGATAGCACATCATACATGGAATTAGCAAATCCATAAGAGTATCCAAGAATGTTTGGTTTGGCATTTGTAAAAATACTGGAGTACATTGATGTTCAATGACCAAATAAAGTAGTCCAATGGATGCAAACAACGAAAAAGTCCTCTCCAAAAAGTACCACAATCTGAATCGCGAAGTTCTTGGAAAGTGTAATTCGTAAACCAAAGTTGGGACCAGCAAGTAATCAAAGAAATTAGCTATTGTTTGGTTGGACGGGAATGGCTTTTCACCTCTAGTTAGCTCATCGGCTAAAATTTCCATTTCCAAGGTTTCATCCTCGGACAAGGTGTAATCTTCCTTTTTGGATAATAACAGCAATTTTGCGTATCGATTCTTTTTAAAGGTGAGAGAAATATTGTACGAGTTGTAAGAATGCTGTTTCATCAGCATTGCAATTGTATGTAGAACAAAGAATAATGATTGAGGCTGGATTAACAAGCAGTTACCCAACTCCAGTCGCATACAAGGGCGGTAACCATACAGGCAAAGAACCACACCCCTTGCCATGCATGTTGAATTATTCTAGATAGTGAGAGGGGTATTATTCTAGCAGTAATGAGTTTCTGAAACAATACGCAGGTAAACAAACTTGCGATCATAATTAAATCTGCTTGCAACACTGACTCTACTCCAGTAAACATTTCTGAAGCAAGATTAAGTGAAATTGGAACTCCTGTGTTTCTCCAGCTTTGATACAAAGATGTAATTATCTTCATTGCCATTGAAAGCCAAAATAAGATAAAGAACCCTCTGAAAGGGTTTTTCTCCAGAATCAGTGTTTCAAAATCTAATGGTGATGTGCGTGGTTTGAATAGAGATTTAAAATGCCTGGGTTTGTTGTAGTTGATTTTTGGAGTGACAACATTTGGTATGTTTGCCTGAGATTAGAGTGTAATTACATGAGGTTCCGCAGTGTCCACCGAATGCTTTTTCTTTCCTGTAGACTATCATTAGAAACCAAGTACGATTGTAGGCATAATGAATTGACAATAGTGGAGCGAAAGCTCGAAAATTTTATAAAGGATCATGAGGTCACGTGATTATTCTATGGCTTTTTTGCTGTGTTGTTCCTAGTTGAGTTGGTTTTGGAGGTTGTAGGGCTCTACTTGACAGCAATTAATCTCAATAGTTTCACTTGCTTAAGATTATCAAAGTGCCTATTCACTGTTAGATCATTTAATAATGTCCGAGCAAAGGGAGCACATGATGTTAACATTGTTGTACAAACTGATCCTTCATTTAATGCTACCAGTAAGCAACTTGCTTCACCTGTTTTCATCTCTACTTGTATCTCACAGTCACTTTCCACAAATTCTTTAATTTTACAAACAGCAATTACCAATTTCGTGCATCTGTAGGCGGTGAATAAAGTATGTTTACCGCTTAAAAGAGGTATTAGATGGTTGTCAGTCTTTTCCAAGCTGAACAGAATACTCTTCTGGATCTGGTTTTATCGGTTCTAAAAATCGTACGTATAGAATCGAGCATTGAATTATCGGTAATTGTTCAGTTGCTTTCGTTGATATTAAATACGCATTCAGTAATTGCATTGATGTAAATTTCATTCGTTTTCTGGTTTTACTTACAGAATTTCCAAAATCTGGAATTTCGCATCTGGCTATTAGGATCAAAGAAGGACTATTCCTGCGTTTTGGATACAGTATTGTAGAGCTACAACTATGAATTGAGGAATTGTTGTGGAAAGGAAAAGAAATGGGGATATGGTCTTCTAGCCCAAAAGGGACGGACTGTCTACCATAATTGGAGAAAGAAAAAAAGTTGCTTGTAATTGCTCGTTCAAATGTCGATATTATATTAACCATTGAGATATATACATGAAAAACGGAATTGTATCATGCTTTTGTTACAATCGCCATTCTTGGGATTTCCTCCGCGTTTTCGTATTCTACAGAATGCTCAGAATAATATTCTTCATCACTTTCTTCTAGGTCGATTTCTTCTTGCTGCACTTCAACTTTGACCTTCTTCTTTAGCTTTCTTCTTAACCACATCACAGTAAGGCAGATCGAGAATAACACAAAGTAGAGTACACACAATCCCTAACATATTAATGCATTAATACTGCCCATATTAAGACTCCTGATAATTCCATTTTCTGTGGTTGTGTAATAAAAATAAGGAATTTTTGACTGTAAAAGAGAGTGCGCCGCAGACACCTGTAGCGAAAGGCAGAGGTCTTAATCAGATTTAATACATTTATACATCTCGGGAAACACAAAACAGTTTGGGTTCTAGACGAATTCATCCTTTATACACGTAAAATTGAGAATTGAATATGGTGGGATTTGGTCCGGCCACAAAATATTGAATCATAATGAGCAACTAGATGGATATAAATGGAAACCCTCTAGTTTCTTTGAAAAATGTTCCAGAGATATCAAGAGAGGAACAGTTTGTAACTCTCCAATAAAATGATCAATCAATCATAGAAAGAACAGTAATGTCTGGTACCAAGTATTTATTAAATAAAAATCGAAAACTATTGAAATACGAATGAAAGTGTGATTAAGATTCCCATTAGTATGTACATTCAACGAACCTGTACGATCGCAGCTTCAGATTCGCCAGCTGCCGGTCGATAATAGGTCAAATCAGAGTAATGTAACTCTTCTGCTTCTTCTTTTGGACTTTCCACCTGCAATTCAACTTGAGGTTTACGCAACTTGCGTCTGACGTAAAACACAATAGAACAAAAGCAAAATACAATAATATATAGTACTACAATTCCCTGTTGTTAATCATTCTTACAGCCCATATCAATAATCCTGATAATTCCATTGTGTGTTGTGGTGGTGAGTTAAAAAAAATTAAGGAAGACCGTTGAAAAACACAAGGCTGGATGTGCAGTTGTATCAGTAATCAGTTTTATTCTTACAATATATTACAATTTATCGTGGAGCATAAATAGGTGGTGGGTTTCTAACTTGTTCTACTGGATCTTCTATTGATTCTTGCACATTGGTCAATGTCAAATCATCCGCATATAAAGGCAGCTCTTGGTTATCCACTTGCTGTAGTGGTGCATTTTCATTCGATCCATTCTGTGTAGCTTTGTGGTTCAACATGATCAGCAGTATTATAATTACAACTACAAGCAAGTCCAGTATATATGCAACCTATGTGAGTATAAATTACTATATATGCCGAGGAGAATCCAGAGGAATTGTCCATTATAAAAAGAAAAGCGAGCCAAGGCTGTTCTTGGAGTTGGTCTGTGCGTCCTGCACGAATGGTTGCTGAGATGAACACAAATTTTTAAACGTATTGAATAAAGTTACAATGATATATTAACGAGTGTAGGCTGGTGGTGGGTTTTGAAGCCCGTTTTCTGCTTGATCTATGTCTTGCGCCTGCTCCCTATTTGGTATCCCTATTGCCTGTTCATAAGTTGGTATCTTTTCTACTCTAGTGCCGAGGTACTGCCATAGACAGGAAAGCAGTAGAACGAGTAGTACACCTACTAATACTATCTTTAGTTTGAATTAAATTACTCCTTCATCGGGCATTCAATGCTTTGAGAAAGGTAAAAAATTATTTTGAGCATGTGCAAGGTGCGAAATGTGCGAGCAGTAACCGCATCTCAACCGGTCTTACATATAAATTGCTCATTGTGTAGTGTGTTGATGACCCAACCAAGTATGGGTGAACCTTTCCGCTTTTCTACCAAATGAAAGTACAAGGAGCATTGCAATAGCAAAGTTGTCGAGGACTATTTGAAAACTAAGGATACTACTCTTGGTGATTTAAAATTACTCAAAGAATTGTGTTATGACTATGGTGCGGCAAGCATATTACTTTTACTGAACTTGGTGGTTGCATAAACCGATTGGCTGGATTCCAAACTAACAGAGATGCTCAATTTACTCTGAGTGTTTGGGGTCACTCAATACAATTTAATTTCAAATCTATTGAGAATCACTAATTAATGAATTTCGTGTTTTGATGAAGTGTCTATCTCCAAATACACCAGTTGTCTAAAATTTATAATATGCAAACACCACCTTACCACTATCAAAACAAGTGGTGGTTTAAAGCGATGGAAGAATGCCGAGTGAATTTTTAGTATTGTCGGACGATTGAAATTTTACACTCGCTCGTTTTGAATTTGGTATATATTACATTTCGACATGATGTCACTTTTTACTATGATTTTCATTTTGTTCTTGCAGGTATTATCAATGCCAATACGTGAAAAGATGGGGTTCAGACGGAGATTAGAAGGGACTGCTATCTTAAAGTATACTGTAAACGCTCCTTTAGGGAGTGTTCAAGAACCAGCACCGGAAACAACCGTTTACTTGGCAATTCGAAATTAAACTCGAAAGTTAGAAACCCAAATTTGTAAATAAAATTTGTAGTTTATTGGCAATAAATTAGTGTTGGTTATGGTGTATAAGCTGGTGGAGGAATTTCAATATCGACGCAAGTAACAATCGACAAACCATCATAGGGTGGAAGGTATTCTTCTTCAACTGCGTTTGCAATCCGCATTCTCTTTTTCTCCGTTACAAAGTGTACAATTCCCAGTAAAAATATAACTGCCGTGAGACAGACCTACAATAAGCGAATAAATTACTCTCCAGTCGACTGTATAAGAGCTCATTTGTGGAAAATTAATTTTTGCGGCATTTCCTTTTATATCAGAGCCCGTATCATTTAAAACGGGCCCGCACTTGAAATGTTTCATTCTTTGACATGATATTAAAAACATGGGTGATGCGCCATCAATCAAATTCGTTGTACTTTTCTGTAATATTACAAAATGTATTCTTTGAGGATCTTGTTTGGTCATTTGACCATGACTCTTTCGCTCGCCATTTTTGGCAAATAAAGGGAATCCAACCACTTGTATTAGTGATCAAAGCAAAAAAATTATTTATTTACAAGAGTACTATTTACGAGATGCAGAGTATATGTTTACCAAGTAAAATCCAGCTTGTCCAAATCTTCGACCGGCCAACTGTCTCTGCACAAGTCTGTATCTGTCCCACACTCTTCAACTTCAATAATAATATAATTTTTCTCGTTGATGTCAGCAATCCGCATGGGTTTCTTTCCAAATATCCTTGTTACAATATTTACAAACACAATTGGTGATATGATTCCGACGCATATAAATATAAAGATCAATAGTGAATCCGCCATCTATGATTTGATTTGGCAAGACTAAAGTGATTTATTGTCAGGTCTGTGAATATATTAAAAAGTCCGGTGAAGACGTGAACCCCCTTTATTCATGCAGCTTTACCCCTAAGGACTATCGTGACAATCACAAGTACATTAGCGAGTCAAGCGGATCATTAAACCTTCAATTTAATCTTTTTAATTGCAGATCAACCGGAATCTCCGATCTGAGTTTAAATGGAATCCAGTTGATGAAAACAAGGACCGGAATGAGGCAATCTATATATTCTATAAATCTACACTATTTATTCAAAATTTTCTGAAAACGTTCGCTGTTCTTGTTTCAAATAGGCAGGCTGCAGTCTAGAAATAACTCGAATATCTACGGCAGTGAACAATTCATCGTCTTTTTCGAAATAACTTGAATCGTCAGCAACAGCTTCAACCTTTTCCGTTTTGAATATATATAAAATAGCTGATCCTAGAACTGCTAGTGCAACTACAATTGCAGCGAATACAAATATAATTGAAGGTGTATCCATGTAATGAAAAAGCAGTCCTAGATCAACTTCGGTGTTTTAATTCTCTTTGCTCAACATGTGATTGAGACGATAAAAGCGCAAGCAACAAGTGGTGACATTAGCCCAACAACATGTTTACAAGCTTATTGTGATTGTAATGTGATTGATAATTTTAAATAAACACGGTACCATTCAAAAATTGAGAAATCAAGGTTGATTTAAACCTATTCATTTTTGTTTCAAATCATCGGCCAAATGGGAACCGATTAATCAGCATAATTTACAATGCGACTATGCTCCTTTACTTAGATAAAAGTAAGATATTGAATTAGTTTTATATTTATTAGAAATTTGGACGAACGGGTATACTAGTAGCCCAGGATTTATTTGTCTGTGGTTGATGTAACTGTTGCATCCTGCATTTTTAAACTACATTCATCTAGACCAATTGTCGGCGGGAATTGCAAAGTACTGGTAGATCTGGACTTTAATTCCTTTAAATCATGGTTATCTGAATATCAATTTCAATAGGATCTTTATGGGCAGGGTCAACTTTGGTATTAGAGCAGTCTTTCACGTAGTAGTACCCAACAATGAAAGTTACAGGCACCAAGAAAACGATAAAACCGCAAAGCAGTATGTATACTCCAATACTTGTGTAGTCATTTATAATGTCTCTTTTTTACTAGGTCAATTTATGCCTTTAAAAAACGCCAATTATCCGAGAACCACGTGATTTTCTCGGGCTGGAATCACAAAAAGCTGGATTTACAAGAATCAAAGGCATCATAAATTAATGTGATGTTCGAATTCGGAAAAAAAAGTTGACAATTCCTTGAATACATGTCAGGGTAGTTTTCAATATGTTGGTTTTAATTTGTACCACACTCTTTGTGAACTTAAAAACACGCTCTGTAAATCTCTCAAAAGAATGAACACAAAGTCTTTTAAGATTGTATTGCAATAATTTGTAATTTCGTTGCAGATATTTATTTTATTAACATTATTTGGGGAAAATACTTTTTGAATTTCAACCATTCCCTATTGAACTGAAACTACTTCAACGGTTTCTACTTTGGCTGTTTCACTGGTATTCTGGTCAGCATCAGCCATGTGAAGAGTGCTGGTAGATTTAGATATCAGTTTCTTTGGATCAGGATGTATCTGTATATCGATTTCAATAGGGTCATTGTGTTGATGATCAGGATCAGCCTTAGGGTACAAGATATCTTTGATGTAGTAGTATCCAACAATCAAGATTGTAGGTAGCAGAAAGAGTGCAAAAACTCCAAGAAGTAGGTATATGCCACTATTGGTTTCGCTCATATTTAGTTTCTGGAAACTTTGCTCTATATATACACTGCCAAACAAATCATAGAAGCCGAGAAATGAAACCTTGTGACTTGGGGATCTGGCAAAGCGGAAAAACAATAACCTTTGGTTCTTCAAAACTTTTATAAAAGATTCTACGAGAGAAGATAACGAGTTTCAATTAAACAACTTTAACTGTGGTTCAATGCAATAATTTTCCAAAGCTATTATTTCAACATTTTCAGAGCAAATTCGGTTTTTATGGTTAGTCCTTGTACCCTTTGGTCTTGCTATGATTCTTTGGTTTGTTTCTGTGAACAATATCAAAAATGGATAAATCATCAAAGGTAAAGTGTTTATTACTGTTTCGTATTATGTAATTACATTGTATAGTTATTCAAGAATATTCATGCAAAGTCTCCAATGAGCGACTGCTAAACAGACTACTTGAAGAATATTTTCTGTTGGAATAATCAAATGTACTAACCTCAAGGTCATGTACCGAAGGGTCTATTAGCTTGTCGTTGATGTAAAAGTATATTATTATAGTGACTACCGGAAGTGTAAGAATCAGAAACGGTACAGCGAGAATGTACAACCCAATGTTCCCCATCAAAGTTAAACTTAAACTAAACAGTAATGGGTCCTTGAGGGTCCAAAGGGTTGAGCCAAGATTTTTAATGTTACTCTTGCAGTATATTGTTAAATATTTGAACAGTAAACTATCCTGAAAGTACTGGACACCAAATGTAATCCTACTCGATGTTGATTTATTTTTGAATAGTTGAAGGTTTAATAGAGGCTGTTGTAATCCACCTGGTAAGCCCAACTAAAATTAAACTGGCGTTTCAAACAAAGGAAGAATTAAAAACGAGATTTAACAAACTGATTTATTAAACAAATTATGTAGGCAATCAGCAAATTGGGTTTATAATTATTCTTGTGGATCTGGAAAATCCTGTCTTTCATTGCTGTTTCTAGGTTCACTGCTGGGAATTATTTGAATAGGAAATGTTTGAATTTGAAACTCCTGTCTTTCATTGCTGGAATTTATTTGAATTTGAAAATCACATCTTTCAGGTGCTTGAGTTGATTTTGTAGCCCTTCCATCTATTATGATGTCGTTCTGAACAATTATTTCCTCTATACTATCATTCACATTTGCAGCCTCTGTTTGCAGAGCTTCAAATTCAATTATAGATTCCACTTCAACTTTCGCTGGAGGCACTGTAATCTGATTCTCTGGTAAAACCTGTTCTATTTCCGTAGAGTAAGGATCATTATCGTGCTCTACGGGTTCATTACTAGCAAGTATGCTTGTTGATTCTTGTTCAGCAGCTTCACCAGCAGGTAATATTTCAATATTTTCCTCAATGTTAGAACTATCAATCAAGCGATCAAGCCCATTCTCTTCCTCGACCACTATTTCCAGATCCACTGTTTCTTGAACCTCCTTATCTTGAGTAGCAATTTCATCCGTTTGAATTCCAACCGTATTCACGATATTTGCAGATATCTCATCAGTAACTCCAAGTGTGCTGTCAGAATTGTTGAAATCCTTGTACTGTACGGAATCAATACCTGGTCTGATTTCCAGTATAATATATTCCTCTTCCGGTTCAGGTGATTTTGGATATAAGCAATCCTTGACGTAATAATAAGAAACAATCGCTATGGTCGGTAGAATCAATGCACCAAACAGCCCTACGAAAACGTATATTCCCACATTCATTTGAAACTAGAAAAAATTAAATCATTTTGCTAAGAAGGCTGAAAATTCTGAAACAAATCGCATTTATTGAAAATCTACGCCAGGTAGGCTGGCGGTAAGTCTATCTCTATATTGGTATGATCTGGGTTTGATCTTTCAAGGTACACTGGCAGCGGCTCTTCTAATTCTACATTTGGTATATCTGGTGGCAGAACTAGAAATGAAACATTTCGCTCTTTGCGGCGGTGATATTTTCTGATATACAGAACGATAAATCCGATCAATACGAGCGCTGATATTAGAATCTATAGTCAGTAGATATTTACTTCTGTCGGCGTTATTTGACTCATCACGAAAAGTTTGTAAAATACAGGGGTTTTATACTCGATGAACTAATACCAACTCAAAGAGTACAGTGTTATCAAGGCTGGTAATACATCAATACTACCAACTCAAAGAGTACAGTGTTATCAAGGCTGGTAATACATCAATACTATAAAACTACACTTTAATAAAACGAAAAACGGATCCGAACTTGTCTCTTCGTTTTAAGCCTTTGAAATACTTTACCAAACTAACTCTTTTATGATTTTCTGCAACCATCAACACACGGTCTAAATCTATCTGCAAGTACTCGCTCTCCATAAAATACTTTACCAACTCTAACTGGCCAGCAGCAATTGAAATATTTAGCCCTAGATTAACATTCGTTGGAAGATCTACGATATCCCCCTCCACCAATGCCTTTACTATATCTAAATGACCACCTTCAATTGCTACAGAAAAGCAAGCATCTATGGCCAAGTTTCTGTTCAATTTTGGATGATTGATTAATAGTTTTGCTAAATGCAGATTTCCTATTTTACAAGCAGACCGAAGTGGGTAGTTGTTGTCGCAAGATGGATCGACTCTATCATCACTGAGCAACAATCTTGTAGCGTACAGATTCAACGGGGATATAGACATTATGAGCGGATAGTTCATTGAATTTGACGGGTCTCCAAGATTTAGAGACAGTAAATATTCCAGCACTTGATTGAATCCCCACAAAACAGATCGTTTCAGAATAGAGTCAAAATCCATCTGATTAAATGTATCCGGGTTATTCAGCAGAATTGCTAATAATTTACTAATTATAGCTTCGTTTAATCTCTTGTAGTGACCCACCCAACTCTCTAGTATTGATAACTTTAGCTGTATTGAGATAGATCTGTAATGCAATATTCTGTGCAATTCCAACAAGTAATCTGAATTGTAAAGATACATGAACGAGGTATCGTTGATAGAGTCATTGTCAAGCTCAATTGCAGAGATATTGGTAATATCCAGATAGTTTGTAGATTCACTGAATCCAAAGAAAGATAGCTTAGGTTGTGTAGGTAGATTGATTTTTAGAGCGAATCGTAGATCTTGATACTGAAATATGTTCAGGTGTTTGGCGATCGAATGTTGCAGCTCAATTGGTAATTGGTCCATGAGAATGAAAAAGAACTGTAAATCGTGTGCGACAAAATTCAGGGTCAGTGGTGATGTTGCACAGATCTTGCAGAAAAATATTAACTGCCAGCATTATTATTTGAGATTGCATTTAGCAATTCAGAATCATTTAATCCAAGCTGAACTTCAAAACCAAAAAAGTCGCTCCCAGGTGGGCTTGAACCACCAACCTCTCGATTAACAGTCGAACGCGCTAGCCAATTGCGCCATGGAAGCACAGACATTCAGTTTTCCCTATTTTACACATTGAAGTCAACTTTGAAATATTTTTCACTAAAAGCTTTAAAACATTTACCACACTATCTGGCGATAGGAGACAGTGATAAATCTGACCATGACAACTTGTACTGTTATTAGGCAGGAAAGAGGCCTAAAATGGCCCTTAAAACTTTTTTGAATCTTTATTAATCTGGTTGAAGCCAATATGTCCTACTAGGTGTTCAGTGAACTTTGACTTTCAATACAATCTGTAAACTTTTGTATTTAACTACAGCTACACAGAGGGCTCATATTCTCCAAAGGCAAAATACTAACTTATAATCAAAGATCAAGCAAAAAAGACAACAAATATCTTGGCATTTATTCTTTCTTTTCGCCTTTTAAGCCAGTAGTGGATACCAGTTGAGATGCATTTGCATGCTTGGTTGTACCGCTCTTTTCTGATCCGTTTTTGGTATTTCTCATAAACTCTTTAGTTGAAAGTACTATGATTAATATGAAATACTTGTGGTTGCTAGTACAGTAGGACATACTTGGCGAGCAAATATACCAGTTTGACAGAACCAGTTCCACCAATTTGGGATTCCAGCAGAATTAGCAGTGTAGCCGTATCCCAGACATTCCATCACACCAAGAGGCACGCAAACACTATTTTAAAGTTTAGATTACCACAATCTAATGAATGATTCACGCAATAGCGAGTGGAATACTGCTGGGGCACTAGCTCTATTTTTTCGATATTCCAAGATTTTGTACAGCAATGCAAGCAATAATATAAATTCCTTTGGTTAAAAATAATTACCGTTCCAACTACGTTTGCAGCAATCAATGAATCCATCAAAGTACTTCCTTCTCCTAGAGACATATTTGAAGCAACAATACAAGATCCAAATCTGCATGTACTTCTAAAGCCGCGTAAAATGGCTCCTAATATAACTTGTTATATAGAACTTACCGGAAACAATGACCCATCCAAATAATAGCTTTCCAGGAATAGACCAAGAGTAGAATGCATGAACTCTTTGCATTGTTGAAATTGAAGAGCAGTGGTCTAAAAAGAACCATCCAACTTCACACATTACAGTCAGAAAGCTAACAGTAGCCATTGAGTAGTCCGGGCTGTAGTCACCACAAAGATACAGCCATAATATATTCTGGCCTTTTAGAGCTGAAAAAATAGCCAAGATCAACAACGCTTTGTTTGGTCGCGATTGAAAGTAGATTGTTGATGTGATAATCAAATCCAATAGTAGAAAAGTGGTTTGAGTTTGCCCCCAAGATGCGACGGATGTGATAAACACTAATTTAGGATCAACGCTGGAATCAAAACTTTCGCTCATGTAAGAAACTTACGTGTCAATCAGTGCCGTCATACTAAAAGATGTTGTGGCTGGGTCTCGTTTGACTCGGTTAACTGCAGAATTTACATTCTATTTAAAATTCGCCGACAAAAGATACTGCGGATTTAGGTGCCACTATTATAATCCGGATATGAAGACAGTGATGTGCAATTTAACGGCTATTACTCGCAGCTCTTCTCTGTCGATTTGATTAATTGTCTATTCAGTCAACTTCTGTATTTAGGAATTCCCCATTTTCTGAAACGTCAAAACTTAAATAGGTCAATGCTGATTCAGTTCCCACAAAAATACAATATCTCACACGTTTCCAAAACTTGGCAATAATTGAATTTAATGGACCATCAAGAGAATAGTCAGAATCCATGGATAGTAATTTTCAATTAACTCTAGTCGCTTGGGTTTTTTGTGGTATCAGTTTCGATTATACTGGTGTTTATGAAGATAGTAAAAGCTAGGCAAGCATATTTAAAAGCATTAATTACACTACAGAGTATAGAAGAACAAAGGCCAGCAGAGGAACCTCTACCCCCTTATAGCGAGCACCATCCCCAACATTGAGTGAGTTAGAAAGTATATAATAGAATTCATCAAACAATAAATAGAATATCAATATCCGATTTTCAAGTTTGTCGTTATGAAGTAATCCTTGCAGTGTTTATCGTTCAAGCCCTCCAGGCTCAATTCATAAAGCACAGAATAACCTGCCCACAAACTTTACAAATGATGAATAGCACAGAAACGAGTATTGTGTCTAGCTCAACTACATACCAAGGAGACGGATTTACAATGAATCCCTGGCTAAATCTAATATTCGTATTTGTAATCGCACTCACGCTAAATTGTTTCCTAATATGCTGTAAATTACGATGGAAACGGAAAGCAGAAATGAGAGAGCAGTCATTTATTGATATAGAATATAGTGGAGAAGAGCGATGTTCAATTGAAGAAGAACCGTTACCTGTGTATTCGCCAAGAGAAAGTTATTTACCAAATATACAACCAGCCCTTGTTCCTAGAGAACATTCGATATCCAATGAAAATTCGGAAACTATTGCAGCAGATGTACGTATTACTCCTTTACCCCCTACATACGAAGAGAGTGTTATTGGATAGGACTCTGTTGAACAGTGTACCAAAGATAATAAATTATAACTGTGCCATATATTTCTCAAGTAAGTTTATTTGATGCCAAAGATAAATTGTTGAATTCAGCGGCGCCTTCCTCTCCCAGAACGACCTCTAACCGCTCTTCCTCTAGCAGAGCCACCTCTGCCTGAACTGTTGGCTGGAGGAACATAATTGTTCAAATCAGGTCTAGCCACCAAGTTGTTCAGGTTTTGGTACACATTTTGCATGGCAGAATAGAACGAGAGTCTATCTTGACACAGAGTCTTGTCCAAACCTCTTAATCTTGAAATATTTAGTGATTTGGTTCTGAGAAGCATGTCCACTTTGCTCATATTGGTAAAGATAACCTTCATTGATTCAGCGGCACCAGCATTGTCAAACAGAGTTTGCAACATTGGATTAAAGACATTGGCATGATCACTTCGAGCCTCTACATATTCGTGTCCTTTCTTTTTCAACTGGACTTCATAATCCATATAGCGCTGTAATGAAGTCACCACATGGCTGGTGACATGATACACAAAGTACCTACTTGACATTCGGTCCATTTCCAAGTTTACGTTCAAAACATGTTCACGAGACAGATCAAAAATAGCTGCGTTTATGGAACTGTCCATTCCATACCAATGCGGGAGACGGCATTGAGCCAAAGACTTTGCTCTTAATATATCAAGAGAGTCATCACTGTTTTGAGCAAGTTTCAAAATTACAGTATTAAAGTAACGCACAGCAATTTCCTTCTTTGAGAACACAATCTCTTTAATTTCTCCAATAAATCCTTGAACTCCGTGGAATTGATTTCGAACGTCACCGTACTGATTCCAACGAGGATCCAAAAATTCAGAGGATGGGATATTCATTGCTAAAAAGAGAGAAGTTACACCGCCAGATTCAACCATTGATTCAATAGCACCCCAAATGGCCTCGCTGTTACTCAAATTGAGCATTTCGATAATAGTTTCAACCAAACAGCCGCTTACTTTAGAATGAAGGTTTTTGAATTTGTTCCAGATTTGCAAAAGCATGGTTTCCCCTTCCTTGTATTCAGAAAGAACCCTGATAATCGCAGTCATTGACGCTACACCCAACGTATTAAACTTTTCGGTAACAATTTCTTCAAGCTTTCGATAAAACAAGATACCGCCAACCTTTGCCAGTTGTCCCAAGCTGTTGATCAAAAACACATTGACATCTCGGTCTTCAATCCACTTTGGAGAAAGAATCAAGTCTAAAACTTGAAGGAATTCAGCTTCTTTCGATATTAACGCACCAGCCAGAGACTTTTTTACAAAAGCGTGAGGTGGTAATTCCGGATTGTCATTCAGCTTATCCCACAACGCAGCGATTTCCCCAACGGATGTACTAGACAAATGAGAGTATCTTTGAACTGCCAACACTTTTCGTTCAATCTTCTCGGCTGAATCCATCGCAATGAACTTGTAGAGCTCTGCCAATTCTTGCTGCTCTTTGGTGGACATTCGATTCAAGAAGGCAGCATTTGGGATCAAGAAGTTTGGATCACCTGGATTTCCAATAGTAAACACACCTTTTGTAAAGAGCTGAGATCCAGGTTGGAATTCTTTTTTCACAGTTTCTAAAACAAGGTCAGGGCGGTGAAGCAATAGGTCTGACAAAACTTGTTTGAGGTATAGTGCAGATGGACAAACTTTAACCAATTGCACTGCGTTTTCGATCAACGCTTTTCTTAAGCCGTGACTCTTTAGGAACAATCTTTCAGCATATCTCTTTTCGTATTGGTTGACGATGAGATTCAATTCACTCCATAGTGGTTGGTGGTACTTTCCTGCAAATTTGATATCCCACAAATGCTCAATACCAGCAACCTGTATTTTGAGTAATTGAATAATGATTTGAGCTTCTTCATCATTCAATTCTACCTTTTTGAATATTTGGGTAGAATACTTGGTTTTTTGGATTTTACCAATAAACTCTTCAGATTTCGCAAAATCCAGTAATTCGTTTACCAAGAACAAGTCCTGAATCCTTCTGTAAGATTTCGTGTTCCTTACAGTGTCATCGTCGCAGATGAAGCTTTTCAACACAGTGAAAATATTTACGAGAGTAGTAGACGGAAGCTTGAATCTAATGTAGAAATCTTTCAACTGCGTGAACCTATCGATTGTACCATAGCTGAGATGGTCTTCAACATTCTTTGGAACTTTGCCATGCAACATCTCAAGTTGTTCTGGTGCTAGTACTTTTTCATACAATCCGAGAACAAGGGCTTCATATTTTCTGGTGACAGTTCGCATAATAGGACGTAATCTTTTGGTTAATTTCTTATCCGATTTTGCAAATTTGTTGATAACATCGTCAGCGGTACTGGATGACATTGGAAATACAAATGCCTGCTTAGCAAAGGAATCAGACTGTTTTCTGGAGTACGCAGTAAACTTCATATTGAAGAGATAGTCGAACCAAAGTTGATACACCTTAAGTTTTTGTTCAACAGAGTCAATTGCGTATGGGAACGGAGCTTTCAATTCCTTGAGGAGCATAAAGTACAATAAACCATTTGTAATTTGATCAACATACCCCTGGAACATTTCGTTAATTGCAGGATAAGCAGTCGGTTCGCAGCTGTATCGATCTTCAATCACTTCATTGAGCACTTCAATAAGTTTAACATTGTTCTCGTAGCTTTCGATAAACACTTTATCGTCAATTGGAGAGACTTTTGGAAGGTAAGTTGGCATCAAACGGTGGAATTGCATCAGAACAGGGTGCGTAAGACCTAATCGAGTAAACTCTACTCTTCTTATTTTACTTTCAACCCATTGGCAAACTGGCAAGACAGTGTCCTTGGTAGTGAACATTCTATTGCGTAGAACATAATCCATCGCAACTCGAACAGCATCACTAAAGTAATTCAATCGCTCAGGCTGTTCTCGGATCAACGTTTGACGTCTTAACACCATTCTCTGTAGTCTTCTATCGTAGGGATTGATGTATGGAGAAAGATGAGTTTCAAACGTAGTTGGATCCTTTGTTTTATCATTTACAGACCATTCTTCATCAAAGAACATCGACAATGAATCTTTCCTTGGCAAAGACTCCAAGTAATCGAGGATCTTTTTGACAACATCTTCAGTTAAGCTCTTTCTAGTGTTGTTGTAACTGTTTAATACTCTAAACAAAGATTGTACTCTACTGTGGCTTGGTAGAAGCTCGACTGCATCTCCAAGTAATTTTGTAATGCTTTCGATCAATTCATCATCAAAGAACAATTCAAGGGTAAGGCTTTTCTCCAACTGTCCGACATCAGGTAGTGAAACCAAGAATGATTCAAAAAAGGACAGAGTGTGTTCATCATTTTTCCAGTCAGAAATAGAAATACCCAAATTGAGATTAAAGGCAAAAAGGGCAATTCGAGTGTTAACGATTTGGTGGAGTTTAACTTTGTTGCCAGCCATAATATAATGATACGTAGCTTTTAACAAGATTTCGTTGATCACTGCAAAATAATCAAATGACACCTTTTCGTACTTTACCAGCCAGAAATCACAAACTTGGTCAACAAATGGAGACCAAACACTAGAATCACACGTATCAATGACATTCAAAAACACTGGTTTGGTCTTATTGAACAGCTCTAATAGCTTCTTATCATTAACGTCGACCGTAACAGAGTTCAGGATCTTCTTCCATACAGAAAGCACTTTTGGACCAAAATCATACCATTTCCAGAATAAAGAATACAAAGAAAACACTTCAGCCTTGACAGCAACAAAATAATCGTTCAATGGACCTTCTGGAATTGAGCTTGTTGCGAATCTAAAGTTTTCAATTGTAATGTGTTCCAAGACAAACTTTGTGATCACGTTAACAGTAGAGTTCAAGTTTGAGAAAAGTTTCAAAAATACTGTTTCTTGGAATTCGAAATAGTTTTCTTCTGTGATCTTGACGCTAAACATTTTGTCAATTACATTGCGGTAGAATGCAAAAATCCTCTTGTATCCTTCAAGCAACACGCTGGTGGCAATTTTGGGATCTTTCTTGTCAGCATTTAAATATAAAGATCGCAGTCTCTGGTTGAAACTATTAAAAACTTTAGTAAAAATCCTGTCTGCAATATCAATAAAATTCGTTCTACAGATTTTGGTAATTGCAGCCGAATCAACCAATACACTAAAGTTATTCTGTTCCAGGAATGGTTTGAGTTCATCAAACGCAGTGATCAAGATTTTTTCCCAATTGTCAATCAGTTGAATTGTTTTTGCAACAGATGGCCACATGTTCTTTTCGATCGACTTCATCACAAATTCGGCAACATACTTTTGCTTATTGAAAGATTCATAAGAAGCACTATAATCATATACAATGTTGTTTTGATGGATGATGTTCTTAATGTCTTTAAAGGAATCCAACACCAAACTTGCTTTCAAGTCAAGCTTTGCACCTCTATAACAATTGGCATTAATCCAATCCCAGATTTGGTTAGCCAATGCTCTAAACAACAAGTTCGGATCTTTTAGCTCTTTCTCCAAGAGCTGCATCCAGAATTTCATGTCCTTTGTCCTTCTAGTGGTGTTGAACAATTCTGAAACGAATGCAAGTTCAATTCTGTCATCACTAACAGTAACTTGCTCATCTTTCTTTACTACCGCACTGTAGCGAAGTTTCACTGGAGGAAATTTCAAGTAAATATAAACAACTTTGTGCAAGAATTCCACTGGATAGCTGGAATTGAAGTATCTAAAGAATCTATTCCATTCGCTATATCGGTCCAAGATCCCCAACTTTTCTAGCTTGGTAGAAAAGTAGTCAAGTATCACACTTTTGTGGTATTTAAGAATCATTGACCAGGGAACATTGGCGCTATAGACCCAATATTCATCTAATAGGGTAGCGAGACATCCGCCAGAGACTGTATACAGCATGTCGCACACTTGAGTGCCAGTCAATCCGTAGCGTTCTAAAGTTAAACAAAAAGTACCTCGATTCTTAACAATTGCATCCAAAAACTTTGTTCTTCTAAATCGAATGCAGTTCTTTATCAAAAGCCCTTGAACTGTTTTCGAAGATCGGTCGTAAAACGAGAATATCAACTCATCGGGAGCTGACGAGCGGACAATTGCAGGCAAGATAATCTTGCGAGCAATTACAGGAAGTAGAGGCTTTTCTTTATCAAACCAAGCAACAACTGTTTGATGAACGGCAGGATTTTTAAGTATCAGATTGGATACAAGCAAACTAGCAGTAGTTTGAAGGGAGACTTGCTTGTGGATATCAGACTGTAACAACACTTGTTCAGCAGCTTCTAATGCACCTTCTCGAATAGTTTGAGAATAGAGATTGGCGGCCTTTTGCTGCAATGACGAGGGCAACCCTTCAAGATCCTTATTCAATTGTAGTAACCCATCTTTGGACAGCGTGGGGTATTTCGCATTCAACTGTAAAACAATTTGTTCGCTAAGATTAGATTGATGGAACCTTTGCATATTATACAAATTTTAGAATAGATTTCAACTTGTCTTCACTTGATTTATACCGAATTCTGAGTCATGTGACTGACTAGTAGATGTGCATCATAGACGCAACTATTTTACAATAAGCAAGATAATGAATAATATTTGAAGGAATTTAGCAGATCCTGGTCTCTGTCAGGTCGACTCTTGAGCGCTCGAGCGTTGTCCAACATGAACGAATCCATGGTCGAAAAATTGTGAATTTATTGATGACAGAAATGACTCATTCTCCCAAATCAACGACTTTTGCTTTTGTGACTTGATTGAATCTGTCGATTGGAAGCGCAATTTTCCAGTCAACATGTCCTCCACCTAAAAACAAAACTGGTGGCTAGATTAAAACTATGCATTACCTCCAACTTTGTAATATTTTCAGTAACCAATATAGGCACATTTTCCAGCATTCCAATAGGAGTAACTCCGTTATTTCCGTATCCGGTTAACTTTATTGCCATTTCTTCAGGTGCAATTCGCATATTTATTGCTTTGGCGCTTTGCTGTCCCCATTCTTTCATTAATACGTTAAGCTTTTTGTTGTTGATCTTGTCAGTGTACTGCACCACTACCAGGATATATTTTGGATGGGAATGGTCTAATACATTTTCTTGACCCTCCTTTGGTCTCCATTTTGTATTCTCAAATAGGAGTGATTTACAGAGATGATCAATCGATGGAGCTTCTAATCTCTCCCTTCGTTGTTCCAATGGCCATTCATAGTAGTCTGATTCCACACTATAAAAATTGCTGACGTCGTCAATTCCTAATGCTTTCGCCGCATTGACAACTTGAAGAGCAGATTCCGGAATATTGGTGTGTTGTTGAGTTTTAACTCTAGCAAGAAAGCGCTCTAAATACATGAAGAATTTTTTTATTCTAATTTGGGGTTAACCTTATCCAGCTCATGCGACTTTAACCATTGCTTTAATTCAGTGGGCTTATCCGAACAGATGCCATTAGCACCAAGCGACCTGACTCTCTCCCATTTCGCAGGATCGTTTAGAGCACCAGTTCCATCGCTGCCAAAAAATATTACCGAGACTCCTCTGGCATTCATTGCTTTTACATAGCCTCTCTCTGCAAAAAGGGCCATGTCGGGACATATTAGCGCTGATTCCCTAAATTCCATAATATTCAAGAGTCCCAACTTGTAAAGCATGACGGATTTAAATCCTCGATACATGTCAAAAAACAAAGGTATTGAATCTCCAAAGTGCTTGTAGCACATATCATTGATTGAAGGTTTGAACGAGCCCCAAACAGTAATATGCTCTCTTTTGTACTCCTGTATCATTTTACCGACTCTAATCACAAGCTCTTTGGGCCCGTTTTTACAGTCAATCTGCATTGCACTAGTGGGAAATTCTTGAAGAACAGTTTCAAAGAGTGGTATACGGTATGAGTCTGGATTGTTGACTACTTCCTCTTTGTCAAGGAGATCTTTTGGGACAATTAGCTTTGGCAGGTCTTTGAAATTACTAAATTAACATCAGATACTAGTCGGAAATCTTGGTCTTTAATCCACACATTTTCTCAAGTGTATTATCATGAAACACTACAATTTCGCCATCCTTTGTCATTTGAACGTCCATTTCTACCATAAATCAATAAAAACCCAAAATATCGGCCTTTATGCTTGCTGAATATCGAAATCCAGGCATCGTATTTTCGACCCATTCTCTAGATCCTCCTCTATGAGACATGTAAGTGTGAGGAAATGGAAGGCCGCTGTTCATTTTAGTAATCTTTTTATTCCTCAATAGCTGATATCCCACAAATGAAGTTGTCGCTATGATTACCAATGTAGCTGCAGTTGACATTCTTAATTTTGGAAAGTTTTATAACTGGAAGGGAAAAAACGGGGCGAGTGACGTCATTGAGCCACTTGCGTTGAAACAAGTCAACAAACGCTTGATGTCATTTCAATAAATCAGATCTCTGATTAATATGCGATTCACTAGGCCGACACAGTCAGTGCAGTTTACACGCTCGCTGGTTAATCCGATTGGAACAAGTCCAGATTCATGTGGGCTTTCTTATCTTTTTAGTTTGCACCTCTTTGAGCAATGCTAAAGAGGAAGCGATTGCTTTTACAAAATATTACGTGTATCGCCAACCCTTTGTCCAACAACTAATAAATCATACTATCGTAATGGAAAATAAAATCAATGTATTTGGCCTTTAATATCAACACCTTTCCTTTCCATTAGCTGTACTTGCTCTACTAATATACCATACGCCATCTTACAATCAACTTGCTCTTCTTCTATCAAAATTCCATACTTTTGTACGAATTCTTTGGTTTCTCTGATTTCTTTTTTCTTTGGGTCAGATAGAGCAATTCCTAAAAACAGACACAGCTGGGAAATAGAAAGCTTTGGTCTAAATGCTTTTGTTAGTTTCTTAAACAGATTTAATCTTTCTCGTTCAATAAATTGGTCCATAAGGTATCCAGACATATTTGGAGCAGAATGGTATAGCTTGAAGAATGTATTGTAATCTCCCATTGATAAACTTGATCTCACTGAAAGGGCATGTTTCACGTTTGGACCTGGATTGGCGATGCTGCCTAAAAGTTTAATAAGATCTTTTCTGTTGAATGTATGAAGCATATAAATAATTCTGTAGGATACAAACTCATCTTTACAACCTGGCTGATTAAATATGTTATATAATTGATTTAGCTGTGCAGAGCATTGGTTATATTCTCCCAAATCACCCTTCGTAAGTAAAGAAATACCTTTTCAATCGCTATTCGGGCATGGGTTTCATATACTTTTACGGTAAACTCATTCTTTATCTGTTGCACAGTCAAATCCTGGCGTAAACTCTTAAATTGATCACATATATAGGTATAATTTTCTTCCTTTTTCCATTTTTGCTTCAAGTATTCCAATGTTCTAGTTAGAACACTAAGTGGACGCACAGTCGATGGATCAGGTGCTGAAGTTAGTCTTAAATAAGGCTTTTCTAGGTCCTGACAGGTTCCTATAATTGACACTCCGTCCCAATTAACAAAATCTTGATGGTCGTCGCCATATTCTTGTCGTTCTCTTTCAAACCGCTCAGATTGCTGTTTCTTTTTTCGTTCTTTAGATAGATGCTCATCTTTATCTGCTTTAAATCTGTTACGTCGGTGTTCTCTCCTTTTAGTCTCTATTTCTCTCTCCACTGGTGTCAAGTGGCTCATATCCGAATCTTTATCATCTGAATCTGAATCAAAAATTGCTTTTCCAACAGATGGACTTGATATGGATGATTTCCCTTTTGATTTGGACAGCAGCTTACTCGCCTTTTTGGAACCCAAAGGCGAGTTCATTGAAGGAGACCCTACGTTAGGAGTGCTATCCAGTGGGGATGGCATATTTTGTTTTTTCGATATAGCAGCAGGTAAATATGCAGGTGCTAAACGAGGTGGGACCGATGGAATATGATCTTGAGAGGTGAACGGGCTAGATGAATTAAAAATTACTCTGGAAGAGGCATTCGCTCCCAGTCAGTCGTCCAAACCGAATTTGTATCCATTGCGACACCTATCACCTTTTTTAATTTGATTTCAATCATGGTTTTTGTTGCGGGTGTACTAGAATTAATTGCTCTACTAAGATAATTCTTTAAACTATCTGGCCATCCTTGACTGCCTTGTTGATCTGGATTAGCGATCAAGTACTATTTTGATCCAACACTGCAGGTTTTGCAGGATGTTGTTTTTGCCGCTGTTGCTCAAAGCCTGCTAGCTGATACTGCGTCCCTGAATAATTTGGATACTGCTGATACATGACTGGGTTGGATTGAACTACTCCATAAGATCTGCTATTAGTACATATTACCGACTATAATACTGCTGGTATTGTTGGTAATATTGTTGATATTGTTGCATTAGATGTGGATTCTGCGTAAAATACTGATTGATTTGATCTTGAGTCCTTGATATTAATCAGCAAAAACCACGGCGTACCATCAGCGTTAACAAACTGTGAAGCGTTAAATTGATGATTCATTATTTTCTCAAATTTCCAAAAATTGAATGTATCGCCAACTCAGGAGTATTACTTCGAAAGCATTATTCTTTCAATCGCATGGAAGACCAGAATCAGTTCTATCCGTAAAGAATTACAAGTTATCGATGAATGATGATCAGATTATAGTTAAAATCCTTGCTGCACCAGTAAACCCATCGGATATAAACATCATTGAAGGTGATTGGTTTTAATTCTAGGGACTTATCCCGTTAAACCAATTTGGACCGATACCGGAGCTGTTGGCGGGCAAGAAGGGTATGTTTAACTAACGTTAGAGTTGGCGAAGTCGTCCACGTTGGATCAAACATATCTCATTTAAAACCTGGCGATTGGGTATTGCCTGTGAAACAATCATTCAGTATTTTGTTATTAAGTTAGATACATGGCAAACTCATGCAACTGCAGAAGCCGCGAATGTTGTGAAGTTGGAAAATATCAAAGCTGTTTCCCCAATATTAGCTGCCACTATATCCGTTAATCCGCCAACAGGTATTTTGCTATTTATTGTAGCTTATCGCATGATTAAGGATTTTGTTGCGCTGGAGAAAGGCGACGTGATTATTCAAAATTCAGCCAACTCTGGTGTAGGACAGGCAGTCATTCAGTTAGCAAATGCTTGGGGATTAAAAACTGTTAATATAGTCAGAAATAGGCCTGATATGCAGAATCTTGAGAAAGAGCTAACTGATTTGGGTGCTGATTTGGTGATAACTGAAGACCAAGTACGAAAAGCTGAAACTGAAAAAAAAATTAAAGATCTTGGCATTCCAAGACTCGGATTGAATGGGGTAGGTGGCAAAAGCGCTACCAATATGGCCAGGCTTTTAGGGTACTTTAATTTAATTGTAGACCAAACGCATTTATGGTTACATATGGCGGAATGTCAAAAGAGCCTGTCACTATCCCAACATCACTGCTTATATTCAAAAATCTGACGTGCACAGGCTTTTGGATGAGTAAGTGGGCAGCCGATAGGCCCGATAGCGCAAGGATTGATATTTACTCTGAACTGTTTGAACTAGCAAGGCTAAAGAAATTTAAAGAACCTCTTCATGAAACATGGTCATTTAAAGATCTATCTGACGACCAGTTGATCAAAGTTACCTCACGTCCTGAGAGCGGGTTTCAAAATGGCAAACGAATTTTGGTCCCAGAGTAGCATGCGCAGAGGTCAGTTGCTTATCAAAAGCTTGCAAAAACAATAAAGATTTTTTATTCAGGTCTATATACAGGTGGCAATTCTCTAATAGAATCAAAATGCATCTCTTCGTCAGGGGTATAGCTTGAATCCTGTGGTTCTTGATACATTGGGAGTACAAGATCAGCTTCGTCCAACTTTGGTGGCCGAATCCAGTGTTGTTCATGATACTTTCTCATTGACAGTAACATGCCAAAAAATATCCCAACTATAAACAAGAATATACTGAACATGACGGCAATATCCACTGGCTGATCCATTTGGAATAACCGCCTCATTGTGTGTTTAAATATACAAGTCATACACCAGAACGTGGACAGCCGGGAGCGTTTGATAACAGATTATCACCATTCCAGTCAGCTTTGTCATTCCCGGTGATCTAATCGGCATGCAAGATAATAAAGCCGCTTAGTGACTATAAAAACATTTTATTTTTATTAACTGGATATATATGGTGAGTGGTGTGGTATAATACATTTTTACAGCTTCATTGCAGAGCATACGGCGGCGGACTTCCGACATACTCCACTTCCATAGTGTTTGTGCTGGAATTTACTGTTTCATCCGTTTGTATTGAATTCCTTCTCACTATGACTTGAATTCCATCCACATTGTTATCCTGGAGTGCTCTGGTGACTATTTCTCTTTCGTCGTCGTCGTCAACATACATTGGTAATACTAAATCGACTTCCTCCAGCGTTGGAGGGAATTCCCATGATTTGTCTGTTATTCTGAGACAGTAAATAAATATAATTGCAAGTATTATCCAAAATACACATGCTCCTATTATCAAGAGCAGCTTTGTAGTATCCATTTTAGATCAAAGTAGTGTGCAAATTGTGGTAAAAGTTCTGACTAAAAAGGCTCCAAACAAGGAAGTAGGTCACAGGGCAAAAGCAGAGCAAGGACCCCCGAAGCCTTCGTTTCAAACACTATAAAATGTATCAAATGGGAAAAAACCAAAACCGGTCAGTGAATTCTTGGTAAAACTACAGTTACTTTACAGTGGTTGCAACGGACAAGTTTTCCCGGGCGCTTGGCAGAATTTTGAATTAGAATTCATTGAAAAAAAAAGTTTTTTGTTCAAATGGAGAAGAGGCTAAACATTCAACACATTGACAGCTTCTGTCAGTTAAATTCCGCCTAAAGCTTATATTAGGAAAGAATCCGCGGTGTGACCTTTAAAGATATTTCACTGCTGTTGGATATCCAGCTGTTGGGTATCGAGCTGTTTTCCACAATTTCCAGGTTGACCGCTCAAAGTGTGAACTTAATGCCTATGGCAGTCTAAACCAAGTAAGCGTATATGATTTATAAACTTTATTTAAAACAAACTATGAGCATTGCTTTTCAGGTACTTGAGGCAAGGTTCAATTTGAAAGGAATCAGCCCTATAACCTATATAACCATCAGGTCTCACCAAGAATACTGCCTCCTTGCCAACGCCAAAGTGTGGGGAGTTTGTTTCGTTCCCATAGAGAATTGCCGAGACTAGTCTGGTCGTTTTTAATACATCAAGCAGAATGAACGGTATTTTACCACCACAGAATACAATAACTGTAAACCCATAAGATGGGCCTTTGCAGCGGGAATCAAAGGTTGAGTAAAGTGCAGATGCAATTCGGTCTCCGGCCAACAACTTTTTCCCTGGATATAAATAGGACAGCCATCCACAATTTTCGACTGTTAACGAGCTAAAATATTTGGTGTTGAGCACCGCTGCAAATTTAGTTTGCTCCGATTTGAAGATAGGAGCAACGTATTTCAACAGCGTATTTCGAATAGTTTTTCCAAAATCGCTTTTTGTTTCATACATTTGTTGCATTTCGAATGTTTTTTTAACCAATATTTCCCCTTCACGGCGTCTTTCCTCTTCATAGGAACTCAGCAATTTTGGGTCAGCGACACCTTTAGCAACCAATGACAGTTTCCAAGCCAGATTCAATGCATCATGAATTCCATAGTTTAATCCCAATCCGTGAGCTGGTGAAGTCATATGGCATGCATCGCCTGCTAAAAATACTCGATTGTTATTCCAATACTTTTGTGCAAGTAAATAATGTGCGTTGAATCTGGATGTGTAAAGCACTTCCTTGAATGAGAATCCCGGGAACATTCTGTCATTGACCAACTTTTCAATAACCTCGTCGGGCATCGGTAACAGTTCTCTGCTGTTTTCTTTTGAAATATATTGGTATTCTTCATTTTCCGAGAGGTCAATTACACCGCAATATGAATCGTTTGGAAGTGGAATGAAATATGATAGACCACCATCAGATATAAAGTACTTTAGTGAATCAGCAGAGTTGTGATTGTAGTCCGTTGTACAATGAAAATATACGGAACCGTTTTTCAACGAGGATCCTTTCAATTCAATTCCCATTTGTCGTCTGACTGTTGATTTTCCACCATCTGCTCCAATTAAATAATCAACATCCACAAGCTCTTCATTTGATAATTTTACTCTTACTTTATCCCCATCATCATGAATTTCCACCACGGAGATATCCCTCGCTACGTAGACACCGTTATCTGCTAAATACTTTGTGAGAAAATATTCAGTCTTCCATTGATCAATGCTGCAATAATAATTGTATTTAGTGTGCTTTGCAAGCTCATTGGAAGTGTTTAATTTTGCAATTGGCTGTCCATCCACATAAAAATCGATATTCGGCCAGTGGATTGCATTTTCTACTACTTGCTGGGCAACGTCTCCATATAATTCCAATACTTCAATTGTACCTGGTGACAGCGAACAGCCTTTTGCAAGACGATGAGGTTCTTTTAGAGAGTCGATGATAACAAAGTCGGATACAGGTACACCTTGACGAACGAATTCGGCAGCGCACAATAAACCGGTAGTACCTGCACCAACAATCATGCATTTGTAACTCTTGTCCATTTTGTGAGTGGTGAGGCTCGAAATTTGAACAAAAAAATTTGCATTTCAAAAAAGATAAGAGTAAATTTCAATTACAGTAAAATTTAAACAACATGCTGCAAATTAAACAACAAACCAATCTTTTTTAACAGCGAAAAAGAAAAAATGAATGGGGCCAACCCGGACTCGAACCGGGAGCCCCTCGCACCCAAAGCGAGGATCATAACCCTTAGACCATTGGCCCTTGATGCCGAAAACTTTGGCGGTGCAGATGAATAATATGGAAAGTAATTCAGAATGTTCAGAACTGTTACTTCACTTCTAACGAATGTATTTCATGCTTGTTTATAAAACTAGATTGAAACTCATATATATACCAATAAAAGTAATCGATTACAGGGTAAAATAATTACCTTTCAAAGCTCGAGAAACAATCAAGGTCAATAACAGGATAGCTTTGGTTTCTCCTACTTGTTGGATAACCTGGGAGGCAAAAAGTGCTGGCTTTACTTTGCTACTGATAAATGTTCAAATTATCATTTAATCCGATTTTATAGAAATAACACCTTTGAAGGAGAAGTGAGGTCAAATATCTTATTACCAAGGTGGTAAATGGGTTGCCATATGCAATATATATATTGCCTAAGGACGGGTTCAGCTATAATTGAAAAAGTATTGCTTATTGAATTCACCAAATCCAAGCACAGCTTCTAAGAAAAGTTCACAAAAGACAATTCACATTTGAAAGACTATTGTTGTGCTATTAGAGTTTCTATTTTGTTATAAGGGAAAAGCAAAATAGGTAAAAAAGTCGCTCCCAGGTGGGCTTGAACCACCAACCTCTCGATTAACAGTCGAACGCGCTAGCCAATTGCGCCATGGAAGCAACTAAAGGGGGCCAACCCGGACTCGAACCGGGAGCCCCTCGCACCCAAAGCGAGGATCATAACCCTTAGACCATTGGCCCTTGAAACCTCCATTTTCAGAGCACTCTACCAAACTTGTAAACTGAGAACGACAAGTTTTTCAATTGATATTATTTTATGAATTCGTTCAAAAGCGTGTCAAAAGTGACTTTTATATAATAAATATTGCTTTTTAAATAAATAGCAAAATGAGAGTTGGTTTTTGAAAGGTTGGTCCTCCAAGTAGCTATTTCAATTGACCTGGACTCATTCAAGTTAACTTGGCCTCAATATGTTTAGTATTTGATGAACTAAATCTCGAATAGACGAACAAATAATTTTTCTACGCGTAGAGATGAGCGCAGGAGCAGGAAAGCGTTTCCCCAAAGCTAAATTGTAACTGTTCATTAACTAGATTATCTCCAATAGAAGCTCTGGAGCAGGAAAACAGGGAGATGGAAGATAGACTGCGTCAGTTTAGAGAAACTATGCAGCGTCAAAAGGAGAAACGATCGTAAATCAGATTAATGTAGGTTTTTGAATGGAAATACAAATACAATGTGGAAAGGGGGTCAAACTGGAATAGGGTCATTATCTAGCTACGCAACCGATGTGTTAGCTAAACGAAAGAATAAAGGATTCAAAGGCGTTGGAAAGGAAGGTTATTACTTTATAATATTAGCCGAGCACATTGTTAAATCAGATTTAGGAGCAACAAATCTCACCAATTCCAGTATTATAAATAATCCACCAACTATCTTGGCTCCCGTTCAAGCAATAAAACCTACTCCATATCCAGCTAATCCACCGCAACAGAATCCACCAAAGAGTATCCAAGGGAATATACCTGGATATTTGGTTCCAATCCCGCCACCAGCAGAGAGAGAAAAACAAATCAGACCAAAGTCGATGAGGATGGTAATTTTCACTAATAAAAGTGGAGAGTTCCGCAAGAATTGCTAACAGTTATACATACAAAGCAAGAACCAGAGCCTTTAGCGAATTCACTATTAGATGGTGAATATGATCCTGAAGAAAGTAGAAAATCGTTTTTGGAAGCACTAACCGATTGGAGAAAGTCCACACCCAGAGCCCAAACTCCAAAAAGAGGTACCAATATCTAATCAAGATATACAAACTTCAGAATATCAACAGACAAATAATGCCGATGGCCTAGAAATTAGTATAAATTTTCAAGAGAATCTTTCATACTTGGACAAATTGGTCTTAAAAAATCGCATTAGACCAAAAAGTGAACCAACAGCTAAACCAATAGAATTAGTGGAATCCGAGGTTGTACATGTGGATAATAATGATGAATGGGATGAGTCAGATCATGAAAACTTTACGGCAATAATAGAGAGTTTAAGGAACAAGAAGATTGATGTACTAAAAGAGGAAGAAATTGAAATGTTTGACATTGGCGAGTTTTCTGTTGAAGATGTAACTGAATGTGAAGAAGAAGTAATCCTCAAGGCTTTGGACAAAGGCATTATGATTGAGTGCGTGCCTTGCTCCAAGTGCATAGTGGTTGAACCAGAAGATATATAATATAAACTTTTATTGGAAAACTATTGATTTTTGTTTGCAATATGAGCGCACAGCTTGGTAGCCTAATTCTTTTCCAATTCCACTATTTTTGAAACCTCCAAATGGAACATACGGTGGAATATCGTTGTAGCAATTCACCCAAATTATTCCAGCATCAATTTTCTCTGCGCAATAATCAATGATATCTTTATCCTGGGTAAATATTCCCGAAGCTAACCCATATTGTGAGTTATTCACTCGATCTATTACTTTGTCCACTTCATCGAATGGTGCAAGCACTGCTAATACCGGACCAAAAATTTCAGTTTGGGCTATGGGATCGCTATCGCTGATATCGGTAAATATTGTTGGAGTTACTATGTTTTCATTGATTGCTTGTCCTAACAGTTGTCGTCCATCTAGAAAAGAAGAAACCTGCGTTAATTCGGCAATACATTATTGAATGCGTTACTATCAATCAGAGGTCCGATATACGTATTTTCATTAACAGGATCACCAATCACCAAATTTCTTGCTTTTGCTATTAGAACATCCAGCACAGATTGATACATATCTCTCTTTACAAACAGTCTGGATATCCCACAACAATTTTGACCCATGTTTGAAAATGCTCCGTTAATAATATCATCTGTAATCTTTTCAATATCCCCATCAAACACTATCGCAGCATTTTTGCCACCCAGTTCCAAAGTATAAGGGATTAATCTCTTTGCACAATCCAGCGCAATGCTTTGTCCAACATGACTTGAACCAGTAAATGATACCATGCCAATATCATTGTTTCTCGTAATAGACTGCCCAACAGCACCGTCTCCCAACAGGACATTAAATACACCGCTAGGTAATTCAGACTTTAGTAAATCCGCCAAAAACAAATCTGCCAACGGAGTTTTTTCACTTGGCTTTAGTATGACAGTATTTCCAGCTAACAAGGCAGGGGCCAATTTCCAGCTGGTGAGGAGTAACGGATAATTAAAACTTGTTATTAATCCCACCACACCAATCGGAAAACACTTGATGATTGCATTATTTACACGCTCATCGTTTAAATCCAGTTTAGAATAATAGTCAAATACTTGTATTGCCGCTTCAACATCCCATTTGGCCTGTGTGATTGGTTTACCATAGCTAGACTCAAGTTTGGCAAAATGACTGAAATTACTCTGAATTTTATCTCTAATCGTAACCATTAAATCCCTTTGTTATGTGATTGTTACCGTTTCGGCATCGTTCTCCACTCATTGCTCTTGAACGCTCGTTTCGCAGAAGAAATGGCAAGATCAACTGTAGCCGTATCTGCGTAGTGTATAGAGACTTTTCCCGTTAGTAGTTTCAATTCCCGTTCGATCCCATTAATCCACTTTCCATCAACAAAAGATTTTATCATCAAAAAGTAAAAAAATATAAACAGTTTATTACTAGTCATTCCAGGTCACTTGCTTCCTTTAAGATTTCATCCATTTTTGCAATCAGCAAGTCAGTCTTTCCTTCTAATGCGTCCATGATTTGGTTGGCTTGATCCTAAGATGAAAAACCAATAACCATTTGTTTTAATAGAGCTGTTATATCCATATCTTCGATCCCTGCATCTTTTAAAGCGTTTAGCTCTGCATGAATTTCGGTAATGTCTTTTCCTTTCAACATTCCAGATTCAAATTTGGTGTCAACAAAAACACATCCCACAAAGAACAAGGTTCGGAAATCCTGTTATCTTGGTCCTGAAAAAGAGTGTCTACTTTTTCAAAGTTGTGTAAACATCTGATTACTGCCAAACTATCTATTTTGCAATGAGATAAACTAATTCAGCATTGTAAATGACACAGACTCAAAATTAACACAAATTTGCAATTTAATCTCTCTCCTTTTTACTAGTAAATGTATGTCTATGGGTGCTCAAATGTATGTCTATGGGTGTTCAAATGTATGTCTATGGGTGTTTGCGTATTTGTCCAAACAAGATTATCCATATAATCTGGATCTTCAGAAAGTAGGATTGTCAATAAAGTAAAATCTCTCTTGAATGTTTCTGTTATAAATTATTTAGGGTTGAATTTATGCTAAAGATTTGAATTCAAAAACTTTAAATGACCAATTTAAATGAATTTATGCAGGTAACTTCTTTATGAATTGGATCAGAAAGCCTAAGGAAGTAAGAAAGAGAAAAATGAAGGACAAGCACCAAGAACAGATTTCATCTATTAAAAAGTCTTTGGGGCTGTCCTGGAATTTGGGAATCCCTTCTAGTGAATTAGATGGCTCCAAACCAAATGATAGCAACACTAGTGGTGATGTAATCATCAGAGAAACTCAAGATATTGCTTTCAATGGAATAACCACGGTTTGTAGCTCCTCATGTTTTCAATCAAACAAAGACATTGACAGGCTTATGGAAATTCAAAGTTCTCAGATAACTGACATGGATCTAAGAATAAAAAATTCACCGATATACAATATCTCTGTTGATGAATCGGAAAGTTTAATTTCTCCACAACAATCTTTGACAACTGAACAATCTCCTCCACCACCTCTGCTTTGTCCAGACTTGCCGGAAAATGAAAGCCAACTACTATCTGACCATATCGAAATTACCAAGAATGATTTAAATCTTAATAGCGCTGATAATTCTGGCGATAAAGTTACCCTTAAACCAACAAACAATGAATTTCTAGATAAGAATTCAAACCAAGAATTTTCTTGCGCAGGGAAACAAGATCAAAAGAATGAGTTTGGATTTGAATCTTTTAGTAGTGTTCCTGGGAATATCAAGAATTTGATTACTGGCACTAGATTTGAAAATGATAATGGAATGGAATCAACAAAATCCGGGGAATGTTTAGAAAGCAAGTGCTTCCGAAACCCCAAAGACAATCTTCAAATTATACATCAGACTTTGAAACCCTCTCAATTATCTGCTGCATCTGAAATCTCACATTTATATGAATCTATTGAATCTCTTCCAATGGAAATTCCCATAGATCCTATCGAATCAAGTCCTAAATTTACCGCTGAATTGATTCCAGATAGCTGTTTAAAGGAGTTTCTACAAGGTAAGATCTATCCAACTAAGAAGAAAAGTCTAGTTACACTCAAAACTCGCATACATCAAAGAGTTTCATTGATATGATCAAATCGGAAATTACAAATTCACCATCTTCAATATCAAGTCAAGAGCTAAACACTGCTTTATCTTATCAGCGATATGTTACTCAAAATGAAACGGAATTGCTTTCTATTGAATCCCATGTTCTGCAAATGGTTGAAAGACATAGGCGCACTTTGGAAAATGATATCAAACTGTTTTTCCTGGATTTGAGAAAAGGATAATAAACATTTGCAGTTATCTTAATAAATGTAACCGGAAAATCGCCGCCGAGGGCCAATGGTCTAAGGGTTATGATCCTCGCTTTGGGTGCGAGGGGCTCCCGGTTCGAGTCCGGGTTGGCCCCCTTTAGTTGCTTCCATGGCGCAATTGGCTAGCGCGTTCGACTGTTAATCGAGAGGTTGGTGGTTCAAGCCCACCTGGGAGCGACTTTTTTCCTTTTATCGGCTTAATCAGTTGCAACTCACCTGGTGTATTTATTTTTGGTTTTCATCCTAATTTTGGTTGATGGATTAGAAAATTGAAAGCGTCTATTTTCCGTCCCTTTTCTGCCTAAATTTCTATCCTTCAAAAAATGATTTTTAAAAAAGTGCGATACAGCTGTGATTACTGCACAAAAAGAGTACCTTGTGGCTAATATAGAAACGCAAGTGTGATAGGCAACAGCCATGTTCGTTCTGTGTTGCCAAGCATAACAAATGTGAGTATACTTTTCAGAAAGAAATTGAAGGGCAATTGGAAAACATCGCCAAACGGATAAGACAGATGGAACAAAATTTGCTAATACCCAGTAATTACAACCTGGAAAGGAAAGAACCACCGCAAACTCAGATAACTCTAATAACATTAACAAGAGAATTGGAAATGGAATTATTTGAAAAAGAGCACGATTACCTGCTTGACTTGAGGTTTAAAAAGTTCCCTTGTGTTGTTCTTGGAGTTACCGAGGAATACTATCGTCAATCGGCAAAGATATTTTGGCCACTTCGCTATGCTCTTTATGCAAGTGGTTCATTGTTTCTCAAAGATAATCAACTACCAAGTGGTATTTCAAATAGGATCGAACTTGTCAATATATTTCTCCATAAAGCCCAGTCGTTCAACTATGCAAAATGTTGCGATCACATTTCAGTATTGACTTTGGAAACCATTGCAAACGTATGCTATCGTAGGATATTGTTAACGTAGAATTAAATTGTATAAGCGAATCCATTCTCTATTTTAGACTTAGTTTGCAGTACGCCAGGATATGTAATATAAACTCAGAGACGGGTATTTCAAAGATAACGCTTTTCGATTATGAAAAAGAGAATATAAGGAGACTGTGGTGGTTGCTGTATAGGGATTACGCTTCTTTTCCAAAGCATTTGAAATATGGAACTATATGTGAAGAGGAAAATCAAATATTTCTGCCAGCTGCGAATATCTTTTTTGAAAATGCCAGTATGCGCGATTACTTTGGGATAGAGATAATGTCCAATGATGAATGGTACACTTGCTGCATCCCTGATTCGGATATTGAAGCATACCATTCCATATTGCAGAGAATTCAAGTAAAAGTTCACCATTATGTTGATATTGAGCTATCTGCCAACACTTGCACTTCTCACTATATTGCTGGTTGTTTAAATGCATCTCTTATTGACTGGATGAAAGCTTTTACTCCAAAACTAGTTTATTCTAGATTTATCATCACTAATCGCATCGATAGCGACCAAGAAGTAGCTTGGTTTACAACATATACTGCTTTAGTGTATTACAGCTGTCGGATTAATTTAGCTATTCCAACCTTTATGCGGAATGTAATTAACGGGAAAAAAGTATTAGAACAGCTATACTTCAATGAAGCACTGGTTGGAGCAGTGGCTTGTGCAGACAGTGTTGAGTTGATACTAGACTACAACCCAGAGCTCAATTTTATTGCGGCAATATCGCTTTTAACTCTATTTCCAGCAGCCTTTTTTCTTCTCTGTTGTAAAAAGTTGGAGTTACGCGGTGTGGATGAAGCATATCGTCGGGTGTTGAAAGGAATTCAGCAATTCAGTTGGGCATTTCAGAAATTAAATCAATTTCATAATATCCTCCTCCACCTAGAGACTTTAGATCTTTTGGATTCTGTAATTTACTATGGAATATTTATTGGGAGATTCAAAGGTGAAATCATGGAAAAACCTGCACCTAGTCATGTAGAATTATTGGAAAGGCTTGATCTCAATAAATAATGTAAATATATTTCGTATTCTGTTGATCAACGCCAGTCTTTGGTTATTAATGGTTTCACCACAAGTGCCACCAAGTTTTTTGCAAAAAATGAACTTTAGGAAAATTAGATATTCTTGCGACAACTGCACAAAAATAGTAATTAGCGGTTGATTTAGAAGCGGAAATGTGACCGAGGAAGCCCTTGCTCCTTATGCGATACTAAAAAGATAAAGTGCATGTATTCTCACCAAAAAGAGCTTTCAAATCGCCTGCACATATTCGAAGAGCGGATAAAACAGTTGGAACGGAACTTGATTAAACCCAATTATACTAATTTTGAAACGAAAAGACCGCTCCCTGCAGTTTTACGAATTACACTTACCAAAGAATTGGAAAAAGAGTTATTTGAAAAAGATCACGACTATCTCTTGGATTTACGGTTTAAAAAGTTTCCACCTGTAGTCTTTGGAATGACAGAGGCCTTTTATCGAGAGTCGGCAAAGATATTTTGGCCGCTTAGATTTGCTCTTTATGCGAATGGAGCTTTATTTATAGATAACAGTCAATTACCAAAAGGTGTTTCCGATAGAATTGAACTTGCAGTGATTTTCCTTCAGAAAGCGCAATCGTTCAATTTTGCACGAAAGTGCGATTACACTACTGTGCTTACATTAGAAACAATAACAAGCGTCTGCTACCGTAAGCACGTCTTAATCTAGAAATCCAATTTTCCGACTGTACGATCTTGTATTATAAATTAGCGTTGCTGCACGCCAGATTGTCCGGTATAAACTCTGAAAAAGGTCTCGCAAAGATCACTTTATTTGACTATGAACGGGAAAATATTCGGCGACTTTGGTGGGTATTGTATCGGGATTACTCATCATTTCCTAAATTCCTTGTTGATTCTAGGATTTACGATTATGAAAATCAACTTTTTTTACCTTCAGATAGATTCTTCTTTGAATCACCAACGGCATTAGATTACTATGGAATAGAAATAATGACGAGTAGTGAATGGTATACATGCTGTATGCCAAACTTGGAAATTGAAGCATATCATAGTATCTTGCAAAGAATTCAACTAAAAACCAGTACCTATACGGATTTGGAGTTGACTGCAAATAGATTTGACAATTTTTATATAGCAGGGTGTATTAATTCATCGTTGATAGAATGGCGGGTTTCGTTTCTTCCAATTTCAACCAGATATTTCGAGGTTATAAAGTCCCGCAAGGACAAGGATAGAGACAAGGCGTGGTTTGCAGTTTATATTGCTTTACTGTACTATAGTGTAAGGATAAATTTAGTACTTCCAACATTTATGCGGAATGTAATTAACGGCAAGAATGTTACCAGACAACTGTATTTTAAAGAAGCTGTGGATGCCGCTATTTCATGTGGACAGTTAATTAGATTAATCCGAGGGTTCAATCCAGATTTGGAGTACTTTGAAGTAGTTGCCCTGCTTAAGCTGTTTACACCTACTTTTTTCTTATTGTGCTGTACTAAATTGGATGTATCTGGTGCGAAAACGCATTACAATGAGCTAATTGATGGAGTTAAACAATTTAGTGTTGCTTTTCAAAAGCTAAATCAGTTTCACAAAATACTTTTGCATATGGAGTCCATGGATCTATTAGAGGCTGTTATTTATTACGGTATCTTTATTGGAAGGCAGAAGGAGGAGTTGGTTGAACGTCCAGCTGCTTCTCAAGAGGAGCTGATGGAAAATATGAACCAAATGACTCTAGAGTGACATAATAAAAAGTAAAAGTTGTATATTTAACCCAATATGATAGTGGAACTTGCAATCTTGAAGGCGGGTTGCAAATCCACTTTTTCACCAATTTTCATTCCCAGTGCTCCGCCATTGCCCGCAGCATGAAGAGGCAATCGTGTGATTTGTGCGTTAAAAGGGTTATTTGCTGCTAATTTAGAAAAGGAAATGCGATCGGCAAGTTCCTTGTTCATTTTGTATCAACAAGAATTTTGCTTGTGTATATTCACAGTACAATGCGTTATATGAAAAGATGGAGACGGTGGATAGTCGCATCAAATATCTAGAACAAAACTTACTGACCTCCAATTGCTATATCTTTCAGAATAGGCAACGCGTTCTGCCGGTAGTTACCCAAATAGAAATATCTCCAGAGTTGAATGCAGAATTATTCGATAAGGAGCAGGAACATCTATTAAAGTTGAGATTTCAAAGGTTTCCTTCTATCGTTTTTGGAATTGCAGAATCATACTATCGTCAGTCGGCTAATCTCTTTTGGCCATTGAAATATGCTCTCTACGCTGGAGGAGCATTATTCTTAAAAGATGACCAAATACCAGCAGGAATATCAAACCGGATTGAATTAGCAAATATTTTCTTGAACAAAGCCCAGTCGTTTGATTTTGTCAGGAAATCTGATCATCTTACCGTTCTAGCACTTGAAACTATAGCAAATGTCTGTTATCGTATGTTCATCTAATTCTAGAATTAAATTCTATAGAGGAATCAAAGCTGTATTTTAGACTAGCGCTTCAAATTGCCCGAACAATTCAGATTAATAACGAAGAAGAGATATCCAAGATTACAATATTTGACTATGAAAGAGAAAATATCAGGCGGATTTGGTGGCTATTATATAGAGATTATTCAACTTGTTTATCTTTGATTAGTTACGGAGAAATGGGAGATTCAGAAAATCAACTCTCTCTTCCTTCAAATAGCTTTTATTTTGATTCTGGAGATAGTCAAAAGTACTTTGGTGTTGAAATTATGACAAGTAATGAATATTTCACAGTCTGTCCGCCAGATTTGGAGATAGTGTCATACTACAGTATACTGCATCGAATTCAATCCAAAATGTACCATCACTACGAAAGCCAACTGTCTGATAATCAGATGGAGTTGCTCTACATTGCGGGATCAATTAATGCGTCGTTGAACGAGTATTTTGAAGTTTTTGCTCCAAAGATTAACCAAGCAAGATTACGAATTCAAAGTAACTCATCGTCTGGGGTTGATACAGCTTGGTTTACTTTATTTATCACTTTATGCTATTGCAACATTCGGATCAATTTGATTCTCCCAACAATGATGAAGAATATAGTGAGCGGAAAAAATGCCGTCCATCAGCTATATTTCAAAGAAGCACTAAACTCTGCAAAGTTATGTGCGGGTCTAGTTCAATTGGTCATCAATTACAATCCTAACTTGGATTATTTTCCTATTTTATCCCTTCAAATGTTGTTTCCAGTTACATTCTTTATACTCTGTTGTGAAAAGCTGTTGGTTCCAGATATACGTAAAGTATACAACCTTTTGGTATTTGGACTAAAGATCTTTAGTGAAACATTGCAAAAGCGATCTCACATGTACAATATCTTGTTGGAGATGAAAAGTAAAAGCATATTAGAGTGTGTTATTTACTATAGTATATACATTAGAAGGCAGACAGCTGATCTTACAGAGCAAGCGGCACCTAATCACATTGCAATGTTCAGTATGATGTCTTTGGCAGATAAATAAAATATCTTATACTTTCTGGACCGAATTTCTTCCAGTTCCCCTTGATAGGTTTTCATGGAGCTGTATTTTTCCTTTGAATTCTCCATGAAATATTCTTGTGATATGTGCATCAAAAGAGTAATTGATCGCTGATCAAGAAACGCAAATGCGACCGGATGAATCCATGTTCATATTGCACTTTGAAGAAGCTAACGTGCTCGTTTTCTGAATATCAACAATATCAAACCTACCTGGCAAGTGTTGAAGCAAGAATAAAGCCAGGCCAAACGGGATTTCGAATCTCGCTCGTTCTTCCATCTATGATGAGATATATAATTAAAGGGGAAAAGTTGATAATCAATTGTACTTTAAGGATGCCTTAAAAGCTGCAATTACCAGCGCTCAACTTGGCAACTAATCAAGGATAGAAATCCTAATTTCGATTTCATTGCAGCAGCATCTTTGTTAGTTTTGTTCCCTCTTGGGTTTTTTCTGCAGTGTTGCAATAAATTGGGATTTAAAGAAACACAAATATACTATCAGATAGTTTTACTTGGATTGAAACAAAATAGTGTTGCTTTTCAAAAACTAGATCGCTTATTTTCAATATTATCCTTACTAGAGAAAAAGGACTTTTTGAATCTGTGCTATACTATGGAATATTTATCAGGCGGCAGCAAAAAGATATTGCTGAATATCCAGCCTCAATTCATGTAGAATTTACCGGAAATAAAGCTTAAATAGAGTTGAACTGTGGTTGTTTCAAGTCAATTTCGGTCTCATCGAATATTGTTGCCCCTCTTATCTATTATTTATATGTAATGGGAGCAAAATGGGCTTTGCGGACTTTATCCCGCCAAATTATTTTTCTTTGGTCAAAAATGAAATATGCTTGCGATACTTGTACCAAAAGAGTAATTTGACAACTTAGCCTAGAAACGAAAGTGCGATCGAAATCAGCCCTGTTCATATTGCGAAAGTAGGAATTTGACTTGTCGCTTTACCCGTCAACAAGTATTGGAACAACATCTAGCCGTGTTCGAACAGCGTCTTCAACAAATTGCTAAAGACTTTTTGAAGCCCAATAATTCAATTTACCGCAAGAAAACAAAGTCTGATCGATCGATCAAGACCCTTTCCCTACCAACACATCTTGCAGATGAACTGTATCAAAAAAACCATGATCATTTACTAGATTTACGATTTACAAAGTTTCCTTGCATCATATTTGGTATTAGAGAACAGTTTTACAGAGAATCAGCCAAAATATCACAGCCGCTTAAATATGCACTTTACGCAACTGGATCTTTATTTTTGAAGAGCAGCCAGATTCCCAAAGGTATCTCAAATAGGTTAGAGTTATCGGATATTTTCCTCCGAAAAGCCCAGTCCCTAATTTTTCATCAATCTAGCAGCTATCTTACGGTTCTTGCGTTGCTGGAAATACTACATTGCTGTTATCGTACATCTATTTAACTTAGAGCTAAACCATTTCCAGGAAACAATCATGTACTTTAGATTAGCTTTGTTCCATGCGAAATCTTGTCAAATTAATAGCGAGGAAGGAATCTCTAAAATTACCGTATTTGACTATGAGAAGGAAAACATTAGGAGACTTTGGTGGTTAATTTATAGGAATTATTGCACCTTTTCAAAACTGCTGGGGATGGATATGGTGGACGATGGTGATAGTCAAATATTTCTACCATCCAACAATTTCCATTTCGAGCATTTGACTCCTTTGAAATACTACGGAATTGAAATTATATCTTCAAAAGAGTGGTACACTCCCAGCATCCCTAATCAGTCCCTGGCATCCTACCACATTTTATTGCAAAGGATTCAATCTAAAATTAATCAGCACATGGAAATATCGCTCTCGGGAAATCAAGATTCAGCTTTATACCAGGCCGGTGCAATTAACGCTTCATTGATTGAATGGTTCGGAGAGTTTAACGCAAATATTTCTCAGGCAATAGTAGAAATCAGGGGAGAATATACTCATTTAGGAAGTGCATGGTTTACTATTTATATTGCAATCATTTATTGTAGTCTCCGCATCAATCTGATTCTTCCAAACTTTTTTAAGGGAGTATTAAGTGGTGGGAAGGTGCAAAATATCTTGTATTTCCAGTACGCATTAGATTCTGCATTATTGTGCGCTCAACTGGTATCGTTGGTCAAGCTTTACAATCCCAAACTGCAGTACTTTGCTGGTGCGGCTCTGCTAGCTCTTTTTCCACCCAGCTTCTTCCTACAGTGTTGCCAAAAGATGGGCTTTAAGGTTAAAGATTCTTATGACCAGATTGTAGAAGGGATAAAGATATTCAATTGGGCATTCCAAAAAATGAACCAATTTTACAAAATACTGATTCTCTTGGAGTCAAAGGATATAACCGATTCGATAATATACTACAGGATATTCACTGCTCGCCAAATGGATGAGTTAATGGAGCAGCAATCAGCTAACTATGTTGATTTGTTGGAAAAACTTCATATTGACAACTAAATTCGACTGCAGGGTATTTGCCTGAATATATACTACCATGATTTTACTTTTTATTTATGGTCTTACGCTTAATTTGGGTTGAAATATAGTTCCGAGGCGGTCTAACGACCATTTTCCACTTTCTTTGGAGAGATATTTTAGCCCAAGTTAAAATTTTCACCAATGATTTACAAAAATATGCGATACGCTTGCGACTTTTGCACTAAAAGAGTAATTGAAACCTTAAATAGAAACGTAAATGCGATAAGCAACTACCTTGCGGATTATGCGAGAGTAAGCGAGTCAAATGTACATATTCTCACCAAAAGGATTTAGAATTGCAGCTTGTGAATGTAGAGCAACGTATAAGAGAGCTTCAGCAAAACCTATTGAAACCAAAAAACCATATATACAAAAGTAGAGTAATGATCCAGCCGCAAATCAAACAGGTCACTCTATCAAAGGAACTAGAAGTTGAACTATTTGAAAGAGATCATGAACACTTGCTGCAGCTTCGTTTTAGTAAATATCCGTGCATTATTTATGGTGTCAAGGAAAGTTATTATAGAGAATCGGCAAAGATATTTTGGCCACTTCGATATGCACTGTACGCCAGTGGAGCATTATTTGTAAAAGATGATCAGGTGCCGAATGGAATTGCAGATAGGCTGGAATTGGTGAATTTGTTTCTCCAGAAAGCACAGTCGTTTAATTTCGCCGAAAATTGTACACCTCTGACCGTCTTGACATTGGAAACAATTTGCAACGCATGCTATCGTATATTTAACTAATTTAGAACTAAATTCCACGCAAGAAGCGATCCTTTATTTCAAATTCGCCCTTCAGCACGCCCGGATATGTAAAATTAACAGTGAAGCTGGAATAGCTCAGTTATCAGTGTTTGATTATGAAAGGGAAAATATCAGGCGGATTTGGTGGATCCTATTCAGAGATTTTTCAAATTTTTCAAAGCTGATTGGGTACGATGCCATTAGCCATCAAGAAAATAATATTTTTCTTCCATCAAGCAACTTTTATTTTGAATCTGAATCATCAAATGCATTCTATGGGATGGAAATAATGCGAAGCGATAGCTGGTATATTCCAAGCTTTGGTAGACTTGAAATTGAAGATCATTATTTAATGATATTAAAAATTCAAGCAAAAATGTATCATTATTTTGAAATTGAATTATCTAGCGATGCTCCACAACTGTATTACTGTGCAGGGGCGATTAACGCTTCGTTGAATGATTGGTACACTTGCTTCTCGGAGAAATTCGAACAGGCAATGTTTCTAATTCAAACGACTAT